>JAJHZJ010000324.1:1708227-2213227 GCA_023548195.1 Bettongia penicillata ogilbyi | reverse complement strand
ATTAATTAACAAACTAATTAATTAATTAATTAGGCAGACAGATGGTCTCAGAATGAAGCAGAGTATAATTCCAAATCCCAGGGATAAAGAGGGCTCCACCTCAGTATGGCAGCCACTGGGATCCAAAGACAAGCCCTGCTGTCCCCTCATTTAATTTCCAGAATCCCAGAATTGGAGAGTGGGAAGGGGCCTCAGTGGCTCTCTGGTCCAACCCTTACACAGAAATAATGCCTCCTCTCATTTCCAAATGGACCATCCCCCTTTGGGATGGCTCTCATTGGCATGGTGGTTTGACCCAGCATTAAAACTGCAGCTTCCCCTGCACTGCTCATGATTTCCCCCTGATGGGACCCAACAGAACCAGCCCAGTTCACCTCCTCCATGACAGCTCTTCAGATTTTAAAGGCAGCATTTATGTCCCACCACCTTGAGTCTACTGTTCTCCATACTGAACATGCTCTATCAACCATTTCCATCACAGCTCCCACTGGTATAGTGGCAACCCCGATGATCCTGGTGTCAGTGGAGCTCTACCTTCATAATCTAGGTGGCACAGCAGATAGAGTACAGAGCCTAGAATCAAGTAGATCAGAGTTCAAATACAGCCTTAGACACTTACTAGCTGTGTGACCCTGGTCAAGTCACCGAACCCCATTTGCCTCAGTTTCCTAATCTGTAAAATGAACTGCAGAAAGAAATAGCAAGCACTCTGGTATCTCTGCCAAGAAAACCTCAAATGGAGTCATGAAGAGTCAGATGAACATGTCTCCATTTTACAAATTATCCCACAGGTGCTGAACCTTGACCTTTACCATGTCATTTCCATGCTTGGAGACCTATGGTAACTTCCTGCTATGGCATCCAAGCCAACCAGGCTCCCTCTTTCTACATCCTCTTTACTCTTTACTTCCTTCTGTTCCCATCAAACTCACAAGGTACAGGTGATAAAGGGATAGACTTGGAGACAGCAACATTTGGGTTTGGGCCCTGTCTTGAACAGTTACAAGCTCTATGGCCCTCAGTATGTCACTTAACCTTCATTTTCTCCTCTGCAATATGACCCAGCACTATGCACTTATATAGGCAAAGTCCAATCTTGGGGTGAGGAGGATCAAAAAAGTTATTATCATTCTCTCTTAGGATAATATTGCCCCATTCAGAGTTTTTTATGGGAAATCTCAAAATAGAGAGCATACCTAAGTACCTAAGCTTCCACAGATGTGAATGAAAACATCCCTCCAGATCCCATACAAGCGTGCAAGGTACTAATGTTGATATCAGGTACAAGACAGTCTTTATTTCATCCCACAGAAAATATAGAAGATGGGAAAAGGTCACAGCTGAAAACACTTGAAAAATCTACAATAGCCCATAAACATCAACATCTTCTCCTACTCTGCTGGGTCCCACTTTTCCACATGGCCCTAGAGAGCTCCAGGTTTAGTGCCCCTTTCTAATCTGGACTTTCCAAAGGGAACTTAACCAAAGTCTGCCACCAAGACAACAAGATGACATCCCAGTGAGTTCTTCTTCAAGCCCACAGAGACATATGCAGATGTTTCATTTTATAGACCATTCTGAGGGCTTGAGTTTCAACAAAAGGGAAATTGCTTGGGTCTGCTAGACACAGAATCTTGTTTCCCATCAGACGCATTGTCAGTGTCCAGCTCACTGTAATGGCCACATGCAGAGGAGAGGCCCCCTTCTCTGTCTTACACCTTTTGTCTCTTCCTTCTCATTCTCCAAGAGGCAGGACTCAGCAAATTTACTTTCTATTCATAGAAGGTTGGCTCCTCTGAGGCTATCACTGCTCCAGAAATGCCCTCTCCCACACTGCCTAGAGCTCAGGAACAACGTTTTCTAGGAAGACCTATGAACGAGCACACATGTATCTGTGCTGTTTACAAAAGTACACCAGTGGATGCCATCTTGTTGGGTCAGAAAGTCCCCTCTTAGGTCATAGAATCATAGAGTGAGACTTAGAAGGGACCTTAGAGCTCATCAAGTCCAATCACTTTATATATGAGGAAACTGAGACACCAAGTGACTTGCCCAGGATGGCCCAGCTAGTAAGTAAGTGTCTAAGGTGGAATTTGAACCCAGGTCTTCCTAACTCCAAGTTTAGTGCCCTGTCACTCAATAGGTGATAGGTGGCCTAGGTCTTTGGTGTTTGGCCAGTGCTTGGAGGGTGGGTGGTACAGAGGGGCAGGAGGAAGGCAAAAGTTGGCCAAGAATTTCAACTGAAGAGGTAAGAATGTGACTCCAAGTCAGCTTCTGACACAAGGCAGGGATTTACAGTTTTTCATGGTGGTGGTAGTGGTGAAACCTTGCCCTCTATTTCGCCTTACCTGCTGCATCTCAGAATTTGTCAGAGAAAGATGAAACAAGAAAAATCCCTCAATCCGCAGCAGAGACTCTTTTTTCTAGGTCAGCACAAATAAGTGGGTCTCCCTACAAGAGCCAACACATACACATATGTACACATACACACACACACACACCAGTCCTAGTCAACAGGTTTGTCTTGGAGCCAGCCCATATTAATGAAACCTGTACTCCAGGAGGTGCCAGGACACACGCTTATACTCCTATGCTAGCAGTGACATCATTTGAAAGCTGGAGTGGTAATTCACTCTTCAGGCTGATGAGGAAACTTCAAGCTCCTACCTTAGGATCTGGAGCAGGGGTGAAGAGGGAAACCAGTCCTCTTATAGTAATCTGTATAAGCACATGTGTGGAGGTGGTAAATGAATGCATGATCCTACTGACGGAGAGTAATAACTCCAATACGAATAATATAAGCATTTAGGTAACACTTGGAGGCTTAAATGCTTTACAAATATTCTCTCATTTCATCCTCCCAACAACCCTGAGAGAGAAATGCCATTATTATCCCCATTTTACAGAAACTGAAGCCAGCACATCTGAAGTGACTTGGCCAGGGTCAGACAACTAGCAAGGGTCTGAGGTTGGATTTGAACTCGGGCTTAGCACCATCTGGAGGACAAAATTAGGGGTTGTGAAGTTGTGGAAGATAAGACTTGGAAGGAAGAAGGAGACCAGACTGTAGAAAGTTTTGAATGCTAGACTAATGAGTTTATACTTTAGCCTGCAAATAAAAGGGAACAGCTCTCAGATTTGCCACTTAACAGCTGTGTGACCCTGGGCAAGTCCCTTAATTCTCCTGCGCCTCAGTTTTCCTCTTCCTCTGTGGAACAAAGGCTTGGATTGCATGACTTCTAAGGTCCCTTCCAACTCTAAATCTATCATTTTACCCTAAGGGCCCTGTTTTTCCAGAGGATTATTTAAGAGTCAGCATACACTGTAGGAGATACTGGAGAAGAAAGGAAGACACCCTCCATCTAGAAGCCTGGAAAGAAGGTATAGCAATCATCAAAATAAGGATGATACAGCCCTTTACAAACATTTTCTTATTTGATCCACACAATAATCCTAGGAGGCAGGTGCCCATTTATCACCCTCATTTTACAGATGAGGAAACAGAGGCAGACAGGCTAAATGACTTTTAGGGTCACATAGTGTCTGAGGCTGGATTTGAACTCAGGGCTTCTGACTCCAAGGCCAGGCTCTATTCCTCTGCACCATGTAGGGAATGAGCTAAGTCAGACCAGACCTTGCCTCTCCCCTTTCTGAACATCCAGGACCCAATCAGGGCAGACCAAACCAGCAAAATAGAGAATTGGAAAGCAAGGTTCCAAATCCTCAGCTGTGCCAGGAAATGCATGTTTTTGGTGTGGGGCTGCTGCCCAGGAAAGGCTGCTTCCCATCTGGAGCCTGCAGGCCCCGCCACCCACCCTCCCTCTCTCCCTCCCTCCCTCCCACCATCCGGGAGAGAGAGTGGCTAATGAGATGCAGACAAGGCCCAGCCTAGCCTGATTTTATTAGCTTTTCTTGGAAGTTTCTAAGGTTCCATTATCCCTCCCTAATCCCATTTGCCACACTCTGCTTATATTTTGACAGGCCCAGTGTGGGCTGATTTAGCCAACATCCGCTGCAGAGTGGAGGAGGCCAGCCCGAAGTGAGCTCCTCCTGAAATCTGGAGGCCCTGGGGCTGCTGCCAAACCCCCCTGACTCCCATCCCTCCATCAGTGGCTCTGAGCAGCCTCAGCCCCCTCTTGTCCCAGGGTTCCAACGCAGGAGGGAAGGGGCTCTCTCCAAAAAAACAAAATCCAAATGCATGAAGGTTCTCCCCATCCCCCACTATGTCCAACCAGCTGAAATATCCACAATAATTGTTATTCCAGCTCTCGGTGCATTAATCCCTGTTCTCCTCCACCTCCTGGTTTCTGTGTCTGACTAAGAGCCTCAGTTTGGCTTTCTTAAAAGGCCTGCAATTTATTTTATTAACCAACAGCCATTACCTGGCACAAAGTCCAGCATGTAGTAGGTACTTCATAGATGCTTTGTGATTGATGGAGCAGTTCTTTTCTTTGAAAGAGGATTCAGCCTAGATTTAGAACTGGGGGTGGGGGGGAAGCCTAACTTAGCAGCCCACAAATCCAGCTCCATCTTGTTTCATTCATTCATTCATTCATTCATTCTGTAGGCATTTACCTATTTACCATACTAGTCACTGGGGTTACCAATAACAAAAGCATCCCTGTCTCCAAAAGTTTATGTGCTATTGCAAGGAGAGGAACATAGTCACCTAGAATAGAAAATATACACAAAGTATTTTCAGGGGCGGGAAGTAGGTGCCAGCTGAGGGCATGGGCGGGTTGCCTGAGCTGAGGCACAGAGGAGCCTGCCATCACAGTCTGAGCCTTCCCCTCCAGACCCGGGATAACTGAGGAGGAAGAAGGCAGGGCTCTCCACATAACACAAGTCTCAACCCCTGCCCAGGAACCATTTCAGGCCAAAGCCAAAGCACAGTCCAGGATTCAAACTTGGCCTTAACCTCGGGTAGCCTGGGCAGTCATTGAGTCCTCAAACCGTTATGGATGTCCTTCTCCACTGACAATGCCCTCTCCCTAAGAATTAAAGTCAGGGATGAGCCTGCCATGTCACTGGTATAGGAACTTCCAATATTAGAGAAACCCCTTCATGAATACAGTCAGTGCCTTCGCTACAGCTAAGTCTCATAAAGTGACCCAGAGTACAGAGAGATCAAGTGCTTTGCCCAGAGTCACACAGCCAATATATGCTGGAAGAGGAAGCCTTTGAACCCAGGGCTTCCCTGAGGCCAGGGACTCTGGTTTTTGTCCTTGTATCTCTAGCCCCTCACATGGTGCCCAGCCCATAAGAACTACTTAGTCAAGGCAATGAGATCAACAGTAGACTACAATTCCATCCCCAGAGAGACACAAAACTGCAGGATTTCACAGCAGTGCAGAGAGTCTCAACCCTAAGGGCCTACAGATAGGAAATATCAGAGGCATCATTCCAACCCAGATCCTTAGATTCCAAATCCCACTTATTTCCCTCTTACCATGCTGGATTTTCACAGAATGTTGAAGTCGAAAGGATCTTGGTGGCCATCTAATTGGACCTATCCACTCAAACAATGGCCATGTAGCCTCTGCTGACAGGCCCCCAGGACAGGGACCCTCTGCTTTCACTTTGGGACCAATCTGTCTGTAGGTCATTGTTCCTAAACCCTAGTGGCCACTGAGGGATGATGATATGGATGACAAGGTCCTTTTGTAGCCACAGCAGAGTTTGGCCTGAACGACCCCAGGATGAGATGTGTGACAGCACCAGGGGTCTGAATCAGCCCTTCAACCCTGATGGAAACAGCCCAAGACCTTGAACCCAAGAACTTTAGGAGCAGCCAGGCTTCCAGCCCAGTGCCCAGGCTCCTGCAGGGGCCACAGCTCCCAACAGCCAAAAAGAACAGCCCTTGTCACCAAAGTCTTCAACGCTGCCAAATGGCTCAGCATCAGAAACGTGTAAGATTTTACCAGTCAAAATAACATCAAAGAGCCTGACCATCCACTTGGCTATTGCTGCATCCTAAGGACCCTAGGACCTTCCATCTGACTTGAAGTTCCAGCCTCCCATATCTATTGTGCCCCCCCATTGTATATACATGCTGTGTGCTTTGCAAACAGTAAGTGTTTAATAAAAGTTCTATCTATTGATTCATCTTTAAAATGAGGGCATTGATTCCAGGACTCGAAGGTTCCTTCTTGCCAGCTCTGATCTGACCGTGGTTCTCTTCTAGCCAGAGCAGAGGGCTCCTGGGAAGAGAAGGGAAAGGAAAAGAGGAGACTGAGGGTGGTCCGAAGAGCCTTGAATTCTAGTCTTAGGGGAATTTGGACCTGAAGGAATGGAAGTTGTGGAGCACTTCGATTAGGAAAGCTGAGTCCTAGAGGGTCTGAGCTGGCAGGTGTGAGCAGGCTGGTCAAAGGGAGGGAGTCAGAAGAGGCCGAGCCAATAAGAGCCTGAAGTGGGGAGGAGCTGAAGGAGAGGAGGAAGGAGCTGCTCCCGAGTGGGGAGGAGGGGTCTGACGGAGCAAGGAATGTGAGTGACCTCAGAGACACTTTCCTCTCTGAACCCCCTACTCTTACACATGAGGAAACTGAGGCTAAGACAAATGAGGGTGTTTGTCCAAAGTCATTCAGATGATAAATTCAAGTCAGAATTTGAACCTGGGGCCCCCGAATCCATATCCAGAACTCTTTCTGCAATGGGACATTGTTTATGGGGATGAGAAAGAGGACAGAATCAAAGATCACTCGGTAAATCCCAGCCTGGGGCCCAGCAGGGATCTGGCTGGGGGGTGGGGAGGGGAAGGGAGAAAGAGCACGAAGGAGGGGAGGAGGGCACATCAGAAGAGACAATGTGTGAGGGAGAGTGGAGCTAAAGGGCTTTGGGGGGCATCAACTTTAACCTAAATGTGGTTCTCAGAGACCAATGTAGTCCCATCCCGTGTCTGTCTGTCTCTGTCACACCCACACATGCACACATAGAACACATATAATCACATGCACATGATGTGTATACATGTGTGTAAATATCTGAACACATACACATATGTACGACTACACAAACACAATCCACAAACACATAACACCTACACACTAACATAAAGGACAGCCACCTATATACATACAAATGCATGCGTGCATATTCACATGTTTACATGTGTGTTTATTCATACATCTACACATTTGCATAATTGTGCATATAAACCTGCATGTGTATATATGTAAACAGTATACCCATAACATCTATACCCAGATAGACACATATATCTACTTATACACAAATATTTACATGTACAAACACGAACACATGTACACATGGAAATGCATGTATATATATAAGCACACAGTCACACATAGGCAATATCCACACACCAATATCTGTACTAACACACCTGCACAATACTTACAGCTGTAGACCCACTCCACACGTACGCAGGTATGCCCACCGAAGAAAGAGGCACCCCAAAGGCCAGATGGACTGTTTATAGCTGTGCATTCCCACATGAGCTTCTCTCATTTTGGGGAAGACATCACTGGATTAACAGGAATGCCAGGGGATAGAAGTCATCAACCAGCCCTCACCCCTTTTTTTTGGCTGTCTATCTGACACTGACCAGCAACCCCTGCTACCCCCCGGCCATCTCAATATGGTCCTTCTGCACCAGATCCAAAATAGAAGGCTCCCATTGTGCTGTTCCCATGTGTGTGGTCAGAGCTCAGAGGGGCAAGACAGACTCCCTGGGGCCAGAGCCCTCCTTCCCAGAGAATATTGGCCAGGGTATCCAATGCCCCCCCTTGTCATTGGCAGGCAAATCCTGTTTGGATTAAGATGCGCATGGGATGATCCTGGCAGGCCCTGGGTCCCGGGGAGGATGGGCATTTGCTCACCATGACATTCCTCCCCTCATGCTGACCCTGAGGTCACTATTAGGAGGCAATCTCCAGCTGCCTGGCATGCCTGGAACACAAGGAAGACTCTGCCCAGGCAACCATCACGCAGGACAGGCAGTTAACTGGCCCAGCCCCTGGATGCTGAGGGACCCTACAGTCCTGGAGTGCACTGTCATTATTTCTTAAACCAACATGACAGAACTTTCCATTCAATAAATTCTTGTCAGCCCAAGGGGGCCCCTTGGGATGTTACACGCTTGTTCCAAAGATGCCATCATTACCCTGAACTCTTCTGGAAAATGCCTGTAGAGTGAGCAGTATATTATAGAGCAGGAACCTTTATCTTGGGACCCAGGGACTTGTTTTTTGGTTAATATTTGGTAACTATTTCTACATAATTAATTTCCTCTGTATTTCATTTTATGCATAAAATTTTATGCATAAAAATCGTGGGTCCCTAGACTTCTGCAGACTGATCGCCGAAGGGGCCAGGACACAAGGGAGATGAAGAGCCCCTGGGTCAGAGGGTGGCGTCAGAGGAACTCAGGATCTTGGCTTCATTGTTGAGTGACTGTGTGACCTTCTCTGGGACCCAGAATGCCTGAATCTCAGAGCCTCGGGATCTTCAGGGCCCTCTGCCCCATCCAAAAGACCCCTGACAGAGAAATTTCTTTAAAACCTTCCTGACAAGGAGTCACCTGTAGCCTCTGCTTTGACCCCAGTGATATGGATGGTCCCTCCCAAGACAACCCAGGCCACTTTGAGACAGTTCTAACTATTAGCATCAGCCTTGATTTATCTTTTGGTCACATCTATCCTGGATCCTCCCTCTGGGACCAGCCTAAATAAGTGAAATCCTCTTACACATAATAGGAAGAAGGAAGAAACAAATAAGCACTGATTAAGCGCCAACTGTGTGCCAGGTGCTGTGCTTAGCGCTTTACAAAGTAATCTCATTTTATCCTCCATAATCCTGTGAGGTAGGTGCTATTATTGTCCCTGTCTTACAGTTAGGGGAAACTGAGCCTGACATAGGAGTTACCCAGGGTCATTCGGCTAGTAAATATCTGAAGTCACCTTTGAACTCAGCTCTTCCCGGCTCCAGGTCCAGAGCTCTCTCCACTCTGTCCACACTATTGTGTGCCCTGCCCCAACTTCTCCTCCTTGATGAACATCCCCTGTTCCTTCAAGTCATCCCCGGGCAGCACCAACTCAAAAGGCCTTCACCATCCATGTTGCCTCAGTTTTCTCTTCTGTAAAAGACAGAGGTTGGGCGGGTTCATCTCTGGTCCGCGTCCTGTGGTTCTTCTTCATTAGCTCAGGGTCAGTTTCTTAAGGCCTGGGCTTGTTTCCTTTGTTTTCCTTTGTCCTGTGCTCCTCCCCCACAGTGTGCCCAGGACATAGCGATGAGCATTCCAGGGATGAGTGACTATGGTGATAATTATCTTCCTCCACATCAGAGCATGATGCTCCCCAAGAGGAAGCTGGAGACCCTGGTGCTCTGCAGTCCAAGCTGGACAGCAGAAGACGTTAACCCCTGTGGGCACCGGGAGACCTGACCTCACTCAGAGCTGAAGGATGGACGAGGCCAGAAGGAAACACAGAACACAGGGGTCGTCCCTGCAGCAGCTGGAGAATGATCGGTGTGTCCTCAACCAGAAGGAAGGAGAGATGGGGAGGGGGCCTTGGGATATAATGCACAGAAAGAATGTCTGAACCACTGCCCAGCAGTAGAATGAATGGATGAATAAATGAATGAATGAATGAATGAATGAAGAGTGAGAGTTTGAATGAATATTTACTAAGCACTTCCTATGTGCCAGTCTTGTGCTAAGCACTGGGCATGGGAAGACAAAAGCCAGACAATCTGTACCCTCAAGGAGATTTTATTCTAATCCAGGAGAAAATAACTACTGTATAGGGAAAGAGGGATGAAGGAATGAATGAATGAGTGAGTGAATGAGTGTGTGAAAACACATTGACTGAGTGCTTACTGAGTTGGGGCAGTGCACAGAGCACCAGGCCTGGAATCAGGAAGACTCCTCTTCCTGACGTTAAACACAACCTCAGACACTGTGTGACTCTGGGCAAGTCACTTCACCCAGTTTGCCTCAGTTTCCTCTTCTGTAAAGTGAGCCAGAGAAGGAAGCAGCAAACCACTGGATCATGAAGAATCATACAAAACTGAAGAATGACTGAATAGCAGCTACAACTTGTGTCAGGCCAAAGGAATCCATACACAAAGGGAGAGAGCCTCTGTTATCAAGGAGTTCAACCACTAATCTCTTTTCCCCACTCGCCCTCTCCTTCTCCTTTCCTCTCCCTCTTTCTCTCCCTCCCTCTTGTTCCTTTATATTTATACATATGAAATACACACATATAGAATTACCATTATTCCCTCTTTACAGAGAAAGAAAGCGACCCAGAGAATCACCTGAATTTGCGATTGGGTCTCCTGTGTCTACCAAAGTGACTTTTACTTCATCCACACTCAGTGAACGTCTGTTGGAACGGGTCTCCTGAAGTATCTGAAAAGAGGCCAGCTTTTGAGGGGTGGGGGATGGAGCGCTGTGCTGCCTTCCAGTGATGAGTCGGCACATTTCTCACCTGAGGATAAAGCAGCTTTGCAATTTTAATTCCCTTATTAGCTCTCTAATTGGCATTAATGGGAAGTTTGACTAGCAGTTAACCAAGGCTTAGGTCATGACTGCTTGAGTCCTGGTTTGTTGGACAGAATCAGCTGCCAGTCGGATTTTCCCATGATTAATGATCTCAGCTGTCAGGGGAAACCAAGTTCCAAATGATCAAGGCCATTGTCACAGAGGCCTCTGAAGCGCCTGCTACTTCTAATTATCCTAAAAGGGAAAGGTTCATTTCGGTTCAGCACAGATGGTATCTCTGCCCCTTCCTGCTCGATCCCTGACAAAGGAGAATGAAGGGCTGCCCAGGCCAGGTCAGGCCAGTGGTACTGGGAGCAATAATGGTGGTCACCAGAGAAAGAGGGAATGGAAGGTCACCCTCCTCTTCTGTGGGGAGATGGCCACAAGGAAGCCTTGCGGACTCTGGAAACTCATCCGTGCTTTGTCTAAGAAACTGCATGAGAGAGAAAGACAGAGACAGAGAGGAGGGAAACAGAAAGACAGAAATGGGAAGAGAAAAGACAGAGACAAAGAGAGACAGGGGAAAAGAAGGGGAGAGAAAGGAGAAAGAGGGAGGAAGGAAGGAAGGAAGGAAGGAAGGAAGGAAGGAAGGAAGGAAGGAAGGAAGGAAGGAGGGGGAGAGAGAAAGAGAGAGAGAGAGAGAGAGAGAGAGACCCTCCCTTCCCCGAGGTTTCCTTGGACCAGCAGACAGCAGTAGACCAAGGCTTACAAGGGACAAGATTTCTACCAGAGAACCTTTTATACTTGAGGCTGTGAGAGATGCTGGATCCATATATACCTCTAGGTCTACTGATGCTCAGGGATGCCTGTTTTAGCTCCTCTGTAACTCTCTGAATGTCATATTACAAGTGAGGAACTGGTGTCTTCATTCTTATTGGTTCCTGTCAGGTATTCCTCACATTTCCTGGGTCGGGGCTCATGAACCAGAGACAGAGATAATACCCCAACTTATAACCCAAGTCTTTGTGTCCTGAGAATCTCTATCATGATGGTACTATAGGAATCAAACATCCTTTCTCCACAACTCCCCAGGGGCTTAGAAGGGACAGACATGTCTCAGTTACTCTAGAGGAAACAGCAGAGTAAAGGATTTTTTTAGGTTTCTGTCTCCATGCCTTTGCCTAGGCTGTCCCCTATGCCCAGGTTTCTCAACCCTCCATACCTCCATTCAAGGTTCAGCTCACATGTCACTCCTCAAGGAGGTCTTCCTTTCTTGTTCTACTTCATTGTTAGTAAGTTCTCTCATTCTCTTCAAATGATCCCACACATACTTTCTGTCTACATGTTGTAGCACTCACAGTAGAATGTAAGCACCATCTTCAAAGCTCAGAATTTTGAGGCTGAGATCTGCTCATGTCAGCTTCCAGGGATTCTTCCAGCAGCCCATCCCCAAGACAGAGCAGGGGAAGAGACAAAGACAAGAAGGGACTGGGAACCCAAGGGTCAAGGCCTCCCCTGGATTTGGAAGTTAGCCGCAGGTTTAAACAGAGGTTAAGGTGTGAGGACATGTGGGTGGAACGCTCCTTAGAAGAAACCTCTTTTCAAATTTTTTTCAGCCAACTCAGAAGGTGATTCTTGTTGCCTTCAATCTCTGTCTCTTCTTCCATTGGGGTATTTTTTTTCAGTGTGAGTTTTTGTTCTACATTTTGTTTTCCAAGTTGGTCTAGGTTTCTAAGTGTTTTGTACATTTTTCTAATTTCATTTAACCACAGGATCAACAACTAGAAGGATCCCCACAGATCATTCAGCCCAGTCACCTATATTTCTATATGAGGAAACTGAGTCCCAGATTTGCTCAAGGTCACATAGCAAATCAGAAGCAGAGACAAGATTCCAACCAATTGCCCGAGGAACTCTTCTTGAACATTTTCTGCTCTCTGCAAAATGCTTTCTCCTCTTAAGATGTAACTTTTTTTTACAGTACCAACCTTCCGTACTCTAGCCAGAAAAGAGACTACAGCCAATGTATTTTTTGACTGCCTGCTGTGTGTACAGCCTCGAACTGAGCACTGGGAAGACTTCAAAGGTACTTAGAGCAGAATGAGGACAAAGGACCTGTGGCAAATCACTTGTTAATCTCCATGGACCTCAGTTTCCTCATCTCTCAAATGAAGGACTTGGATAAGTGAGCTTCTGAGATCCTTTCCAGTACTAGACCTATGATCCTTCCCTCAAACAGATATAGATGCCCACAAAGATAACTACACACTCAGCCTGACAAGAACAATATGTCAGAGATGAGAGAAGCAAATTTAATGTGAGGTGAAGGGGTGAAAGAAACCTAGGGAGACTTCCTGGAAGAGGGCATTGGAGTCATGTTGTAATGTAGTACTCAGGAGCATCCGTCTCCTAGACTCAAACACCCTACAGGCAAACAAGATCTTGGCTCTTGAGAGATCATAGATTTAGAGCTGGAAGGAATGTCAGAGATAATGGGTCTACTCAAACACTTCATTGTACAGATGAGGAGACTGAGGCCTGGAAGGGGAAAGGGTTGGTCCAAAGTCACACAGTGCTGACTGGTTGAGCTAGAAGCCAAAGCCAAAATACAAAGCAGAGAATTTTCTGCCCCGCCACGCAGGTAAAGATCTGAGGTGTGATGCAGGGATCCAAAGGAGAGTTCTGAGGCCAGGGTGGTTTTTTGTGGTACATCAAAGAAACCCAAGCAGACCTCAAAGCAGCGAAGGCAGAAGCCTGCTTCCCTCTTCTGGTTGTAAAGCCACCTTTATCCCAGGTGACTTCCTGCTGTCATGATGAATCACAAAACTACGTTCAGTAGGTGAGGAAAGCCAGTACAAACTAAGTCAGCTTCTTCTGCTGCCACTGCTGCTACCACTGCTACTACGGCTAGTGCTCCTGCTGGTACTGCTGCTCTGTTTTTACTACTGCGGCTGCTACTACTACTATTACTACTATGCTAGCTTAAATTGGCTTACAAAATGATTGCTTTTAGTGTAGCTACTAGCACCGTTTGTTTAACTTCTAAAAGCACAGAGAAAAATCTCTGGATTTTCATTCAGAGGACTTAGATTACCTACCTACTGGAGGTATGACTTCAGGCAAGATCATGCCCCATCTCTGGGCCTCAGTTTTCCTGCACTCAAGTAATAGGAAGAGACTTTGGAAATCACCAAGTTCAACCAGGTGAATGTTGGTAAATATTTAACAACTGGCTTTCTGAATAAAAATGTTTTTTAAAAAAATCCTAATATCACTGAAATCAAATTATTTTTTGACTTGTTCAGGCTCCCTACCAGCAGGAATTAGTGATGAAGGAAGGTAGGCAGGCAAGCAAAAGTCATTTTGTAGCAAGATCAAGGGAAGAAGGATTTCCTGCTAAGCCATATTTCACAGTTTGGGTCTATGGTACCACCTCCCTCAATCCCAATTAATATGACTAACAAGATGCCCTAGTACTTTTATCAGGTGAAAAGAACTCTTTGATTGAGTTAACAAATAGATCAGTCAAGGATATAAGCTAGGTGTTAGTTCTTAGACATCTCTTCTGGATCAAAAGCATAGAATAGGTATGAGTAGAATTGAATGAAAGCAGATGATACCAATCAATTAATATCCTGTGGTTGGTTATAGAGAATCAGTTGTGCCCTGTTGGGACAAAAGAACCAGCCAGTTTAGAACCTGATATTCCAAGAACAAACCATCTTAGGAGGGGAACGGTGCTACAAAGTCCTTGAGAGGAAATCTTTTGGAGGGAGAGGGAGGGAGACAACGATTGCCTTTCTCCTCTCCATTCCCCCACAATCACAAAAGGTGAAAATGTGAACCTCCATTATTTTATTATAGTATAGTATATTTATTATATTATAAGCCCTGGGAATACAGCCATCACATCAGGAGGTAATTTTGACATACCAAGGAAGAGCATCTTCAGAATTCTACAAGAGCCCTGACCCCCAGAGTCCAGCCAAGAGCTCCTATAAAGAGCCCCAGGGAAACCGCATAACATGTACAAAGAGCAAAAAGGACTGCCGGAAACCTTTGCCACAGCTTTTTTCCAAGGTCGAACCCACTTTACCCTATACCCTGTGCAGATCTATCTGAGAGTGTGACTCAGGGGGATGATTTTGTGCCTGCTGATCTTACTGGACCACATTAGTAAATATCCATATTAGTAAATATTAGTAAATATCATAGGTTTGAGTCCAGAGATCACACAGGTTCAAAACCTGCTTCTGCCACTTACTGTGTGACCTCAAGCAAATCATTTTGACTCCCTGAGCCTCGATTTCCTCCTCTGTAAAAGGAGAGGACCGGCTGAGATGGCTTCTAAAGTCATGAAATGAGGTCATCTTCATAGAGCACTAGGCGTATAATAGGTGTTTAATCAATGGTGATTCTTTTCCCTTCCCCTTTGCTGCTAAAGGCCCTTGATGTGAAATGAAAATATCCAGGCCATCCTGCTGAGTCTTTCCTCCAGAAGAGGCTCCCCAGTGCACACTTTCACAGTTAGGAAACAGAGCTTCAAGGAGAGCCTGCCCTAGCAGAGAACTTTCTCAAGTTTCCAGCCTGACCTACTCATTCCAATGTGGTTCAACAGGATTTGATGAAGAATTAGCCTCTGCTCACCATGACACTCACCCAGCCCCCATTTAAGGCTTCAGCAACACTCTTGGAACATATAAACACATGGACACCAGACCTCCTGCTTGACAAATAGGAACAAAAGTCTCATAAAATGAAACCTGAGGCCCAAGAAAGCATAAATCTGAACGGACTGGGGCCAGGCTTTTGGAAGGGAGTAAGCATTGGCCTTGCGGGGGTGTCTTGTTACTGGCCTCCATATTTAAATCATATCACTTTCTGTTCAGACGCTCTGGCGATGCACTTGGGGGCCACATGGAGATCTAGCCTGGCACAGGCCTACCTACACTGACCCCAGAAATATTGGGATCATTCCACAGGTTAACAGAGAAAGAGAAGATTGCTCCTTCAGAGACATCCTTCCTTCCCACCAATTCTTCCTTAAGACTCTCCATATTCTGGCTTCCAACTGCCTTTCACACCTTATTGCAAACTACTCATTCTTGCCACACTGGTCCATTAGATTCAGAGTTAGAAGGGACTTTAGAAGTAGGAAGTCTAATCTCTCTTTTTACAGAGGAGGAAACTGAGGCCTGAAGAGAATGAGAAGTCTACCCTAGCTCACACAACTAATAAGCAAGAGGCTGGATTTCTGACTTCAGAGAGAGCTGGGGGACTACTGAGATGTCCCAATATCATATAGACATAAGTGCTACATGTGTATAATCTATTATATATTATAAATTCAAACACATTATAATCCTATTTATAAAAATGTAAATATATTTTGTGTATAAATATTATATAAATATGAAGAAAGAGAGAGATGGAGGATGGACAGATTCTATAAATGCTCATCTTTCAACAGCCATCCTTCACTCACTTGGTTTGGATGTTTTTCTTGTGTGGATGGTTAGGCCAAACTCTTTTGCATGACCATGCTTCTCTTTCAAGAGGTTCAGTGCTCTGGAAATTGATCCCACCATTATCCACAAATAGGAGACTCTAGAGGACTTTTCCATCCCTAGAGAATCCCTGTTCAACTTGGATTTTTCACTTTCAGTTTTCATATATCTTCCCATTTTGCATCTGCAAGTCAACAGGAATGTATTAAATACCTACCATGATATGAGAGATAGAAGGACAAAGAATTAAAAATTAATATGCATTTAGATCAGCTTTTATCCATTTTTTGGGTCTCCTTTTTATAGTATTTACAAGGTTCAAGGTTGTTTTCATGCCTTCGGGATCCTCCAATTTTTCAGCTACTTTGTGAATCGATCCCTCAGTGACCTTATAATTGTGTGACCTCCAGAAAAGGTATCCTCTGTACATACTGGATCTAATCTAATGGTTTTTCCTGTCTTTGTTCTCAGTGTGAATTTTTATCTGCCTATAAATACATCTGGAACTATGGAACTATGAACTGGAACATCTGGAGCTAGGGTCTAAGTTCGGTGATTCTATTTGCCTTGTTATTGAGGAAGTTTGCCATGAACATCTCTGTAGATCTTTTCCATCTTTCTTCTGTTTGCTTTCCCCCTTCCATTTTCATCCTTAAATCCTCTTGGGATAATTTTGCTTAGTTCAATTTCTTGCCAAATTATTTTTGAACTGGTTTCAACTCCATTCATTTTCTTTGTTTTATGAAATAAAAGTATTCATAATCATTGATATCTTGGTGTAGAAGATTTTATAAATGAGCTTACCTTCTAAACTAGAATTGCATTTGATTTCTATCTCTCTTTGGAAACAAGGTCAAGAGTTGTCTGACTAAGGCAATTTTTTTGAGTTCTTTTGCTCTCCACATTTTGACAATTTATTTAAATTGCTTAAGTTTCTATAAGATATTATTATAGTCTGTCCTTACGTCCTTTCTTTCATCCATTAGTCATTTTTCATTTTCTAGAACTTGCTTAAAACATCTTAAAATCCATGAAGGAAAAAATGAACTGCTGTGAAAGAACAAATATCTATTAAGACAATAATATTAGAAGTATTTAATGTTCCTGTCAGACTAGGACAAACTTGACAGAAAGAACAACAAAAGGGAAAATACAGGATTGAAAAATTGCTGGAAAAACTAGAACTAATAGACTTACGGTATCTAGTGAATGGGATTGGTAAAAAAAAAAAGCATATTTCTTAGCACTACATGGAACTCTTACAAAAACTGACTAGGTATTAGGGCACAGGATATTGCAAATAAATTTTTAAAGGCAGAAATACAAAACACATCCTTTACAGACTGTAATTTAATAAACATAGTTATAAGCTCAGGAAGCACAAACAAAATACACAGATCTAAATGGTAACTTAATAATGAAATAATAAAGAGCAAGTGTGTCAAAGAAAAAATCATAGAAAGAAATCATAATTATTTGAAAGAAAATAATGATGACAGAACAATATACTAAAATTTCTGGGATACAGCTCAACCAATCTTTGGGGGGAAATTATTTCTCTGAAAATATACACTAATAAAACAGAAAAGGAAATAATAAACTGAATGCGCATTTTAAAAAATTAGAAACCCAACAAATAAACAAAGCCAATGAAATGCAAAGAAGAAAATCTTGAAAATCAGAAAAGGAGAAATAGAAATTAATATTTCATTTGAATGAGTCAGGACTGCACTTTTCCAATTGCATGACAATTGATGACAGAACATGAAAATTGCACGACAGTGACCTTTTTCTCATTTTTATTCTTTCTTTTAGTTTCATATTAATTTTGAATTTTGCTCTAACAAATTGGTGGCCTTTGTAGCACGTACAACTGACTGAAACATAATCCCACATCATTAGCAAGTCATTTCCTGTCTGTTAAAATATAATCTCTTCATTTTATGGTGTTATTCAGTAGTTACCACATCTAGCACCTGCTGGTTCTTTTTTGGCTTATACGTGGGAGGATTCTGTGTAATCAAGAAGTCTTTGGCTTCTCTCATTTCTTGCTCTTGGTTTAAGTTTTTCAGTATATTTCTCATCACATTGATTTATTCCCACTCTTGCACTGAAGTTATCAAGTATCAAAGCATAGGAACAAGGACTAACCTGAAGACTTCACTGGCCTGGGAAGCTACACAATGAGAAACACCTTCCACCAGGTTAGGTTGGTGCCTTCCCTTCAACTTCAAGTCTTAGAGAATTGTCTAGAGATCTCAGAAGTGACTTGCCCAGGGTCACACAGGCAGTGCATGTGTCAGACATAGAATCTGAACCCAACTGAATCTGTGGCCAACTAGCTATCCACAAAGCCAAGGGGTTTCACTTTGATTTAATTTGGAAGGTCCTCCAAGTTCTTTATCCAATTTCTTTACCCCCTCCATCATTGCAACAGATATCTATACATTGGCAACAATTCATTTCACTGAGATTGTTTTGTGGTTATTTATCATGAAGGCTGTTGTATGGAACAGCCAAATACCCTAGAAAATTATGTCTCTCATTTCTTTGAGCACATTACAAATCCAACTCTGCTAATTATGTTATTTGCCTACTGGACCAGAGCTTGGGAGCTTGCCTCTCACAGAGCTGCAAATCTTCCTTCTTTTGGTTTTGTGGACAATAGAGATGTCAAGACTGATAAGATTCACCTTCTCCAGGGGTATGTCCACTTAATAATAATAGCAATCATAGAAAAAACTTAATAAATAATATAATAGGTACTAGGTTTTTATATGGTGCCCTAGGGTTTGAGAAGCACCATACATATGTTATAGCAGCAGTTAATCCTCACAACAACCATGGGAGAGGGAGGTGTTATTATCATCACCCCTATTTTATAGTCAAGGAAACTGAGACAGATGGTTAAATGACTTGTTCAAAGTCACAATGCTAGTAAGTGTCTGAAGAGGGAAGGGAAGGAAAGGAAAGGGAAGGGAAGGAAAGGGAAGGGAAAGGAAGGGAAGGGAAAGGAAGGGAAGGGAAGGGAAGGGAAGGGAAGGGAAGGGAAGGGAAGGGAAGGGAAGGGAAGGGAAGGGAAGGGAAGGGAAGGGAAGGGAAGGGAAGGGAAGGGGGAAGGGAAGGGAAGGGAAGGGAAGGGAAGGGAAGGGAAGGGAAGGGAAGGGAAGGGAAGGGAAGGGAAGGGAAGGGAAGGGAAGGGAAGGGAAGGGAAAGGAAGGGAAGGGACCACTGGTCAAATTTGCTGTAGAGAGTATTGTTATTCAGCTATAAGCTGGATTTAGATAGGCTCTGAGAGAGGATGCTATCTAGCTCTGAGGCTCTGGGATACTGTGAAAGGGGGATAGATCCCAGTTATCTTATCCCCTGATCGTAAGTCCTGTAATAGCAGCTGGCATTTCATCTCTGTCATTGGTTATTATTCAGTTGTTTCAGTTAAGTCTGACTCTTCATGACTCCATTTGAGGTTTTCTTGGCAGATATACTAGAATGGTTGGCCATGTCCTTCTTCAGCGCATTTTACAGATGAGGGAATTGAAACAAACAGGGTTAAGTGACTTGCCCAGGATCACACAGCTGGTAAATGTCTGAGTCCAGATTGGAACTCTGGTCTTCCTGACTCTAGGCCCAATGCTCACCTAGCTGCTCTAGTCATCCGTAGGCAGCCTGAAATATCTCACTTCAAGGTTGACAAAACCAACAGATCATCAACCATCTTTGCACAGGGCATCATGAAGAGGTGGTCCTTTAGAGGATAGACAGGCAGTGAATGGGTGCAGAGAAAGGTCTCTGTTGACCTCAAAGTCATGTGAAAGTTTTCAGTTTGGGTTCAGTTTTGGGTTCACTGACATATAATCAGGCCAGGGAGCACTGACCCAGGAAAGGGCTTGGCCAGACCAAGTTCAGAATCAAAGGCTATCAGAGTTTCATGATTGGATTCCAGTTTGGTGGTCAGTGGAGAAACAGCCCTGACTGGAGTCAGAGGACCTGGGTTCAAACACTACCTCTGACATGTGCTGCCTATGTGACCTCAAGCTTCAGTTTCCCCTTCTGAAAAAACGAAGAGTCAGGATTGTGAGGCCTGTGAGCTCCTTCCAGCTCTGGGTCTAGGATCCCATGATCTTTCTGATCCAACCTTTACTTTCATAAACATCCCCTAGACATTATGCCACCATGATCCCCAGCTCATGCCTGGTTTGCTTAAATGGGGCACAGAGGTTCCCCTGACAACAAAGCCCGACCACTGCCACAGGCCTGAATCAATCCATCAAAAAGTATTTATTAAGTGCTTACTGCATGCGAGAGCTGTTCTGAGCTCCGGGGATACCAAGAAAGGAAAACACACAGTCTGAGAACAGGGCTTAATTTCTCTGAAATTATTCTGTCGCCAGGGAGAGCAGCACATGGCACAGCTCTGGCTCCTGGCAGAGCTGCCTCCATGGTGGCACGCACAGGCTGCCAGAGCGCTGGAAAGGGGTGAGCTCACGGCCCCCACACGTGTCCCCGGCACTGCACAGCCTCAAAGCGTCTGCTGTGGCAGAGCCTCCCATTTTCCACCCTGATTCCAGACTCTCTGGAGCCCAGGGCAGGGCTAGGCAAGGCCTCCTCCCCACATGGCCTGGAGCTGTCCCCAAGACTGGACCCGAGAAGCCTCCCAGGACTTCCCTAGCTACTTTCTCAGAGCAGGTGAGAGGTCTGTACTCCATGGCTGCAGCGTACGCAATGTGGTGAACACCAGAAGACTTCAGAAGCTCAGTGTTCAGAGTTCACACCAACTGCTCCTGACCAAGAATTCTGTCTACAACATCCCCAACTAGTGATCATCCAGAATCCACCCAAAGACCTCCAGGGAAGGGGATGCCACTCCTTGTCACTTCAATTCAGTTCAACGAACTTCTGTTAAATCACCTACCATACGTGCAGCATCGTTCCAGGGGCTGGGGATACAACACCAAAAAACAATCCCACCCCTCAAGGCCCCTCCATTCTCCTTTGTATGTATCTAGAGATGTCATACAAACAGAGAAGCAAACGCTTGACAGCGTGAGGAGAGAGGGAGCGTTAACAGTCCTCCGAGATCAGGAGCAGCTTCCTGTTAAAGGTGGAACCTGAGCTGAACCCCCAAGGCACCAGGGGTTGTGAGAGACGGGTGAGAAGGAAGTATTCCAGGAGGGCAATCCCTCCTGCAGGGAGGAGAGAAGATGCCACGTATAAGGAAGATCTTAGAGCGTGTGAAAGCAAGCAATGAGAAATCAGTCAGGGAAGGCAAGCAGGCACAGGACTACAGAGGGCTTGAAATGCCAAACAGAGGACTTCGTGACTTAACCCTGGAGTCAATGGGGAGCCAAGGAAGATTCTTGAAGGACATTCAAGAATGACATGATCAGACTGTACACTGAGATGATTTTGACAGCCAGGAGGAAGAGGGATCTGAAAGGGGATGGCCAGAAGTAGGAAAACCAATTAAGAGGTTGAGAGGAAGCTGCCCAGCTGGTTCACTTTCCTCTCAAGGAATTGATTCATTAATCCAAATTAGAGACAAGGCAACATGGCAAAAGTAACATGGAGAAGCACCCTGCATAAGATTCAAACCCAACGATAAAATGGAAGATCCTCAGGACAGGGATTGCTCTTTTTTTTTTTGTCTCTGTATCCCCAATGATTGGCACGTAGTAGACCCTTAACAAGGCTTGTTGATAGGTTGGTTGACATTCATATACACGTGAATTAAGATTTCTAGCTACCATTTTTCTTACAAGTCATAAAATCACGAATCACAGTGAGAAGGGACCTTGGAAAGCATCTAATCCATTCCATACCTGAATAGAAATCCACAGGACAACCAATGGCCATCCAGTTCTCTCTTCAGCATTCTCCAGCAATAAGATGCTCATTTCCTTGACCCTTCCCCCGCACCTGCCCCTAAACAATCCCTTTACTTGTATATGAATAAATATGTAATCTGTCATTTCCCCTGATATTGCTTGGGCAGGTAATGAAACATTCAGTGCCTGGAAGCAATTCATTCCTCTGAAACCTTCTAATCATCCATTCTTAAGTTCCTCCTTATGGTAAGTCAAATCTGCCTCCCTTTAGCTTTTCCCCACCCTTCCTGATCCTGTTCTCAGGATGCAAGCAAAGTAAAACCAGCCTTCATCTTTGAGACCACCCTTCACCTACTTAGAGGCTGTTTGCCTCTCCTGCCAGCCAATCCTATCCTCTCTAAGTCATTTTCTCTTCCAACTAAAGATCCCCATGTCCTTCGACCACTGATATTGAATCATTCCAGTTCCTTCATTAAAGGCCCCTTGACTCCCTTCAGATATCTCCTGTATTCTTCCTATATATTGCTCTTCAGGGCCTTTTCTGCCAAATCAATGAAACTGCATCCTACCATTCCCACAGCCATGCCTAATAGGGTTACAAGGCTCAGAGAGAAGCATATTAAGGGTCCGTTCCAGTCCCTCATATTGTCAATAGCCTTGATGTTGTTAAGTTAATTCTAGAAGTATTAAGCATCTGCTGTTTGCCAGGTACTCTGCTAGAAACTCGTGATACAAAGACCAAACAGAAACAAAAAAAAAGCCCTGCCCTCAAGGAACTTATAGTCTACTATTTATCATGAAATCAAGGGAAACTTGAAAGGGAAAATGAAAGGGGAAGGGAAAGAGATGTATTCCCCAAATGGCTTTTTTAGCACTGTCTGGAGGCATCACCACTTCTTCTCCTCCATCTCTCCTTCAGATGCCTCCACGAGCAAATCCTCCAGAGCAATTGTCCAAGGGCTAAAGCTTGACTAAGGATTCTCGTTGATCAATAAAATGCCCAACGAATGATTTAGGCCAGGTTGTTTAGGCTTTAGTGGAAGTAGACAGAACAAGTCCAATGCCAAAAATATGGCACCTACTGAATCAAAAAGAATAAAATAGAGTGTTTAACTCTGTTTAGTAAGGGAGACTAAGGTTCAAATCCTGCCTCTGACTCAAATGGACTTGTGACTCTTGGCAAGTCACGTGGCCTCTCAGTGTTCTAGGAAATTCAAAACATGATGACATTCAGAGCAAGGCAAAGTAGGAGGAGGACATTCACGGAGGTCTTGAGAAAGACTGCACCCAGGCCTTGATTTTTCTTCATACCAGCTCCTTGGCATATTGGTGCATAGAACTAACTCCTGGGTCCATCCTAACTCCATCAATACATTACTACCTGTGTGACTCTCTGGACCTTGTTTTCCTCTTCAACCTGGAAAACTGGACAAATTGCTATGAGTAAATTAGAAAGGACAATGGCCAGAGTCAGAATTTGGAAGCAACTGGGAATGTCAGTGGGCTAGACTTTGTGTGGAAAGAATGCAATCCAGGAAACTTTAGGCGCTGTCTTTGGAGTTTCCAAAACTATCCAGCAGAAACAAGTCACAAACTGAGAAACGGTCAGCTTAGAGGTGACTTAAAATAGTGCTCAGACTTTGGGGATACCCTATGTGTATGTACACATGTACACTTAAATGTACACATACATGGGAAAAGGGAGAGAGAAGAAGAGACAGAGATGGAGGGAGACAGAAAGGAAGGGGGAGAGAGATGGGAGGAGGGAGAGGGAGAGAGAGAGAGAGAGAGAAAGGAAGGAGGGAGAGAGGGAGATAAAGAGAGAGGAAAGACGAGAGAGAAAGAAAGAGGAAGAGAGAGAGAAAGAGAGAGGGAAGGAGAGAGAGAGAAGGGAGAAAGGGAGAGAAAGAGAAAGGGGTAGGGAGAGAGTTGGTCATTTTTTAACCTAGAGGAAGAACTTCAACATACTGAATGTGTTCTATGAGGAATGCATGGGAAGACATGAACAAAACAGAATGCCACAGGATGAGACAGTCACTCCCTTCAGGTGTTGCTAGAACATAAGTTTCCTGAGGGTAGGGACTGTCTTAGGTTGTGCCCCCTGAGATTTAGCTGCAGAGTGTTTGGTACATAGTAAGTGCTCACTTAGCATGGATTCTTTGGCTGATGGCTCTCTATTTCTCTTTGGTGGCCTGAATGTCCACAAACAAGATCATAGAATAAGACCACAGAGCACTGAATTTCACAAGCTGGAAGGATGTAACAGAGTTAGTAGATCTAGAAAGACCCTTTGATGCCACTTTCTTCATTTGACAGATGAGTCTACAGAGGCCCAGGGACATTGGGTAAGTTACTTGAGGTGACGCAGCTAGCCAATGACCAAGTCAGGAGTAGCACGTGGCCCTTATGGCTCTTGCTGGACCTCCTATTTGGAGGCAGCTCCACCTTAAAGGCAAGGAAGCCATCTTACCTTTGCCCTCTCCTGAGGCCTAATATTAACATAGAAGGACAGAAAGAAAGAAACCAAGAGCTACCTCCCCACAAGCAAAATTCCATTTTGACAACTTGCCAAGGGACGTCCATCAAGTAACCAGAAGTAGTGGATTACTCGTTACTGATTTCCATTTTCAGGTAGAACTTTACAGCAATTATTGCCTTTGTGAATTTCCTAGAACTTGACACCAAAACAGGATGGCTGAATAACTCATCATGAAAGACACACACACACATAGAAGGAAATGGAATTGCGTTCTGGATATCATTATGTAAAAAACTCCTGATGGTACACTTTTATACAGCCTACCATTTTATAATTTTTATTTTTATACTCTTTAATAATTAAAATTTTTTATAATTAAAAAATGTAAATCAAAGCAAATTAACAAAAACAAGTCCAGAATACAAGCATGGAAGGAGAGTGCCTGAGGATAACTTGAAGATCATCTTACTTCCCCCACT
Source organism: Bettongia penicillata ogilbyi (assembly GCA_023548195.1). Classification (NCBI taxonomy): domain Eukaryota; kingdom Metazoa; phylum Chordata; class Mammalia; order Diprotodontia; family Potoroidae; genus Bettongia; species Bettongia penicillata. The sequence continues at coordinate 2,188,496 of JAJHZJ010000324.1, read as the reverse complement.
CCTATTTTTCAGATGAATAAACATGATCCAGAGAAGCATGACCTACTCAAGGTCACAAAGTCTTTGATCCTCAGAGTCAGGACCGGAACCCAGGCTCAGGATTTCCAGTCTAACCCTAAATTCTCCCATTTTCCACTCTGTCTGACCATCATGCCAACCAAGCTTACTCAAAGAACAACATCGTGCACCTTTGATCAACATTTCTTCCTCAAATGCAGCCACTCCAAAAATCTAATTTGTCAAAAGATGTAATGCCTCAGTGCCATCAACCAGTGAATCACCTGCCAGGTCCTGCACTGAGCTCTAGACAAAGTGAGATTGTCCCTTTCCTCAAGAAAGAGAAGCCACCTGTGCATTAGTGAGGGGGTTGGTGGAGGGGCGGGGGGAACAAGGACAAAGCCTGCCCTCAGGAAGTAGCCCTCAGCTACCTTCCTCAGAGGCCTCCTTACATTCCCAGTTGGTACTGCTCTGGTCCTTTCCTGGGTCCGGAGGGAAGCACTTTTAAAACCTGGGGGCTCTAGGGGCTGGGAGATTCATTTTCAGGCCCCTTCACCACCAGACCCTCAAGGCCCCTCCCAGGAGAACTTTTACTCCCGAGCATTTTCTCTAGCCAACAAAAAAGATAGAGGGGACCACATGTGTGGTGGGGCTGTGAGCCATGTGTGGGATAGTGTGAGGAAGGTTACTCATTCTGTGCTCTGGAACTCAGCCTCTGTATTTAAACCTTCCCCCAAGACATCTACCTTGGAGAAATCCCCTCCTGACGTTTTCCAGAAGAGTGAGCCAAGCAGTCCTTCGGAGGGGAAACCAGACACATGTTCCCATTGAGTGAAGGCATAGTGATGCAGTGCTAACTTCAGAACCAAGGTGTGGGCTGCCTTGCCCACCAGGGTTCACAGGGTCCTGTGAAGGCAGCTCCAGGGTCCTTCCAGTCTCTGCTCAGAAGCAGGGTCCCTCTGATAGGATTCACACCACATGTTCCTGCCTTCTTTCCTATGTAGATAATGAAGGTAGAAATTACGTGGGGCTCAAAAGAAGGGGGAGGGCTAAGGAAAGACCACAGTAAGGTGAGTCACACACTATAGCATCACAGCTTTAGAACTTAGAGGGAATTTGGAGGTCATTAAGCTCAACCCCTCCATTTTACAGATGAGGAAACTGAGTCTGAGAGAGGGGAAATTACTTGACTGAGGTCACACAAGTAGGTGGCTGAGCTGACCTTGGGTATTATTGAGTGCAATTTGTCATTAAAAAAGAAAAAAGCAAAAAAAAGAAAAAGAAAAAGAAAAAAGCAAACAATGCCTTCATGGCAGGCATAGTATAAACAGGGCTCAGTCTCAAAATTATCTAGCTATAATGTGTGAACTTGAAGTCAGTGGGGCACAGAGGATAGGGTGCTGCCATAGGAGTGAAAAAGACCTGAGTTCAAATGCCACCTCTGATGCTAACTACCTATGTGCCCACAGGACAGTTTCCTATGAGACTCAGTTTCCTCATCTGTAACATGAAGAGAATACTTGTGGTATCTCCCACATGGGGTGGTTCTGAAGCTCAAAGGAGATCATTTCTAAATGGCCATTCCCCCTACCTAGACCTGGGCTATGGCATCACTCCTGGTGCAGAGGAAAAACTCTTTCGACGGAGACAAACTTGGACAGTCCCAAGGAGCCCTGAGAGGCTGTCCCACAGTCAGCATGTATAAGAAGCTAGACTCTAAGTTCCCTGTGGGCAGAGACTGTTTCCGTCTTGTCCTCACGGGCCCGGTGCTTGGTTATTAGATGTTTGTTGACTGATTTCACTCTCCCCCCACCCCATCCACTGCTCCATACAACATCTCCAGGCTCTGTTATTGTTACTATGTGAGGAGAGTACGGTATAACAGCCTGCGTCTACCCAGGTTTGCAAAGTTCTTTAAATCACTCTAAAACACCCCTGGGAGGTAGGGGCTATTATGGCTCCCATTCTACAGATGATGAACATGAGGAGCAGATTAAATGAATAACACAGATAGTAGGTATCTGGGAGGGCATTCGAACTCAGGTCTCTCCTGACTCCAAGGTCAATAGGCTATAAGACTTGGATGTGAGTTCAAATCCATCACCAACATCATCCTCACTGTTTCCCCTTTGAGCCTCAGTTTCCTCCCATATACACTGAGGATGACAATGAAGGTCCCTTGTATCTTTAAGACTATAATCTTATTACCCATCCCTCCTTTCTCTTTCTGGTCTCTGCTGGGTTCATTAAGACAGGATGGGCTCACTTGAGACCTCCTTAAAGCCTCTGCCCATCTGCTCGCCATCACATGCTCCCCTTCCACATCAGCCCCGACTGGATCTTTGTATTTGTTTATTTGGAGACTGCTCAGCCTACGCAGCTCCTTATCTCCATCGCCTTCTCTGGGAGGTGGAGGGGGGGTGGCCCTCCCTCCTCAGAAACTGGGACTTGAGCAATTCTTTCCAGGAAAGGAAAGTCCTCCAGTTTGTTTCCTGGAAATATGAACCAGCTCTTTGTGAGAAAATGTTTCTCCATTCAAGCGGATTACAGAAATTAAGGCCAGGAGATGCTTTTTGAAAGGTTTCTTTGGCGGGGCTCTTTCAAGCCAATGTTCCTTCAAGGGATGGGGGTGAAGTGATTTGGGGCATTTCCCACAGCCCAGTTCAGCAGCACGGACTCTGGGGAAAGAGCCTGCTGTGGAAAACTCATCCTTTACTTCCCTTCGGTGACATCTTTCCCCTCCTGTGTCCCTCAACTACTCCCTCTGCCCCCTTCAAAATCCTTGCTCTCTGGGTTTGTGGATAATGGTAAAGGGGAAGGGTATTGGCTTTGGAGTCAGAGGAACCTGGACTCAAGGTCTCACGCTCTTAGCTGGTTGCATGACCTTGGGTCTCAATAAGGTAAAATAAGGGGGCTGGCCTAGACGACTGTGAAGGTCTTTGGATCCTGTGATCATCAACAAGCATTTCCTAGACACTGACAATGTCCTGAGTGCTACGTAGACAAAGACATGCGTGTCTTGGTCCTTACCAGTCCCTGGCTCGCACTCAATCGAGTTGTGCCACATACAAAAGAAATGAGTGTGACTGCAAGAGGACACAGACCAGAGCGGGTACAAAGTATCCCCAGAGTCCCACGTGCATAGAGTCCCTTCTATGCATTAGAGGGTCAGGGTGCTGGGACACGAGGCTGAACCAGAAAAGGACAGAAGTGAGCTCATACCCAACAGAACTGCTCCCAAACCGGTGGGCCCCTCTAGCACCTCCTGGACCCAGGCCAGCTCTGAACCATCCACCGACCGCAGCACCAGAATGCAAGAGGCCTGAAAGGCAGTTCTGAAGGCACCAAGCACCTGCTGGGCACCTCATGGTGTCCACAGTGGCACTCAACTCACCCATTCATCAGAGAAGGAATTCAGCAGCTCTGGATGTGATCCAGCCTCAGCCTCCCACAGGAGAAAGCAGAACCTCAATTCCTGGGACTGTCGCTTTTCTTTTTGGCATCTTGTTGTTGGCAATAATAGCATTTCTACATCCTTTTAGGGTTTAAAAATCACTTTAATATGTTATCTGGTTTGAGCCTCTCAACATCCTGAGAGATAGGAGATGTTATTATCCCATTTTGCAGAAGAGGAAACTGAGGCAAAGAATGATTACGTTGGATCATTCATCTAACACATTAGAGGCAGGGCTCCAACCCAGTAATATTCCTGACCTATAGACCTCTTCTGTATCCACTCCACCATATGTGAGTCCCAGAGAAGTAAAGGAACTTGACCCAGACCACACAGGGGACAAGTGACAGAGTTGCTTTTTGAACTCTGATTCCAAAGCCACACTGCCTCTGATGAAGACGCTTTAGGATGAATACACAGATTCCAAAAGAAGCAAACCCCAAACACCACCTACAAACCAACCTGGGTGTGGAAATGCAAGGTTTTCAGCTTCAACATCTGGCAAGATGGCATCGCTCAGCATAGGTGTGAGATGGACAAGGATCGCCTCTGCCTGGTACCCTGCAGCCACCCTTTGTGCCAAGGGCAGGAATGGGCACAAGGGACCAATAGCCTCTGCCCAATGACACAATCTGGGAAATGACCCTGCTGATCTGCCACCAGCAGGACCCAAGTTGTTCTAAATTTTTTTTTTTTAGGGAGTGAGGATGGATTGGTGGCTCCCTCAGGTGCCAGCACAGAGACAGCTGGGGGCAAAAATAAACCATCTTTCTTTCTGAGCTCAGGCTTCTATCTGTGCAAATCTCCTGCCCTTTAAAAATGCAACCACTGCCAGCAGAGTTCTACTAGGGGGCTCTCAGTAACGACTAAGTGCTCCTTTGTTGGGTGGCTTATACAAAAGCTGGAGAGCTAAGACAGAGACACAGTGGAAAGAATTCTTGGTTGGGGACAGGGTAAACATTGGGAGCCCAGGGTCCTGTCAGCTCTGAGATGCTTTGGTCCTCCCATCTTTCCTAAACTGGTGCCTGCTGGGCAGTTGTTTTTAGTTCTGCTTCTTTCCATCCAGCCTTGAAATTCCTGATGCCAACTTGTGTCTGGCTGCCCTGTGAGGCCATTCTACTCAGGTCTCTGCTATCTGCCTATCAGGGCTCCTATCTCTGCCTCCTGGGGCACCTGACTGCACTTGTCCTTCCTCCTGTAATCCATTGACCCTTCAGGAGAGTGCCACCACACACACACACACACACACACACACATGCACACACACGCACATGTGCACACACCCATGCATATACACATGCGTGTGCATACACATGCACACACATACATGTGCACACATGCACACACACACGCCTGTGCTGATGGTCCTCATCTCCAAAGCATTAGGTCTTGGGACTCTTCTAGATTTGCTACCATCGGAGTGTCCTCAACTCTGCCAGCCCTTGCAAAGAACAGTATGTAGATGTATCTATAGAACACACATATAATGCATATATAACAGATTGTATGTTCTCAAATCTGGTGGTCCTTGCAGAGAACTCTATATTTATATCTATATCACACATGTAGCATATGAGAGAGGGAGAGAGCCAGAGATCACATCAAACACCACCCTTGAGTGGATGCAAGGCCACCCCTCATCCTTTCCTCAGCCCCTTGATCTGCTGCCTGGCCATTAGGAAAATTCTTCTCTCCTGAGTATGCAAAAGTTAACCATTAACATATGCACCCAGCCTTTGAGTCTGGAAATTCCCAGTGTTGAGATGTCCTGAAACTTCCGTCAACTCATTTAGTGGTTGATATTTTAGCTATGAGATGAGGGGCAGGGGAGGGAGGCAGGGAGGAAGGACAGACAGACAGAGAGAGACAGGCAGGCAGATGAACAGAGGGCTCAGGGTAGCGAGGAGTCAGGAATACCTGGATTTGGATTCTTCCACTTACCAGCTCACTCTGTATTTTCTCTGAGCTTTAATCTATTCATCTGGAAACACAGGAATAATAACAGCACTTCTCTCTGTCTCTCTCCATCTCTATCTCTCTGTCTCCTTCTTTCTCTTTTTCTATGTCTTTGTCTCTCTGTCTTTCTCTCTGTATCTGTCTCTATCTCTGTCTTCTTCCCTTCCTCTCTCTGTCTCTGTCTCTGTCTCTGTCTCTCCCTCTCTCTTCTCTCTTTCTCTCTATCTCTGTCTGTCTGTCTGTCTGTCTCTCTCTCTCTCTCTCAGCCCTGAGCTCTCTTCTAGCTTTAGCATTCCAGTATTCTCTGGGCTGGGAAATTATAGGATCAGAAGTTTTCTCATCTGTAAAATAAGGGCTAGACTAACCTGGCCTCTAAGGTCCTTTCCATATCTCAGTCTTATGCCCTGCACTATTACTGGCTCCTGGTATGACCTTGAACAAATTAGTTCATCTCTCTGGGAGTCAGTTTCACACATACACACACACACACAATTTAAATAATTCCTAAATTCCCTTCCAGTCCTAAATTCTGTGACCCTACAAATGGAGATGCACCTCCTGGGGTGAGGAGCGCTGCTCCGGACAGTATTGATGTGGTGAGCATATCGTGATACAGAGTCGTTCATTTGCCATTGGCCCATAGGCCCAGGTCAGCTCTCCTACAGGCCAGCAGCTTCTCATAAAAAGATGCTCTTTCATGTTTCACCCTCATGGGACTGTCTGGGGATGCCTAATCTGGTCTGGACAAGGAGACTCCAAATGCCTAAACACACATGTCCCATGGGATTCCTGCTCGTCCGAACTCTATCCAGATGTGGGTCCTCTGTGCCCAGGGAAATGAAATGGCATTCTTCTCTCTGGTCTTGCTGAGAATCTGCACTCTGACTCACGCAGAAAGAAAGAATAGGAAAATGTGAGCCAACAACCCTGGGAGCATACTCTTCTCATAGTGTGGGCTCTGTTGGAGGGAAAATCGGGGGCTTTGTGTAGCTGACAGGGAGATTCCCGCTGACACCAGAGACGCCCTTGTCCTAGCTGGACATATGCTACAGGCGGCCTTTTGGCAGCCATGGGCCATTCTCCTTGAAATGGAATTTTGGGCTTGGGATCTGTCAGTTTGTCTCGAAGTCACATCTGTTCGTTCTCTCTCTCTCTCTCTCTCTCTCTCTCTCTCTCTCTCTCTCTCTCTCTCTCTCTCTCTCTCTCTCTCTCTTTGTCTCTCTCTCTCTCTCTCTCTCTCTCTCTCTCTCTCTCTCTCTCTCTCTCTCTCTCTCTCTCTCTCTCTCTCTCTCTCCTATCTCTTCTCCTCCTCTCATTTCTCTTTCTCTTCTCTCTCTCCTTTTCTTTCTCTTCCCTCTTTTTCCTCTCTTTTCTCATTTCTCTCTCCTCTCTTTTCTCTTTCTCTTCTCTCTCCCTTTCTTTCTCTTCTCTTTTTTCTTCTCTCTTTCTCCTCTCTTCTCTCACTTCTCTCTTCTTCTCTTTTCTTTCTCTTCTCTCTCTCCCTTTCTCCTCTCTCTTTCTCTCCCATCCCCCTTGCACCCTCCCTCTCCTCCCCCCTTGTCTGCCATTCCCCTGCCCCCTCTTTCCCCAGTCCAGCCCCTGTGGCTTACTCAAAGGGCAGAATTATTCAGAGATAATCAGTTCTCTGTAGTGCCTACAGCTCTTTCCATTCTGTCTCTCTCTTCAAGAGCGTATTCCAGTCAGGCAAATGTGGGCACCCGAAACAAGGAACACAGAAGGCAATTCACATCACCCCTCATTTTCTGCATGCCACCAAATGGCCTGTTTTAAATGACCCCCATTAAAGTCCAATTTCTTTAAACATCGCCTCAAAAATAAGTTGGTGTGGGGTTTAACGAGGGCCTTTCTGGGCTTTGCCCATCAGGATTTATTGGGTGATTTCTATTTAAAAAGTCTCACTGCCTTTCTGCCAGAGCTGGAAAAGGCTTAGCCCTCCCTTCCTGGACCTTCCTCCTCTTCTGTGTGTTACCATATCCAGGTGCTCCCTCCCTGTACCCTCTTCCCAGCTCAACTAAAGCCAGGGATGTCTTGGTCGGGAAGCTGAGGAGCCGAGGATCACAAACATAGAGCCCCAAAGGAACAGAGAAGTGATCTGCTCTCCTTTTCTCCTTTACAAGCCCAAGATCACACAAGCGTTCAGGTGCCAACTCAAGAGTCAGACCTGGTTCTTCTGATTCCAAATCCAGCGTGCTCTCTCTCTCACCTTTGCTAAAGGAGGAAAGAGAGTGAAAACTATTTCTCTAGGTCTTCTTTGGGATCACTTTGACCTGACAAACTCTCCCTGACAGCCCTAAATTTCTTGTTACTGTTCACCAATTAGCTCTGTGTTGTGATAATTTGCTGCTCAAAATACTCCAGTGATCAATGGTCTCATTGCTGAGGGAATTCCCTCCATTGGTACCAATCACTACCATTCTGTGCCTGCTGATCCTGGGTGATTCTCATTAGTAGAATCCTCCAGGCTCACTATAGGGGTCCTCTCTCTCTTTTGGGGGTCCAGCCTCAATTTCTTTATGATTAAAAGAATTCCAGTGGTGCTCATAGACTGTCCCATTCTCACCATGTGAACAGTTCATCTATTTTTTGCACATAGATTTCTTTGATGAGAAACAGTTTGATGACTGGAGAGTTGACCTCAGATCTGGGTTCCAGTTGCCCTCTGGCAATCTGAACCCAGGCAAGTCACTGAATTTAGGAAACTAAGACCATGAGCTGAAGAGGAGGTACTGACCTTCATTAGTAAAGTTTCCTCACCCGGGCATTCCCTATACCAATGAATTTACAGGTATAATCTCTATTCCCTATCTCCTGAATGCTGATCCAGACTTCTTCTCTGGACGACCAGAAGAAAGGATGCAAGACCTGGGTCATCAAGTTTCCCCTATTCCATATGATCAGGGCATATCATATGCCAGGAGCCTGTCTTGCTCAGCTCTACCCTCCTAGGAACTGGAAGGAACCATATGCTTCCTACATCCCAAGCTCAGCCAAATTCAAAGTACAGGGGAAGTGTTCCCCTCCTTTTCTGAGGAAGGAATAAGCTGTGAATCAAGGAGTACCACACTTGTCATGTTAGGAAACCATCCCCTCACTATGGGGACCATTGGAGATCATGCTTTCCTGATACCTGTTATACCACCTGGAGACAAGACTGGGAGTTTGGGGCATGGACAAGGCCAAAAATGTAAGTGTGGTCAAGCCCTCATCTTGGGAAATATATCCAAAATAATCAAGGAAAGAGAAGACAAGGTGGCATTCTCTCTGAGTGGCTTTCCAGATCTCCCTGCTGGAAACTCATTGACCCTTGAGGTAGCTGGGCAAAATGAGGATGAGGACCTTACTGCTGCTGGTGTGTGTGTGTGTGTGTGTGTGTGTGAGTATGTGTGTGTATGTGTGAATGAAATTGGTTTGGGAGTCTGAAGCAGGGAACCTTGATCCAGATGGATGGATTAGCTCAGAAAGTCTTATTGTAGGAGTCAATGATATGGTGGAGAGAGTTGTCTCTGAAGTCAGAGGTCATGGGTTCAAATCCTGACTCTAACATATACTACCTATGTGACCTTGTGCAGGTCATTTCCTCTCTTTGGGTATCATTTGTAAATGATGGGGTTGGACTAGATGACCTCTAAGGTCCAGCTCTGGATCTATGATCTACAATGGCATAGTGGCAAAAAAGCTGGCCTAGATGGTAGGAAGACCTTCTGTCCAACTTCTGACATGTAATGTGTATGTGAAGCTAGGCAAGTCATTTGCCCTCTAAGATTACAAGTTATAGAGAAGATGCACACCTGTATTTGTCAAGGGAGTTTCCTCACCTCGAAGTTGTCTGTGCTATTGAAATCACTGATTCAATCTTTATCCCTGTTATACAATCCTATTCACCTCAAAATCCCTCCTCCTGCTAAATGCTTGCTGTCTCCTTGTCTTCCCCTCCCCTGGGAAAGTAACCCCATGGATAGATCTCAGAGTAGTTCCAAGACTGAGTTCATCAGAGGAGACTAGCCAAAAGAATCCATTTTACTTGGTTTGGTTTTGCTTTCTAGCAGCAAGTAGAATCACCATCACCATCATCATCCTCATTATCATCTTCACCATCGTTCTCATCTTTATCAACATCCTCATCATCCTCATCACCATTACCATCATCATCTTCATCATCACCATCATCCTTATCCTCATCATTACCACCAGCACCATCATCAACACCATCACCATTATCCTAACAGACACTTGTAGAGCACTTTCATGTTTGTAGGACATTTCTCACACTATGTAGTGCAAACTTCACAATACTCCTGTAAAGCAGGTGCTAGAGTTATGACCCCTAATTTTCAAGTAAGGAAATTAAAGCTTGGAGAGGTTAAGTGACTTGCCCAGGGTTCCACAGCTAATAATTGTTAGAGGTGGGATTTGAACCCAGGTCTTCCTGACTCCAAATCCAGCCACTTCTCAGAGTCAAGGAACAGATGACATCTTTCATCTCAAAGTGTTCTGTGGACTGAAAAGTCAGAATCCCATCCCAGATGAATTCCAGGATCCATTTGGGTCATGGAATCCCTGAAGAGGAGCAGCTGACCCTGGCTAGACCCCCTCTGCCTTTGGCCTTCAGCACTTGCTTCAAAGTCAAGTTTATACTGCATCTGGCCCCGAAACATATTTTTAAACTATGACTGGGAACTTTTTCTGTTTCTTCTCTTATATTCTGCCATTTGAAGTAACATATCTATTTCCATTACTACTAATTTCTTTGCTTAGTTAAATTAATACCCAAACCCATGCCCCCAGTCCCCACCCCAAAATTGTGAAAAAGATCACAAAAACCACCCTGACATCATTAATGTCATTTTCAGAGAAGTCTACTCTTTCCAGAAGTTTACAGCTATAAAAATTTAAAACAGCAACAGCAGCAGTACTGACCAAAGATCCCACTGGGGAACATGTCCAACTTGAACCACATCTGTTCAGCTTCTTCTAACATGATAGCATGGCAAGAAAACAGGAGCTATCAAGTTTACACTCTGATTGCTTTGAAATCTCCAAGACCTAGAGCCAGCAGTCACCCTTCTGCTTCTTTGGAAAGAACACTGTGTGTAGGGAGAAAGAAAGGAATGTCGAATGCTCTGAAAGTGACCAGAGATGTAACTAGCCCGGGAAAAACACAGTTTTGCTCTAGGGAGATGACACGGAATGGGAGCACTTCCTCTGAGCCTTACCTAGTTGTCCTCTGCCATCCCAGTGCCCCATGTGGTGTATCCACTCAGGGGCTACAACCAGGTCATCAGGATCCCATCACCAAGGGAACCTTTGCCTAAGGGCTCCTCCTCATTTTCCATGGACACCAAAGTTGTCCTCCCTTGGGGACAGACCATCCTTTTTCTGCTAGCTGAACTGCCTTTAAGATCAGACAATCCTCTCCTCCTCTGCCACTCTCATCTCCTATTTCCAACTCAACTAAATTTGCCCCAGGCACAAGAATTCCTAGTTATGGCTCTGGAGATGGCCAAACTCAACAGCATCCCTTACTATGAACAAAGGGTAGGTTATCAATAACCCATTTACTTGTCATAGTCCTTTGTATGTGAACATAATGGATCTATGGCTAGAAAGGGCCAAAACCATCTGACTCAAGTGTCTCATTATATGGATGAGAAAACTAAGATGCAGAGAGGTTATAGCATAAACACAGATTGGATTAAATTGAATTGAAATGGGTTGAAATGTAATTCAATTAGCAATTCCTAAATATTCATTAACATAATAGAATGGGATTGATCTGGTTCTCCTTAGAATATGATGGTTCACACAGTGTCTCAGTTACCATCCTTGCAACAAAAATCAGACACAAGAGATTCTAAAATGAAGGATTCAAGGTGCAGATGTCTTTGCTCCAAAATCACCACATGTCATGGAGTCATAAAATGTTAGAGCTCAAAAAAACATTTGAGAACATTCTAACCACTTGTTTTACAGAATGAAGAAACTGAGGTTCACAGGTAGCACAATGTAAAAGAGAACATGCTGGATCTAAAATCAGAAGACCTAGATTCAAATCCTGACTCTCCTACTATGTGAGCTTGGCCAAGACACTTTCTCCCACTGAGCCTCAGTATCCCCATTTGTAAAATGCAGAGGTTAGATTTGATGACTCTCAGTCCCTTTCAACTATAAATCTGTGTCTCTATGATTTTCAAAGCCTCTCTTATCTCTAAATTTCCGATCATTTGGCCACCAGGTGATAAATGTTGTGGCCTTTGGTGTTTACAAAAATTAGTAGATTGTAGAGAGGTGGCAGTTGGTATTGATGGAGGTCAGCCTTGCCCGGGAAAAATGAGAGATCCTCAAAGTATTGACACAAGGCTGATTCCTCTGTCATGGATTCCAAGTCACTGAACTACTCTAAGCCTCAGTTCTCTCATCTCTCAAACTGAGGAGGGTCCTATGCCCTGTCCCATAACTGCCAGGTTTATGGTGTAGGTCCAATGAGATAATGAATGGAAAGGACTTGGAAAATCATGAAGTCTTCTTAAACCTCAACCAGATCTATGACCAAACATGATGCTAGGCTGAGATAAAGGTAGAGGCCAAGGTCAGGGGGCCTCAGAGTGTGGAGACATAGATGAAACCTACCCACAACAAACTGAAAATTAGCCTAGAGTTCAGATACACCAATAGAACATCAGGGATGACCTGAGAAAGACTTAGATTAGTTGAGTGTTATGAAAACTCATGGAGGAGAAGGGAAGTACAGGAAGACCTCCCCTAGATCATATGCTGAGAGAGGCTATTGGGACTTGCTGAAAGATTCCCCTGAAAAAGAATCAATAGAGCAGGTTTGCTTTCATAAAGAAATATGCTTCTCACTGAGCAGGATCATGAAATAGGAGAGGAAAAAAGGAGAGGGAAAGAAAAAGGAGGTTGAGTGAAGGTACTGAGCCTAGCATGGGCCAAAGTGGGTCAGAGTGGAACATTTGGGAGTTACTGGGGTCCTTCTAAAAGGGAACCCTGTACCAGAAGCTTTCCTGGCTCCTGGACACCCCAGAGAAGACCAGGACAGAAGTTCTGCTTTTCTCCACCTTCTCCTTTGCTTTGTTCTAATGGGACAAGGTGCCTAATAGGAATACATTTTATTTCCTTATAGAAAAAAGAGTCAAAGAGGCCCTTTCCTTCCCAGAGAGACAAGTAAAAAACCTCAGGGTGAAATGTTCCCTCAACACAGTAGATTTCAAAACAAAATGTATGTTGCCTGTGCACTCGTCAGAAATCATCCCATTGAATCCCAAGTAGTTTGACAGAGGTTTTCTCGCTGGACTCGAAGGGCTCACTTTCCTTGAGCATGGTCCAGGTTCCATATTGTGCTTGCTTTTTGAGATTGGGAGGATAGATAGATGGTGGAGATTTACAGTCAAGTTGTTTCTCTTCAAATGTTCTGGCTTAAAACAAATGGTGAGTGGCAAAAAAGACTCCACTACTTCAGGGCTCTCACACACCTTGTGACATCTAACTGAAAGGACACTCGACCTGGAGGTAGAAGGCCTGGGTTGAAATCCTGACTTTGCCACTTGCTACCCATCTGATGCAGGAATTACTTTCTCTCACTGGGTCTTAGTGACTTAAGGCTCTAAGTTTCTCCCCTGCTCCAAATCTGTCTTTTGCCTCTTTTTTGTATCCCCAATACTTAGCACAGTGCCTGGCATATATTAGGTGCTTAATAAATGTGTATTGACTTGGTCTCAATCAACAAGTATTTATTAAACACCTACTGTATGCTAGGCACTGGGGAAACAAGAACAAAGACTGAAAAGGTCCCTGCTGTCATGAAGCTTATCTTCTGATGGAGAAAAATAGCACTAGCTCTTACCAAAGGGAAAAAAATATCATTCCCTTACAGATGACCTGGTGATGTTTTTCCTAGCCTAGCTAGGCTCATCCTCGGGCAAGAGACACTCAGTCATCTCACTAGATCTGAACTCCAAGCCTTTTTAGCTTGGTAAGATCTGCCAGAGATTGGTTTCAAATCAAGATGGTCAAGGGTCATCTTCCCGTCATGATGGCTTTGCTCAGGCTGAACCCCATGTTTAGAATGATCCTCTTTATCTCTGCCTTGTCAGAATCCCTAGTTCCCATCAAGGCTCATCTCAAGGGTCATCTTCTATAGGATACCCATCCTGATCTCCCCAACCACGAGTGCCTACCATACTCCCCAAAATTACTTAGTACATATTTCTTATTTGTTTATACGTGTACATGTTGTTTTCCTCAACAAGATGTAAGTGCCTTGAAGGCAGAGAATATTTCACTCCTACTTCCTTCTCTATGTACCCATCTTAATAACACTTAATACATACTTATGGAGCAATGATGATAATTACATTGGATTTACTGACTCCTTCCATGAGGAAACTGAGAGCCCATAGCTCACTCCTATTTCCCTCTTCATTTACTCCTCTAAGCACCTTGTTCAGCCATCCAGTCATGCTTACTCTTCATGATCCTGTGGACCACAGCATGCCAAGCCCTTTTCTTCCACTATTTCTCAAAGTCTCTCCAAGCTTATGTTCATTGTTTCCATGACACTTTCTATCTCATTCTCTGCCATCCCCTTCTCCTTTTGCCTCCAATCTTTCCCAACATCAAGGTCTTTTCCAATGAGTTCCATCTTTTCATTATGTATTTAAGCATCAACTTCAGTATTTAACCTTCCAGTGAATAGCCTGAATTAATTCTTTTAAATATTGACTGATTTAACCTCTTTGCTGTCCAAGGGACTCTCCAAAGTCTTCTCCAGCAAAATTCAAAGCATCAATTCTGTGGTTCTCGGCTTCTTCATAGTCCAACTCTCAGAGCCATACGCTGCCACTGGAAAAACCATATCTTGGACTTCACAGACCTTTGTCAGCAAGGTAGTGCCTCTGCTTTTTAGCATGTTGCCCAGATTTGACACAGCTTTCCTTCCAAGGAGCAAGCAGCTCTTAATTTCAATCATGGTCTGCATCTAAACACACTGAGTAATTAATAAATGCCTCTGGAACAGTCTTGATAATTATATTGTATTATGTTATTATACTGATAATTATATTGAATTATAGTGGATTCACTTTATGTGTATGTGTGTTCATCCTTCATTGCCAAAGAAGACCATGCCATCAGAGAAATAATGACATGACTTGCACTTGACTTTGTTTTGAGTGAGGGAGGGCTGTGCAGGTCACCAGCCTCACTTCTCCTCCAGAACCATCTGAATCCAGCAACCAAATACTCATCAGGATGACTGGAGATGACCCAGGATGAGGCAGTTGGGGTTAAGTGACTTGCCCAAGGTCACACAGCTAGTGAGTGTCAAGTGTCTGAGGAGAGATTTGAACTCAGGTCCTCCTCACTCCTGCACTGGCACTCTATCCACTGTACCACCTAGCTGCCAGCTAGTGGATTCACTTATTCCTTCTGTGAAGGAGCAAGCCAAGAGCATACTCCAGGATGGGCCACATCTGAGGAAGAGACAAGGGCAGAGGATGGACTTGACAGCATCTTCATGAAAAAATCAAGAGATTTTGTCCAAGGCCAAAGGTGCAACTTAATGATGTCACAAGAATTTGCACTCTCAAGGAGAAAGGCTTGTCCCAGGCCAACAGGGTGGAATTATTGGGGAGAGCTTCAAAAAGGAATGAGAGTGTCAGGCGTCAAAGGAAAGACAACTCTTTGGAAAATAATAATTGTTTTTGTATGTAACAATATTATATTATTGTTAGTGCATATTAGTATAATAATATATGAGATTTATTATTTATAATACTTATAATTCTATATAATCATATTATACGCTTTAGGTTTGTAAAGATCTTTCAATACTTTATCTCACTTGATCCTCCCAAGAACGCTGAAGTGGGTGCTATTATTATGGCCATTTTACAGATAGGGAAACAGGGTCAGAGACTAGCAAGTGTGAGGTTGCTGGCCTAACTAAAAAATGCTCTCATGAACCTGCCTCTTCTGAATGCCAGACTTCTATTCCCTTTTCAACTCACTAGCTGTGTGACCTTGGGCAAGTCACTTAACCCCAACTGCCTCATCCTGGATCATCTCCAGTCATCCTGATGAGTATCTGGTTGCTGGATTCAGATGGTTCTGGAGGAGAAGTGAGGCTGGTGACCTGCACAGCCCTCCCTCACTCAAAACAAAGTCAAGTGCAAGTCATGTCATTATTTCTCTGATGGCATGGTCTTCTTTGGCAATGAAGGATGAACACACATACACATAAAGTGAATCCACTATAATTCAATATAATTATCAATATAATAACATAATACAATTTAATAATAATACAATGAGAATTTCAGTTCATATCTTTTCCAAATGAATTACTTTCTAGCCATGTCACCCTGCATTGAAGCCAATGGCAGGAACTTACATTTATTTCTATGCAATTTCACCTAACTCGCAGTGGTGTCCTGTTCCTCTACCATTTCTGCAGAAGCAAAGTCTCCATAGAACCATCCAGGGAGAGTCTTCAGACTGTCCCAAAGTGCCCATTTTAAGCATCAACCAGACAATCTGAGGGTGCCACTCGAGAGAACACCAGACAACACTGTCGCCCTGTGGCTACACCAGATCTCTGTCTTCTTCCTCCTCATCAGAAAAAAAGGGTTATTCCTGGTGTCAGGAACAGGCTCTGAGACTCTCCAGCATTTGTGCCAGAGTCATCACCTGCCCCCAAACCTTCAGCCTTCAGTTGCCACAGCTCATCCACTTTGCCTCCATGTTTCTTCTATGAATTTAATCATATCTGGGGCTTGAAGGGACTTCAGAAGTCATCAGCTCCTTCTTGCTTCCTCAGATGAGGAAACTGAGGCTTGGTTACAAAGGTTTGGAGCTGAGATTCCTACCCAAATCCTCCATCTCCAAATCCAACATTATCCATCAAACTGTATTCTATTTCTTTTCAGGGCAGAAAGTGTCACAAAGAAGAAAGAACACTAGACTGGACACCAAGATATCTGGGCTTGAGCACTAGCTCTGAGATTTTCTATGGACCATCATGGTTTCCTCATTTGTAAAATGGGAATTTTGCAGGTTTGAGGGGAGGAAAGTGCCTTATGATCCTGACAATGTGAATGATACATAATCAAATCAATCCTGGTGGGACCTTTTACAATGACTACAGACCAATACCCAATAACAGCCTCTCTGAGAACTTCCCTTTCAGGTCTCACTCATGAGCAATATCATAAATAATATGTTAGCTTTTGGAGAGGACTGGAAATGAAATTTCATTAGTTGACAGAACTCCCAGGTATGGAAACACCTTCCACTAATGTATGTCAGCACCTTCTCTGCAGTCTTAGAAAGTTACCTAGAACACTACCCTCACCAGGTAGGGTGTTAGTGATTGGGCTTGAACCCACATCTCTATCCACCATGCCAGGTTGCCTCTCATGTCACTGGTTAGATAGCAGATAACTCCTGCTGTCCACACAGCAGAAGAAGGTGCTGGGGATTCTTTGTGACTGCCTGGCTTCCTCTCAGAGAGGAAGAGACCCCTGCTAGCATTTCAGCAATCCTGTAAGTGCTGACGACTTTTCTCCAATGAGTCATCCCTCTTTCCGTGGGCATTTTCCTTCTAACATATCCACTTGTCAGCAGCTTTCAAAGCTTGAGTGATTCCCCCTCATTGCTAAACTCTATTCCCATTCCTGGAAACAAAAACACCCCCGACTCAGCAAAGGCTTTCTGAATGAATATGCGTTCAGTATTTATTTACTGAATGCTTAGTATGTATAAGAATGTATATTACTTCCAGCCAATATCTCCCACACCCCTGAGTGTGAGAACCAGCCTACCAACCCTTCCCATCACTTCTAGTTACAAGGCTAAATTAGGATGGGGTGAAGAGAATGGGCACAATTAGCCTTGGAGAGGAGAAGATTTATGGGAGACATGGTTCTTTTTTGTATTTATATTCTTAGTGCCTTACACATAGTAGGTGCTTAATGGCCTGTTAAATGCCTGTTGATCAATCGATCAGATTGGTTGATTGGTATAAGTTCAAGAGCTTGAAGGGTTATTGCCTGGAGAAGACATTGGACTTGATTGGCTTGATCCCAAGGGGCTGAACTAGGGGTAGTTAGTTACAAGTTGCAAAGAGGAAATACCTCTGGACAATGTGAGCTGTAGCAAAACTGAGCAGAATGGGTTGTCTGAAAGGTAACAGCACTGGCCCCTATCCCTGGCAGCCTTCAAGACAAGTCAGGTGACCCTTTGCTGACTGTGTTATAGTGAGGATCCTTTTGGGGAGGAATATGGGTCAGACTCAGTGGGGTCTGAGGACCTCAGAACTAACTCTGAAATTCTGGAATTCTAAGATTCTGTAACAAAACTGTTGCCTTCAAGTTGGCAGGAAAGACTGTGAATGAGAGATTTGAGTTCTCCAGCTTAGCCTCAAAGGTCAATACTGGAAGAGGGGCAGGGGAAGTTGGCAAGAGGCAGATTGAGGTTTGAGGGCAGGAAGAACTTCTGTCCCCAAGACAAATAGGTACCTCTGGAAGCAGAGGGCATCCACAAATCAGGCCTGACTACTTGCCAAAGACATTATCAACAGGGTTTTCTGCTCAGGCATATACTAGATTATATAATGTCAAAGTCTTTGTATGTCGGAAATTCCCCAATGCCCAGCAGCCATCCTTCTGAAGAACTCAGTGAGTGCCTTGTGACTGTGCTTGGCATCACAGTCAATGCTGGGAGGATACAGGAACAGTGGGAAGGAAGCAGGGCCTCTCTCCTTGAAGAGTTGACAGTTTGATTAGGAAAAAATCACAGAATAAGAACCAATTAGAAGATAACACATAAAAATGTGAAGTCTAATGTGATATAAATTTAATGCAAGTGAAAAAAATGATGTGGATGGAGTTGGGTTGGTTGTCATGGGCAACCGGTCCTGCCCTCCCCGCTCCCAACTAGCACCGTATTCTTGTTTTCTCAAGATGAGATTATACAGCATTGCTTCTGAGATTCGCATCTATTCAGTCAGTCAGTTAGTATATATTAAGTGCCTACTGTATGAGGTAGAAAAGAAAGGCACCCAATACCCCTGCCGTCAAGGAGCATAGTCTAAGCTTATCCCAGACTATCTCCAAATAAGCCCAGTTCTGATCTTGTCGGCCTATCTGCTCCAAAATCATCAATGGTTTCTTGATAACAATCAATGCATTTGTCTCTGGCATTCAGTGACCCCCCAAGACTCAGCCCTTCCCCACCTCCCCAGTCTTGCCCCTTCATCCTCCCCTCCGTCCACAGGTTGCTCCTTGACCAGTCTCTTCCCACCGTATCATTCCAAATGATGAGGTAGGTCCTCGATAATGGTATAAGCTACAGCAAAGGAGAGGAAGGAGAGAGAATGGCGGGGGGGGGGGGGGGGAACTTGGCAGCACCACCGCACTCCAAAATCCTAACCAAGAAATTCCATTTGCTCGCCTACACATTTTTCCCATTTCTTCCCACTTCAATTAGGAAACTGACTCTAACAGCCACGGGTATGAAGTCGGATCCGTGAGAGGCTGAGCTCACTTCCTTTCAGAGAGCCTCTGAATCAGGGCACCCGTAAGAGGTCGGCAGCCACGGCTCCCAAATGAAAGGCCGAGTCCCTGTCAGGCTGGCCCCAGGCCCAAGCTTGTGCTGGATGAGAGCAGGGACTCCCAGCCCCTGAGGCACAGCAAGGCACCCAGGAGGACCATGTGTTTGCTATTAGCAATCTGAAAATGGCCCAGAGAAGAATAAGGGGTGTTGGGCTCTTCCTGGTCACATCGCAAGGCCCACACAGCTCAGAAGAAAAAAAAAATAGTCATCATTGTGCTGTCGGAGACCAGGGACCAGGGACCGCCATCACCTTCTAACGGAGATGGCTGGGAGGGGCACAATAAATCCCTGCATACCAGAAGAGGCAGAATGTAACCTATTAGTCAGCCAGAACTTCTCCCACCCTTTATTAGCCCTTGTCAGGACCTAGTCTTGGAGCTGAAAGGTCATAGACTCCAACCATTTACAAATGAGGAAACTGAGGCCAAGAAAAGTTAAATGATTTCCCCAAAGTCGCATCAGCAAGTCCCCTGAGCTCTTTCCACTGTACCCTTAGTCCAGATTTTCTCCTACAAGTTACCTGATATAGTTTCCTAGACACTGTGGGATACCTTTCTTTGCCCAGCTTGGCCCAGTCACAGAACTCAAAGTGCATGGCCGTAGTGGTCAAAGGAGGCTCCCGATGAGGCAGGACAACAGCTGGGATGACAGCTGGCAGGTCTGACCTCTCCCCTCTTCCTCTCCCCTACCCCCTTTGCCAGGGTAGCAGCCACATCACTGGTTGGCTATGTTGGCAAAAGCCAAGTCTTCCAAGCTCAGTCTTCCAAAAACTCATTAACTCTCTGCCAGAAAAGAGCCATGGAGGAAGATGGGCATTGGGGATGCTCGGGGCCATAGGACTGCAATGAAAAATGGGGAGGTAAACACTCCTGGTCTGAGGCAGGCTGTGGCCTGAGGCAGGCTGTGGCCTTGAGACCATTGGCCTTGAAGACTGGAAGGCCTATGTTTGAATTCCAGTTCTGCAATTCACTAACTTGGCATGACCCTGGGCAAATCACAACTCCTCCCTCGGCCTCATCTATAAAATGAGAAGCAGCAGTATAGCTCCCTGGTAATTGTGCCAGGGGCATGGGTTCAAATCCCAGGTCTGATGCTTACAGCCATGTGACCTCAGGTGAGTCTAGGCCTTAGTTTCCTCATCTGGAAAAAGAGGAGATTGGACTTGGCTGTCCTTGAGGTCAGCCCCTCTGGCTCTTCATTTTTCTCTCCAAGATCCTTGGAGTGTCTCTCCTACAATATGGGGAGGGGGGAGCTCTCTGCCCCACCAGAGGGTCTGAGTTTTCTATCCCATGCCCAAGCACAACAATGATAGTCATAGCTCTGGGGGCAGCCAGGCTGTCCTTTGGGCCCCTGGATCTTTTCTTCCTTCATGTAAGTCAAATGAATACAGGTCATGGGATCAATCCTTCTCCCTCCTGCACAAAGATTTCAACTCATGCTCACAGTGGTCCACCACCAGGCTTACAGCCCCAAAGGACCACAGGAATCCTCATCCAATCTACTTGTTTTGTGGGTGATAAAAATAAGGAAAAGAAGGGACTCGTCCAAGGTCAAACAGATGGAGTTGTTAGTAAAGAAAAGTATCGAACCCAGCTCATCCCCTTCCAGGCCTGTAGCATCCTCACTGACTGAGACTGAGGGAGAATGCTTGAGGCTTTGCTCTGAGAACTGACCAGCATGGCCTGCCCAAGCTCAGAGTCTATTTTAATTCAGGCCTTAATCATAAATGCATTATTCTTTTAAAAATCATATTTTATTAAGTTAGCTTTATTAGTTAAAAATAAAAAAATTTTATTGAGTTAAAAGACCTGTATTATGTTAAGACAAATATTATTCATTTTGTTAATGAAATAATGATAATTAAGTTAGGAAAAGGAAGTTAATTTTTAAAGATTTTTATTGAGTAAAATAAAAGGAGGCTTTTACTACTGCCATCATTTTTAACTCTTCCTTTGAAAATAAGCAAATTGAAAATGGGGCAAATGATCATTCTTGGGCTACAATAACTATCTCAGAATTCCAGAAGGGACCTCAGCAGCTGTGGAGTCCAATTCATGCGCATGAAATGAAGCCTCAAACATGCCTGACAAGTGGTTGCTGAGACTTGGCTTGAAGACTTCAGGTGAAATGTATTGCGTGTATATATACTCACATATATGTAACTGTGTCAGAGGCAGCATTGTCATGGTAGCCACTATAGAGCCGTAAAGACTCATCTTCCTGAGTTCAAATCCAGCCTCAGACACTAACTAACTGGGTGACCAGCAAGTCACTTCACCCTGTTTGCCTCAGTTTCCCCATCTATAAAATGAGCTGGAGAAGGAAATGACAAACCACTCTGGTCTGTCTGCCAAGAACCTCCCAAGTGGGGTCATGAAGAGTCAGATACAACTGAAATGACTAAACAGAAACAACATAATAAGCGTATGCACACTAACTACAAGATAAATGGGAGGGGGCATGGAAGGGGGGCAGTCACAAAGGGCTTCTTTTGGAAGGCACTGGTTCATTGATGGGCAAAATTCTATGTCTGGGGCATGCGTGAAGAGGAATGGTGAGGTTTTAAATTAAAATCAATGTTATTATCTTGAACTTCACCGTAATTTAAGCCTTCACATCTGCTCCTGGAAATTGGTTCTTATTTGGGCCCTAAACAACCGCTTCTGCCACCCAGCCTTGGTAGCCTTGTCTCCCTTTGTTCCCTCCATGCCCACACTCTCAGGGCAAATAAGGTACACCCAAAAGCTCTCCTTCTGAAGCCAGCCCTGCAGTTCTCTGACCATGAAGCCTTTGCTCACACTGGTCCCTCTGACTGACATGGCAGCCCTCTGTGTTTTCACCCTCACCATCCTTGTCAGCCATGACCTCCCTCCTCAGACTTCCATAGCACCCACCCCCTTGCATTTGGCTTTACATTCTCCTAATGCACTTCCTAAATAATATAATGGATTTTTTTCATAGAATTGTAGGTCTAGAGCTGGAGGGATCTCATAATTCATAAAGGCTGATCAACCTAGCTTACAGATGAGGAAACTGAGGTGCAGAGAGTAAATGGATTTGTCAAATGTCATACAGGTAGCAAGCATCTAAGATTTCAATCTGAATCCAGAGCTGCTTCTTTCTCCTGATAACTGGGTTGATATCTTAACTGCCCATTAAACTGTTCTATGAGAGAAGGACTGGGTATTATTTAAAACTTAAAAAAAAAAAAAAAGCAAAGTCTGGCCTCCCCTCTGACTTGGTTCAGACAGCTGTAACCCCCAGGCCATCCAAATACTGGACAACAGCTGCAGACACAAGTGGAATACTTCCAGTCCATGGAGCCCATCCTTACATCATTTCAAGGAGGAATGGGTACAGGGTCTCAATGTCCTGGGCCTTCTCCCAGAATGGCCCCTTGGTGGAAACCACCATAAGAGAAGGCCAAAAGGCCTGTCCCGCTCTGGTTTCCTCATCTTAGGGAGGACGGGTCCCTCTCTGTCATTCATGAATTTAAAACTGAACCACCTCACTGGGGTCATCCACTCCCCTCCTTGTCACTCTCCATCTACCTGCATGCTGGAGAGGGCAGTGGAAATTGGCAAATCCCTTACTTTCTAAAAAGTCGGATTTTACAGGCAAGCCTTAGGTGGGGCAGGAGTTGGGGTCCTAGGACACATGAGTATTTCATAAGTTGTTTGTGTGACAAATGGCAAAAATCAGAGGCTTCCCCCTACTCTTGGCCAAGCAAAGAAGCAAAAGTTGGGGGCTCGCTACTCTGTGCATGCATCTGCCCCACAGTCAGCAGCCTCCAGTGGAGTCAGAGCCAAGGAAAGAATGTCCACAGCAACCAGAAGTCACAAGCAATAAAATCAGGATATACGGAACAGGCTCAAAGCATATGCTGTCAAGCGAGTCTGAAACTGTGCCTGGATCCAAAGCCCAGGCAGCAGATGGAGGAGAGCCCAGGATGGGCAGACCAGAGGCCTCCACTCAGATCCCAGCTCTTACCTCCTGGGTCTCCAATCTTAGGACCTCTCTGGGGCAGTTGAATTCCATTTTCTTGTGATCAGTCTCTACAGCTGATCTGTTCTACCTCCAAATAGCTCTGGTCTCCTATCTTGTCATCACCTCAGGGAAAATGACTGTAAAAGCTTCCTACCGAGTCTCCCTGTGCCTGGCTCCTACCTTCTCCCATCTATTCACCTGATGTAACTGCTCAGAAGATATCCCTAGACCCAGGTCTGGTGATGCTGCTCCCCTGGCCAGGAAGCTTCTGGGGCTCACTATCACCCCCAGGAGCATACATAGACCTGCATTTGAAGGCCTTCACAGTCCTCATGCTTTACTCTCCCTTGTGAACTCCATGTGCCAGTCAAACTGACCTGCTTACACTGTTGGCTGTACACAACATTCGGGCACCCATCCCCAGCTTCTTAGGGGCCCAGATTTGAGAACTGAAAGGAGCTCATTCTACCCAAGAGGAAGCTAAAGACCAGAGAGGGGAGCAGCTTGTCCACAGTGGTGTGGCTAAAACCTGTGGCAGATCCAGGTGGCAAACCCAGGGGTCTCCTGCTTGGTAGGCTCTCAGTAGGCCAGAGCTGGGGCCATCTGGGCAGAGGGAAAGCTACCTCCGCCTGGGAAGCTGGATGAATTCTCATGATTCCAGGTCACCAAGCCAGAACATAGAGGCAGCAGGCTAGGGTCATCCATGACCCACCTAGCAGCACAGACTAACCCACAGATGCCCCATTGCCTCCAGAGGAGAAGGAGAGTGTCCTTGTCCTGTCACATTGAATTTTTTCCCTTTTGGGGGAGAAACTGTGATTTCATTGGTTAAGGGAACCTCTAGTGATGAAACTCCCTCTACCTGTTTTGCAATGAGAGCTGCCTGGGACAGTGAGAGATTAAGCCACTTGCCCATCCGGTGTCATAGGACAGATTTGACCCCAGGTCTCACTAATTCCAAAGTCAAGCCACTAACCCTTATACCACCCTGCCTCTCAGAAACGAAGAGTGCAGCCTCTGATCATGCCATTAACACTGATTTCCAAAGTCCCTGCTATGTATCCATCTCGGAGGTGACCTCTAAGGGATCTTAGAGGACCAGGTTACACACATCAGCCTGGAGACCAGGGGGTAACAATCAGAGCCCAAAGCCTCAAGAATGGGAGGAAGACCAAGCCAGAGTACTGGGGACCTGCTTTGGAGAAGATTGGGGCACAAAATCAACACCCATTAAACTATTGGGTCTTTAGATGAAAGTTTGTGAGGTCAAAGTTCCTGAGGTTGTGAATGATGTGAAATTTGGGGTGAAATTCCTTGTGGCCTAGCCTGCTTCCCTCAGGGCTTCCTGTTTGTTGATTCAGTTGAATTGATCTAAAGGTGTTTACACTTTAAACTTTACTGGAAACCTCAGCCGCTGGAATCTTCTCTGAGTTTCTCTCAAGACATCTTAGGAGGACAACTGCCTTACCCTTTTATTTTTGATGGTCTGCATTCATTTTGTGGAAATTTTCTGTCCATTTGTGGAGGAAATCTGGAGAGCCTAGAAATTTTTGACCTCCTCCATCATCTTCCAGCATGCATTTCTATTGAAAACATGGGAATAAATGGATTTTTCCTTAAATTGATAAAAAAAATTATCTAAAACCATCAGCAAGCATTATTTGTAATGGGGATACACTAGAGGCCTTCCCAGTAAGATCAGGTGTAAAACAAGGATCCTCATCGTCAATATCATTCAATATTGGATCAGAAATCCTGGCAATAATAATAAGAGAAGCGACAATGAAGGAATTGAGACAGGGAATTAGGTGGGAAGATTATCTCTTTTTGAAGATAATATGATGATATTCTTGTGAAATTCCAGACACAACTAAATAAATAATAATTTTAGCAAAGTAGCAGGATATAAAGTAAATCTGAATAAATCAGTATTCCTATATATCACACACAAAACTCCACAAGAAGAGATCATTTTTTTAAAAGTCCCGTTTAAAATAACCCCAGACATTGTAAAGTACTTGAGAGTACACTTGCCAAAGGGAACTATACAAATTAAATTATAAAAAGAAATTTTATACAAATAAAATCAAATTTAAAAGATTGGAAAAATATTAATTATTCATGGGTTCAGGGACAGTACAATAAAAATGACAATTTTGCCCAAACTAATTCATATTATCCAACACCAGCCCAATTAAATTACCAAAAGAATTTATTGAATTAGAAAAAAATAATAATAAAATTCATTTGAAAAAACAAAAAGTCAAGAATATCAAAGGAAAATGAAAAAAGTATGAAAGAAGGAAGTTTAGCAGTACCAAATATTAAACTGTATTATGAGACAGTAATTGTTAAAACTATCGACTACTGGCTAAGAAATAAAAAGGTAGATCAATAGAATTGAGCAGGCACACAATTTACAGCAGCAAAAAGTGTCAAATATGATAGCATATCCTTAGAGATATAGTGGGAAGGAATTTAAACCAATCATTCAACAAGCATTTATTTTAATTTTTTAATATTTTATTTTTTCCAATTAGATGTAAGAACTATTTTTAACATTCATTGCTTTTAAATTTTGAGTTCTTCTGTGTGACCCTGGGCAAATCACCTAACCTTCATAGTCACGCACAAAAAAAAAATTGAGTTCCAAATTCTCTCCTTCCCTCTCCTCTTCCCTCATTGAGAATGCAAGATATTTGATATAGTTTATACATGCACAATCATGTAAACTATATTTCCATATTGTTCATGCTGTAAAAAAAAAAACTCAGACAAAAGAACTAGGAAAAAGAAAGAATAAAAAATAGTATGCTTTGATTGAACTCAGAGTCTTTCTTTGTTCTTTCTCTGTAGGTCGATAACATTTTTCGTCAAGTCCTCTGGAATTGTCTTAGATCATTGTACGACTGAGAATAGGTCAGTCCTTCAGAGTTGATTGTCACACAGTATTGCTGTTACTGGGTACAATATCCTCCCAGTTCTGCTCACTTCACTTTGCATTAGTTCGTGTAAGTCTTCTTAAGCTTTTTTGAAAGTATCCTGCTCATCATTTCTTATAGCATGATAGTATTCCAACACAATCATAAACCATAGCTTTATTCTGCCATTTCCTAATGGACAGATGTCCCCTCAATTTCCAATTCTTTGCTACCACAAAAAGGGCTGCTATAAATATTTTTGTGTATATAGGTCATTTTCCTTGTCTTTATCTTTTTGGCACATAGACCTAGTGTGGTATTGTTGATTTAAAGAGTATGCAGTTTTGTAGTCCTTTGTGCATAGTTTGAAATTGCTCTCCAGAATGACTGAATCAGTTCACAACTCCACCAACTGTGCATTATGTCCCAATTTTCCCACATCCTCTCCAGTATTTGCCCTTTTCTGTCTTATTGGCCAATCTTATAAGTGTGAAGTGATATCTCACAGTTGTTTGTATTTGCATTTCTCTAATCAAAAATGAATTGGGGTATTTTTTTATATAACTATAGATAGCTTTGATTTCTTCTTCTGAAAACAGCCTTCAACAAGCATTTTTAAAATTTTATTTTAGACTCAAACACCAGAACACAAATAGAGAATAAAGAACCAAAATCATATCAAAATATTGGAACTTAAATACAAAGTTAAACAGAAAAAAGCATGCCATGTGCACAGCAGAACATAAGAGAGGATTCAAATTATGTAATAATAAATTTTCATTTCAAGAAATTCTGTATGATAAATAATACTTGGGTTTTTTTGTTTCTTTGTGAGTTCTTTTGTTCTCTGTTGTGCACTGTTTAACTTTGTCCTTTTTTCCCCTACCCCCTACCCTCCCTCAAAAGACTACAATAAAGTTTAGATATGTTTCTCTATAGTTATAGATATACACATACACATATACATATATACATACATATATAGACATATACTTTCCCAAACATATTCTACTCCTGATCTTTGTTTTTATGTTTGTGTGTATCTCTTGTATCCTAACCCTCCTATCTCCTCTACTTTACTTCTACCCACTAACTTGCCCTCCTATGATTTGCCTACCCCCTCCAAGGATCCCTCCCCTATCCTCCCATTTCCATAAATCTAAAGACCCTTTTATACCCCCTTTTACTTATTCCCTCCCTCTCCCCTCTAAAGATCCATCCCTTGTCCTCTCCCCTCTCCCTATGCCCCTACATTTTATTTCTTGTTCATTTAGAAGACTTTTACACTCTTCTAAATATATATGTATTGTTCTCTCTTGAATCCATTCCCAGCAAAAGTAGGTTGCCAGAACTACCAGTCCTCCTCCCCCATCTAATTCCTCTGTATCAATTCTTCCTCTTGCACCTCATTTGTATAAAATAATTACTCTTTTTAGCTGTTCTTAAAAAGTTTTACTTTTTAAATTCATATCCTATTCAGATTCTCCCCAATCTTACTTATGAGCTACCAAATTATTAATAAGAATCTTAGAATACATTTTACATTTTATATATATATAAAGTAAACAGTCTTCTTATAAATCCCTTATAATCAGTTTTTGGTATGTACCTTATATTTCTCTTGGTTTTTGTATGTCTAATCTTCTATTAAGTTCAGAATTTTTTTTAACAAAGTCTTAAAAGTCTGAAAGTTTATCAAATGTCCTTTTTTTTAATTCAGCATTATACTTAACCTTAAAGGGTATGATATTTTTGGAGGGAGTCCCAGTTCTTTTTCTCTTTAATATATTATGTTCCAAGACCTGTGGTCCTTTACTGTCTCTCCTGCTAGGTCTTGTATGAGTCTAATTGTGGCACCACCACATTTGAATTTTTTTGATCCTGATACTTTTAATATTTTAACCTTGAGCTGGAGGTTTTGGAAATTGACTATGCTATTCCTATGAGTTTTCCTTATAGGATCTCTTTTAAGTGGTGATTCATGGATTTTTTTCTATTCCTCCCCCTCCCACCCCTTGTTCTAACGTTTCAAGACAATTTTCTTTAATCATTTCTTGTATTATTGTATCAAAATTTTTTTTGATCATAACTTTGTTAGTGTGAATATTTTTATATTTCCTCTTTTTGAGCTATTCTCCAAATCTATTGTTTTTTATGTTTCATTTTTCTTTTTTTCATTACTCATATTTTGTTTAATTATTTCTTGATATCTTATAATTTTGCTGGCTTCACTTGCCCAATTCTAATTTTCAAGGTGTCATTTTCTTCCTTAAGATTCTGGATCCCTTTTTCTAATTGGCTGACTTTCCTTTCATAATCTTACTTTTCTTGGGTTGTTCTTTTATCTTCTTTAGTTTTTCCTCCATTTCTGTCATTTGATTTTTTTCATCTTTTTTAAGATCTTCTAAGAATTCTTTTTAGACAGATGACCATTTGACATTGCTCTTTGAGGGGTTTCTCTACTTCCATATCCTCCTCTGAAAATGAACCCCGATCATCTCTATGTCCATAATAGTTTTTTATGGTCAGATTCTTTCTCCTTTGCCTATGCAATTTTTGTGGTAATAGCATAATTTTTGTGATCACCACTAGCCCCAGGTATGTGGGATAGTGCCTCTTGCCCCAGATCTTCACTTCTCCCCTTTAGCTTAGAGCCAAAGGAAACCTTGAACCTCCTGTAAGTGCCCACAGCCAGAGGCTTTCTGCCCCACTGCTTCTGCACTCACTGGGCATGTGCTGGTTCCTTCTCACCCTGTTACTCTTCACAGGGTCTGGCATTCCTTGTCATTAGAGGTTCCCTCAATCTTCTCAGGCTCAAACACCCAAATTCCATTACTATCTTGGGGTAAAAGTGGGGTCAAGGCAGCCTCTCAAACCTACAAAACTCCACACACTGCTTGTTGTTAGAACAGAACCTAGCCTGCAGATGCTTGCTCTTCACAAGGATTTTTCTTCTGATCTCAAATTGTCCCAGGAAGACCTAAGTTGTGCCCCTGGTCTTATTTATCTCCACCCACACTTTGTTTGCCCAAAGTTGACATTTTAACTCTTTTGTGGGGGAAAATCTTGAGAGCTTGGAATTTTCAGACCTACTCCATCATCTTCCCAGAATCCTCCAACTAGCATTTATTAAATACCTGCTGTGTGCGAGGTACCTGGGTTAAGCAGAGAAGGCCAGGCTTAGTGACCCACTTATTCATTCACTAAGCATTTATTAAATACCTTCTGTGTGCAGAGCTCTGTGCTGGTATCTGGGGATAAGTTTAGACAGGACTCTGGCCCTTTATTCCCCTATCCATAAAATCAAAGTTTTGAATGATTCATACAGTATGGTGAAAAGATTATAGGATGTGGAGGTAAAGACCTGGATTCAAAATCCAACTCTGTGACTTACCTTCTGTGTACCTCTCAGTAACTCAAAGAATCATCAATGGCCTTAGAGGCTATCTATTCCAGAACCCTCCTTTTACAGAGAAGGAAACAGGCCAGGGAAGTTGGCACAAAATGCTGAAGGACACACAGGTAGCAGGTGGCAGAGCCTGGGTGCAGTTCTCCCCTATAAGTATACTTCACTTTCCTGGCCTCAGTTTCCTTCTCTATGAAAGTAAGGAGTTGGACTACATGATCTTTACCATCTGCCTCAACATTCATCTTATTAAATAATCTCTAAGGAATCTTCCAGTTCTAATGTTCTTCAGTTCTGGAGTTTTCATCATCAAAAGGGAAGGGTCATTCTATCACAAGGCCCTCTTGAGTCCTCCACTCCAGGCTTCTAGCCACTATCCCCAAACACCCATTTCATGCATCCTGATCCTCCTTCCTGAAGTCCTAAGTCCTCAGGGTGGAAGTGTAGTATACTGGGATAATCTGGTATCAAGTGAGACCCGAGTTAGAATCAAGGCTCTGATGGTCCCTAGGTATGTGACCTTTGGCAAATGATCACTTCTCAGAGCTTCTGTTTCTGTATCTTCAAAACAGAGATAATATCCATGGTACTTGCCCCACAGGGTTGTCATGAAGTTCACATAACAAGTAGGTAGGTTCTACCTTCCCTCCCTCAATTAAAGATACTCTAAGTCCTAATGCCTTTATAAGTGAGAATGCCTCTTTGATTGAGTTACAGACAACATTTGTCTATTCCCTGAGATACGGGCTTCTTTGGGTCAGAAAAGAGAAGGGAATGATTGGCTAATCAAGGAAACCAGCCATGCCTCTGGGATCTTTAAATAACTGAGGAATTTCAGTATTTCTCCAGTCTGGAGCTGAACATAGCAGGGGTGGAAAATTTCTATTCTGGAGTTGAGGATTCTCATTAGAGCCAAGCCTCTGAGAAGGACTTGCTTTTGGTGGAAGGGAAAGTTTTTCTCTCTCTTTCTCTCCACCTTCACTTCCATTAACAATGTCACTAGAGAGATAGGACCAAAAGGAGACAACATATCCAACTAAGAGTGGTAAGAGACACTCTGAGGACAAATAGGAACAAATACAGACATAGATGGATATAGCAAAATCCTTTCCTAAAAGCTAATTAAGGCTAGCGGCTGATAACCAATGGGAAGCACATTGGTAGGGGTTCATGGGCAGCGAAACTACAAATCCAGACCCTCAGAGGTACCCTCCCAAAGACAGAGTAAGCACTCAACTAATCTTTTGATGACTCCAACCCATGAGTGTCAGAGAGGGTTGGAGAGGTAGCCCCAGAAGAGTGCTACATATGGAAGTTCTGTATAAACCGGTTGTTACTAAGGGGTGGTGAAGGGGGGAATGGGGGCAATCTATTGACTGCCTCTTGCCAGAGGAGAAGCAGAGTGACTGGCAGAGTTTTGACCCCTAAAGTCAGCCAGACACAATTTCTAAGAAGAGTGAGCCCTCCCCCATTCCAAGTACCAGAGCCAAGCACACACTCTGTGCTGCAGATGCTGGAGGAACGCCAAAGCCCTGCACATGTGATCTTCCGGAATGAGGCAAGAGAGACCAAAGAGAATCTCAAAGACTCCTTCAAACCCCAGGGGAAGGGGGAGAGGAGCTGGAACTTACATTTATACTAATCTGGTTCAGGCTCTCATCACCTCTCCCCAGGACCATTCCCACAGCCTCCTCCTTCACTGGGGTCCTGGCCTCAGGTCTCTCCTTCTGAAACTCCAGAAAACTGCAACTGATGCTCCTGAAACAAGACCTGTCATTGTCGCTCCTCTGCTCACAAAACTCCAGTGGTTCCCCATTTCTTCTAAGGTAAAATACCAAAATCCTCAGACTGCCACCTGAAATCTTGTTCCTACCTACTTTTCCAGTTATTTCATATTATTTCCATTCCCACACTCTCCATTTGAGTCAAACTGACCAGCTAGAAATTCTCAGTATGTGCCACCATATGGCTCCCGCCTGTGGGCTCTGACCAGGCTGTCCCCCATGGCTAGAATTCATTCCCTTTTCAGCTCTGCCTCTTGGAATCCCAAGCTCCTTTCAAAAACCAGTCAATATCCCATCACACATGGAATCTGATCCTGGCCTAGGAGAGCCAGGCTTTAGGAGCATGTCCACCTAATATTTTTTGGTTTGGGTTTGGTTTTTGGTTTTTTTGTTGGGTTTTGTTCTTATCAGGATTGGTCTTCTGCTTCTCTCCCCGAACAGTTGTTAGCGTGCTGATTTGGAGGTAGAGGACTAGATAAGACAAAGCAGCAAATATGTTGAACACCATCCCCCAACACACACACACACACACACACACACACACAAAACCCCAAGATCCATGCCTTTGAAATCTCAGCCTGACACATTAGTTCAGTTTCTCTGGGTACCAAAGGTGATTGGTTAGATCATTTAGGGATTTTTTTTATTCCAAGTCTTTCTTTCCTTCCTTCCTTCCTTCCTTTTTTCCTCATTCTCTCTTTCCTTCTTTTTCTATTTCTTTCCTTTTTCTGTCTTTTCTTTTTTCATCCTTTCTTTCTCTCTCTTTTTTCCTCCTTTCTTTTTGACTGTTTATCTTTCTGACTCTTTTTTCTTTTTACCTGCTTTTTTCTCAGTCTTTGTTTCTACCTCATTCTTTCTTCTCTCTGCCTCTCTTTTTACCTTTCTTTTCTGTGTCTCTTTCTTTTTCTGCTTCCCTGTTTTTCTCTCTTTATCTTTCCTTAGTAAAAGAATTGGTCAAAATAGTGTGCCATCATAGAGTCTAATCTGCTGTTACATTTTTTGAGAGGCACTTTGGCATAAATAGTAGGAGAACGAATGCTGGAGTCAAGAGAGACTTGGGAACAATTCTTTCCTTTGATACTTACTAGCTGTATGACCATGGGAAAGTTGTTTGCTTAACCTCTCTGGGCCTCAGTCACTTCATCTTTAAAATGAGGACAAAAATACTGGTGGTATTTATCTCACTAAGTTACTATGAGGATCTGATGAGACGATCTATGTTAAAAGCTTCACCAACTTTACATTGTTCTATAGACAGCAGCTATCACTGGAAGAGCTAGGATTGAAGACTGCCTCCAATACTTACTAGCTATGAAACTGTGGGCAAATCCTTCCACTTCTGGATCTTCCATGTTTTTCATCATTGGGAATGGGAACATTCAGGAGCCTTCCAGTGAGGAAATTTCCCCTACCAACACAGCTGTACAATGTATAGTCTTATCGAGTTACCTGAAGGCACTGAGAGATTCAATTATTTGTTCAAGATCACACAGCCAGAAGAAGTCAAAGGTAAGTCTTAAACCTGGATCTTCCTGACCCTAAAGCTCTCAGTCCACTATGTCGTACTGTTTCTGGGGACAACACACTTCATCAGAATGAACACTGCCCTCAGAAGCAGGAGACCTTCCAATTCTGTCCTCCCTCTCTATGTGTCCTCAAACCAGTCACTCATGTTCCCTGTGTCTCACTTATTCTCTGGGAAATAATGAGATTGTGCCCATCCCTCCCTCCAGAGGTCAACAAAAGAAAGGCCATAAATATGTCAGCATGTTCCACCTGGATAAACTGTGACATGTGAATGCTTTGGGATGTTACTGTGCCATGGAAAATGACAGAGAAATGGAATTCAGAGAAGCATGAGCGGTATCTTTGGACTGATGCAGTGAGGTCAAGAGAACCAGGACAAAACAGACACTCACTGCAGTAATGTAAGTCCAACCAACACCAAAAATCAGCTGGATTTCTATCAACTGCAATCTTGAGAACAGACAATGAAACATACTTTCCCTCGGTTGGGAGAGAGATGGGGGCTCCAGGAGCAGAGTGTTACAGATTCTCTCTGATACAGCCACTGCAATCTCTGGATTTGATTTAGATGTTTTTCTTTGTTCCAAAAAAGGGTTCGGTGGGTGGAGATGATTATATCAAGTAATTACTGTGGAATAAAAATCAAAAGGCAACCATAAAACGTTTCTAATTAAACAGCAGCAACAAAGACTTATTAAAGACCTATGTGTCAACTATTGAGCTATATGCTAGGGATACAAAGAAACAAAAAAAAACCAGAAACAGAAACAATCCCTGCTCTCAAGGAGGTCACAGTCTAATGCGGGGAGACGATATGAAAACAACTATGCACAAACAAGATACAGTCAGGATAAAGGAAATGTACTAAGCAAAATTAAATCAGGGGACTGGGCTGGCTGATTTCTGAGTCTCCTAGTTCTGTCTTAGGATCCTAAGGGGACGTAATTCCTGAACCTGACTCCAAAGACAATGACATACGAGCAAGTCAAAATTTATCCCAAAGGTATGACTCTGAATGCTGTTTTCAGCTTTGTCTGTTACTCAGCAGAGAAGAAGAAGGCTAAAGGTGGAGGGCAATATGAAAAGATTAAAATTACTTCATTGCTCAAAGAATGTTCTTTGCTCTCTTGGATCAGGATCTCTTAGTTCAGGAAATACGTGTAGTTGTGGTGCTGGCAGTGGTGGCGGTGGTTGAGCGCAGTGGGTTAAGTATGAGACAGAAGTTCTGGGTTTGAATCCCAGCTCTGCAACCTACTACTACCTTTGGAACTGGAGACTCCATTGGCACATAGGTATCTATTTACAAAGGGACAAGTTGTCATTTCCCACGCAGTGTAAGCTCCGCATGATCAGGTATGGTTTCTCTTTTGTCTTTGTATCCCAATGGCTTAGCACAGTGCCTGACAGAGTAAACAAGTGACTGACTGACTTTCCCCCTCCAAGGCTCAAGTTTCCTCCTCTTTAAAATAAGAAGGTTGGGCTGGATGACCTCTAAGACCCCCTCTAGCTCAACATCATCCCTTCCTAGGCTCTTATTAATGGGAGTCACTAACTACTGTCTCCTCACCATTATTTTAGCCTGTTTTCTCATGGACCCTGGGGGATTCTGGGGGGGTCACCTTATCACCCCACAGTCTCCACTCCCAATGCCCCCCAGCAGGCCCCACTCATGACTCAGCAAACTCGTCCCCGGCCCAAATGTCTATTTTTCTTTCCCTCTGTCTGTACACACAGCCCTGTGGTTTGGCTGTTCTCACTTCCCAGCTTGTCTGATGGTAATTACCAAATACCCGGACCGACTTGATGTTCATTTCAGCCTCCATTAAAACAAGAAAAGAAAAAGGGAGGAAAACAGCTTCGATGATATTTAATCCTCCCAATTAGCATTTTGTAAGGGCAGACACTCCATGCCTCCAGACTGTGGCCAGCCTACAGAAATAACAAAGGGTCGGTTACATCACTCAGTGGCTGAAGGAAGCCCTTTGAGCCTGACCACTGGGGACAGGCCAGCCCTGGAAAGCCAATATGTTCTGTCACTTTGACCTACAGCAAAAATGATCCAATAGCCAAGAGTGGGTGGTGGGTAGGTTCAACAGGCCACACCACGAACCTCACCCAGCCAATGGGCAGACCCAGCTGTTACAACAAGAGTCCAGGGAAAAGAGTGTTTTGTGTTTGTAAAGAATGGGGCTGCTGAGGTAAATAATATATATCCCATAGCCAGCTTGAGCAGGCTTCTTCTGAGACACCCACACTGGATGATAAAACTGAGCATTAGAAGGGAAAATAGGGGTCATCTAATCCAACTCCATCATGTTACAAATGGGGAAATTGAGGCCCAGAAAGGGCGGGCAACATGTAGCACACAAGAGCATGGGATCTGGAGGCAGAAAACCTGGGTTCAAATCCATGCTTTGATATTATCTTTGGGATTTCTCTCTGCCTCAGTTTCCTCTGCAAAATGAGGTTAGACTAGATGAACCCTAAGATCTGTTCCTATAAAATGATTTCAAAATTTTGTACCAGACCTGTGATCACTTTACTCAGAGAACTCATGGTGAGGTAATTTCCTTAACCAGTGCAGATAGCTGTCTTCTTTTATAGCCATTGAAAAGACCCAGTGTAACACTACACTTCCTCTCCTGACTTTAGATCCCAGAGTCTCAGACATGGAAGAGACTTCCAGAAGTCTCTGAGATGTCTCCAAACCCAAGGAGCTGCCCACTGGGCCACCCTCCTCCTTCCACTTTCTCATCTCAAAGGGAGTCCACAACAAAGCTAGTCCTGTGAAGTCAGTGCATCTGTGTGTGTGTGTGTGTGTGTGTGTGTGTGTGTGTGTGTGTGTGTGTGTGGCCCAAGTACTCCAAATTGGGTAGGGAGGAGAAAGGAGCAGGGTCAGGGGAGGGGTTGACCTCTCTGGGCAGCTTCCTAAGCTGCCTTTCTTGCTATTTTGGGCCTCCCAAACTGTCTTTCTGCTTCTAACTTGCAGCACCCATCTCTCAGCCTAGTCAATCTTTCAAGCCTGGAATACATCCCCTACTTACCTCTACCTCAGGAAGTCCCAGTTTGCTTCCAAAGCTCAGCTCAAGAACTACATGAAGCCCACCCTGATCCCTTGCCTGCTGGTGCCTCCCCCAGGAAATGACTGTGTAGTCATGCCGTATAAATCTTGTACATACTTACATGTCTGTCTCCCTGAAAGAATATAAGCTCTTTGAGGACAGGAACTAAGCTTTTGCCGTTCTTTGTATCCCCACTGACTGGCACATGGCAAGGATTTAATTAATGTGTATTGATTCACTGGGTGATACAAATTCAGTTCAATGGGCTTGGAGCAATGACATCACCAGAACTCAGTGCAAACATCGGGGTTAAGGATGGGGTCCAACCGTGGACAACTCGAACTTCGGGGAAAGAGACATTTCCTCTAACTGGATACATCTCTGAGAAACAATCTCAGCGAGTCAGGACCAACTTTGCCAAAGCCTTTCCAGCCAGAGCAGCCAAAATGCTAAGCAACACTGCCTGAGCCCAGCCTGAGAGCGCCAGCCCTGTCTGTGGTTTCCTAATGCACTTTCTCTCTCCCAGCTGCCAGTTTAGAGGCTGTTTCCCTTCTTCCTAATGGCTGGACTCGGAGGCCAACTGCGTCTGGAGGGTTGTTCTTTCGAAATGGTTCCTCCAAGGCCAACCATTGGCTCTATGGTGTAGTCACCCACTGGAGATGTCAAAGACTTTGGAGGGCAAACCCCAAAGCTCAAAGAACCATCAAATTGGGTATTGGAGCGCTTAACTAGTCCAAGTCATACATGAAGTGAATCCTCACTGGGATATTCTCCACAAGGGCTCATCCAACCTCCACATGAAGGGGAGCCCACCACCAGCCCAAGGCAGTCCCCTCCACTCTGGGGCAGCTCTCATTGTGGGGAGGGTTTTCAGATGCCAAGGAAAGGCTCCCTCACCACAGGGGTGTAATGAGGATTTGGTGGGGGTGGCAGAGAGAATGCTGGGAACCTGACAATCTGGCTTCAGGTCTTGGCTCTGTCCCTATGGGACCTCAGAGAAGTTCTGAGGTCTCTGGGCCTCAGTTTCTTCATTTGAAAATGGGGAAGGAAGAGGGGTGGGCAAAGAATCTCTGAGGTCCATTCTAGTTCTGGATTCTCAGATTTGAATCTGGAAAGATCAAGGGAAAAACCTAGTCTGCAAAGAGAAGAGAGAGCATTCCCCACCCCAGCAGCCATGGAGGGACATCAGTAATGGGGGCCTTAAATTTTCTAAAAAAAAATATTAGAATCTATAATAAAGTGTAAGAGGGGCAGCATAGCATAGAACCTGGGGAGCCTGCCTTAGGGCTCCTTAATATCTGGTAGCAGAGATGGGTCTTCAAGGCTGGCCAATGAGCTTCTCCCCCTTCTCTCCAAAGACTCTCCTTTTCTTAAGTAGACCACAAACAATGAGTGGGGGCTCTCTAAAGAGGTTGCCCAGAATCCAGCTCCTGGGGGTCTAGAGGGACCTGGGACAATCAGGAACAGTTTGATTTTACTTGGAGAGAAAAATGGGGAAAGGATAGGGAGATCTGGTGGAACTGAATTTGTATCACCCAGTGAATCAATACACATTAATTAAATCCTTGCCATGTGCCAGTCAGTGGGGATACAAAGAACGGCAAAAGCTTAGTTCCTGTCCTCAAAGAGCTTATATTCTTTCAGGGAGACAGACATGTAAGTATGTACAAGATTTATACAGCATGACTACACAGTCATTTCCTGGGGGAGGCACCAGCAGGCAAGGGATCAGGGTGGGCTTCATGTAGTTCTTGAGCTGAGCTTTGGAAGCAAACTGGGACTTCCTGAGGTAGAGGTAAGTAGGGGATGTATTCCAGGCTTGAAAGATTGACTAGGCTGAGAGATGGGTGCTGCAAGTTAGAAGCAGAAAGACAGTTTGGGAGGCCCAAAATAGCAAGAAAGGCAGCTTAGGAAGCTGCCCAGAGAGGTCAACCCCTCCCCTGACCCTGCTCCTTTCTCCTCCCTACCCAATTTGGAGTACTTGGGCCACACACACACACACACACACACACACACACAGATGCACTGACTTCACAGGACTAGCTTTGTTGTGGACTCCCTTTGAGATGAGAAAGTGGAAGGAGGAGGGTGGCCCAGTGGGCAGCTCCTTGGGTTTGGAGACATCTCAGAGACTTCTGGAAGTCTCTTCCACGTCTGAGATTCTGGGATCTGAAGTCAGGAGAGGCAGTGCAGTGCAGTGGTTAGAGAGGAAGCCCTGGCTGTATGACTGTGAGCAAGTCCCTTACCCTCTCCATGCTCAAAGCAGCTCTCTGAGACTATGGGTTGAAGAGGTGCTAACCTTCATTGGTAGAGGGTATTTCCTCATCTGGGAGTTCCCTAGTGGATGAAGCCAAAGATGTGGTCAAAATAATGGAGACAAAAGTTAGAAGCCCTGAACAGTGTAGCAAACAATTTATTAGAGGAAAAATGGCCAGATTTCAGTATTTCCAGGGTCTGATTCCAGCGGCATCAGGATTCCTTCACCAATGAAGTTGGTGGCCCCTAGAAATGTCAAGGCCTCCATGTTCACAACCAGGTGGCCAAGCTACCAGGAATGAGGCTTTTTCACTCACCAAGCCCCAGCACATTAACAGACCAAAACCTTCTCAACCTGGGAGGGCCCACCAATGCTAGGGCCTAAGAATGATGGGGGGTTGGGGGGCTTAGAAAATCTTCCAGGGCCATGAAGATGTCCTGGATGTCCTAGAAGTGGTAGATGTCAGCTGCAACCACTGCTGGTGGTGCTGGTGCTGCTGTTTCTGAAATATTAGTGCTGTTAAAGACTTCTTTTCGTTTTGTTTCAGGGAGAAGCTTGGGGTCATTAAAAATATTCTTCAGTTTACCAAATGCAATTCATCCTTCTCTCTCTTCCTCCTTCCTCTTATTAAATTCTTATTCATTTCCCACCTTCAATTCCTGTCCAAGATATAAAATCAAGAAAACCTGAGCCCAGACCCTGTCTCAGATCAAAAGAAATTTTTTACATTTGTAAAATGTTTTGCCAAGTTGCAATAGTTACATCTTGGCTACTATTACTTCTGCTGCTGTTGCTACTACTACTACTACTACTACTACTACTACTACTACTGCTACTGCTACTATTAGTGACAGACTAATTCTACAATTAATCCATTCAACTGCACATCATAGTCCAAACAATAGATAGTCTTCATCCACTTGGGTTTTTCTAGTGGATTGCTAGGTTTATCTCATTTAAGTTAACAATGAATTTCACTGAGGAGACCTGTTCTACTCTGAGATTTAATTCAAACAACACAATATCATTCACACACAGGAGCATCCAAAGGACACCACAAACTACAATATATTCCTCTCATATCTTCATTCTGTGCTAGACATTCCTCCCTCCTATACCCAAGTCAGTGGCAAACTCCTTTAGAGAGCATAGGCTCAGGGAATCTGAGATCCAGAGCAATTTCCTCCTATACCATGTTACCTCACAAGATCCTCAAAGAAATAAGAGTTTCTATATTGATCTCTCAAGCTAATCCCACAACTCTCCCAGAGAGATCCTAGAGAGACGGGCTGAACACTTTCATAATGTTCTCAACAGACCATCATCAATCAATGCTGAGACCATTGACCATTTACCTCAGGTTGAAGTCACTCCCTCCTTACCTGAACTTCCAACTGAAGAAGAGGTTTTGAGGGCCGTTAGACTCCTTTCGTGTGGCAAACCACCTGGTGCTGATTCTATTCCAGCTGAGATTTACAAGGTAAATTGCTCATACAAAAGCTGACTGAAATATTCCAGGTTATATGGCAAGAGGATGTTATCCCCCAGGAGTTCAAGGATGCCTCCATTATCCATCTCTATAAAAGTCCTGTGACAATCACAGAGAGATCTCTCTCTCAGTCACTGCTGGAAAAATTCTTGCTAGAGTCCCCCTTAGCAGGCTGATCCTTCACCTGAAATATGGTCATAAACCTGGGAGCCAGTGTGACTTCAGAAAGGGCTGAGGAACAATTGATAATGGTGTTTGCTGTCTGACAACTCCAGAAGAAATGCCAGGAGCAAAACAAAGGCCTGTACACAGCATTTGTAGGTCTGACCAAGGCCTTTGACACTATTAGTTGTGAGGGCTTATGGAAAATTATGTCAAAATGTGACTGCCCAGAGAAGTTCATCAGTATTGTATGTCAATTTCACGATGGCATGTTTGCCCAGGCTCTGAATAATGGACAATGCTCTCGTGCCTTCCCAGTCACCAAGGGAGTGAAACAGGGTTGTGTCTTTGCTCCCATGTTTTTTAGCATCATGTTTTCAGCCATGTTATCAAATGCTTTCAATGAGGATGAACACAGAATCAAGGTCAACTACCATACTGATGGTAAGTTCTTCAATTTGAAAAGGCTACAAGCCAAGACCAAAGTGGAGGGAGTGTTGGTGCATGATTTTCTGTTTGCAGATGACTGTGCACTCAATGCAGCCTCTGAAGCTGCATTGAAGCTGCAACAAAGTATGGATCAATTCTCGGCTGCCTGTGCTAATTTTGGCCTAATAATTAACACCAAGAAAACACAAGAGCTCCATCAGCCATTACTGCACCATCCATACGTGGAACCATCGACTACAACAAATGGAGAAGTTTTGAATGCTGTGGACAGGTTCACTTACCTTGGTAGTATACTTTCCAGGGATGTACATATTGACAATGAGGTTGGTGCATGCATTACCAGAGCTAGCTCAGTGTTTGGGAGGCTTTGAAGAAAACTTTGGGAGAGAAGAGGTATTGGACTGACTACCAAAGTGCAGGTCTACAGAGTCATTGTGCTGAGCTCACTGTTGCATGCCTGTGAAACATGGACAGTCTACCAGTGCCATGCCAGAAAACTGAATTGCTTCCATTTGAACTGTCTTAGGAAGACTCTGAGGATCACCTGGCAGGATAAGGTACCAGACACTAAATTCCTTGCTCTAGCCAAACTGCCAAGCATTCAAACTATGCTTCAGAGAGTCCAACTCCAATGGGCTGACCATGTTGTTCGAATGCAAAATATACGCTTGCTAAAATGACTATTTTATGGAGAACTTAAATGGGGCAGGCGATCACATGGTGGCCAGAAGAAGCAATACAAGGATACTCTCAAGGTCTCTCTCAAGAATTTTAGATTTGACTGTGCAACATGGGAGACACTGGCACAGGACCACTCAGCATGGTGTGCCCACATCAAAAAGGGTGCTGTGCTCCATGAGCAAAACAGAATTGAGACAGCACAAAGTAAATGTAGGACGCGCAAATTTGGAGTATCTACCCCAAATATTCATACAGACTATCTGTGCCCAACCCATGGTAGAGCATTCCGAGCTCATATTCCTCTGATCAGCCACAGTGGGACACACTGAAACTTCACTTTACCATAGTGATGTCATTTTGGTCCTCTTTGAAAATGAAGAACAACAACCAACCAACCAGCTTTCTCCACACCACATCTGCTAAGAAGTCGCTCATTTCCTACTGAACACACATGTAGCCCATAGGTGCTACTTCTCTGATCCATATAAGCTCCAGATTTAATAGTATGGGCTCAATGACAAGCCAATCCTCAAGCTGGGAATTTATGGAATGCAATAAGGCTTAAGTGTTTAACTGTTCTCCATGTTAAGTGACTCAGGCAAAGAAAGATGTTGAAACAGCAAACATTACACTAATTTGTTGGTTGACTGATTAAATTTAATTAATATGAAAGTAATGAACATAGGGTCAGTCACATTCTCAAAGACTTCTAGTGTCTTTCCAGTCCACTCCAACCTTAGTCTGGGACACAGGCTCCCCTAAACTCACAATCCTAGTAATGAAAGTATGAGCTTAGTGACCCTTTGTAGCCAAAAGGGACTCCTGAATGGCCCCTGAGCTAAAGACTTCAGGGAATGGGCCAATCCAGTCTAAGACTGCCTACCTACCCCACCACTTTCTAGGCACCCAGACTGTAACCAGTCACTCCCCACTCCTAGGTGGGGGTGTCTTCATATGGATCTCCAGCTCATTCCTTCACTCCCTGAACAGAGAATGTTCATCAAGTACATGAAGATCTCTTCAGCCCTTCCCCATGCATGTCAGCATTGAAACACTCTCCCTTCTGAGGCAGAGAAGGAAGGGGCTGCCCCAAGGCCAGATACCAGTGCCACACATAAGAGCTTGGGCATGAGAACCACCTTCATGTATCTGAGGGCAGACTGGGTGGGGAGTAGAGCTGCTCTAGAAACCACATGAAACGAAAAACTACATTGTAAGGCCCTAAATAGCCCTTAGGAGCTAGAAATCCTGAGTGGTCACTGTTCCCAAGGAGGTTCAAAGCCACTGATTTGTAACTTGGAGCTGTTCCAGCTGACTCGGCTCTTCAGATTTTACTGTTAGCTTTTGTTTTTAAATTGCTTTCCCAGAGATTCTGTGCCTGGTGTCTGTTGATTTGTGTGTGATTCCCATTGTGGGACACAATAAGGAAACCCACTGGGGTTTGGCATAAAACAAAGATGAGGCATTGGTACCATCTTTTAACCTACCACATGGGCTAAGGAGTCCATTAGACCTTTCTTTTTCCTGGAGCCTGACACACTGAGACACAAATGGGGCAAGCCCTCTTTGGTAGAAGGAGCACACACAGCAATGGTGCCTTAGAGAAGAGAAGGAGGTCCTGGAGGTGACACTTTGGCCTGCACTGAGGGTTTCTGCATCCAAACAGCTCCTGTGGGGAGGGACCCTGAACAGCAGCCTAAGGA
Organism: Bettongia penicillata ogilbyi; assembly: GCA_023548195.1. Classification (NCBI taxonomy): domain Eukaryota; kingdom Metazoa; phylum Chordata; class Mammalia; order Diprotodontia; family Potoroidae; genus Bettongia; species Bettongia penicillata. Next base: position 2,146,013 of record JAJHZJ010000324.1, on the reverse strand, counting down.
CAGAAGCCATGTGACCAGGAGAGGGCCATGGCAAGGTGACCTCACAAACATCTCTCTGGGCCCCAGATGGTGAATAAGTAGAAATCCCTGAAGGCAGGAAGGAAGCTCAGGCTCCCATGATAATTTTACTGTCCCAAGCAGCTTGTACATTAGCATGATGATAGGCTTGGGAGACTTTCCAGTGCCTCTGCTAGTTGGGGGAAGAGTTTTCGTTCTCCTCCAGAAATCTGGCAGAATTTGTTTTGCTAAAGCTAACAGAATGATGCAGGTCAAATCAATTATTATGAAAAATTCAATTAAGATAGAGCCATAATCAGCCCTATAAAAAGTCTGTAACTGCACGTATGGCCAAGGCCAGAGTAGTAGCTGAGGGACAAGGGCCCCCAGCACCAGGCACATCTGTGATAACACGTCCTTGAAAGCTTTCATCTCTTCTCTCCTCTCCTCCCTTCCTTTCATCTCTTTCCCTCTTATTTTTTCTCTTCCTTTCTTCCATCTCTCTGTCTTTATCTTCTCTGCTTTCCTCTCCTTGTATTTCCTCATCTCTTCTTTCCTCTCCCATCTTTTTCTCTTCTCATCTCTTCTCTTTTTCTCTTTTCTTCTCTCTTCTCTCTGCCCTTGCCACTTTCCATTTTTTGTCTTCTCTACTTTGCTCCCCACTTCCCCTTTGTTTCTCATCATATCTTCTCTCCTGTCTTCTTCTTTCCCCTATTTCTCTCTGCCCTCCTTATCACTGCTTTTGGGAGGGCCATAATGGTAGAATAGAAACAATACTATGTAGCCATATTGTGTACTCCACTTTAATGCTCAAATAGTCATCTCGTTGCCTGTTCCCTCTAATGATGCAGATTGCATCCACTACATGCCTGCCCATTCTATGTAACTTGCCCACGCCCTGGGAATACACCTTTATGATCTGCAGCTGCTTTTCCTAGAACACTATTTCAGGAAAAGCCCCAAGCATGCACTTCACCTCCTGAAAGCCCCAAATGAAAATCCCCAGGAATATCACAGCCAAAATACAGGACTTTCATTTCAAAGAACAAATACTGCAAGCAGATCAAACAAAGAACACAAGTCCTGAGGAGCACACAAGATTTAGCAGCCACTGCCATAAAGGAACAGGGAGCTTAGAATGTGAATTTTTCAAAAGGCAAAAGATTATGCCTTACATCCAAGAATAATTTATTACTACAGGAAGAAAAAATGGATCTTCAACGAAATAGACAACTTCCAAAATTTTCTGATTAAAAAGACAAAAACTAAAGAATAACTTTAAAATACAAACATGGGAGTTAAAAGAAATATAAAAAGGTAAACATAGTCAAACCATACAATACTAAATAAGGATGAATTAAGTTCTAATAAAGGGAGATGATACAAGTGTTTCCCCAGAGCCCCAATATCATCAATGGTCATAGAGGGAGTCAAAGAAGACAGAGGGCTTGGGAATAGTTTCATATGTTTTGATGATCTTTAAAAAAAGAAGGGGAATAGGAATACAGTAAGGAGGGAGAAGAAGCTAGAGAAATGATCTCACAAGGGAGGGTTCAATCTAGGGCAAGGGAGGGGAGAAATAACTGCAATGTATCCTACATTATGTGTGTGAGCTATACATACACATATGGATGGATGGAATAAGCATTCATTAAGTGCCTGCTATATGCCTTATTGCATATACATATTTGTATATGTATGTATGCAACATCTGTGTTATACTAGATGTAAGAGTCCCATAAACAACTATTAGGAAATGACTAGTTAAGCCAGTTTGTCTGAACCACAGAATATATAAAGGGAAATAATATGAAATAAGACTGGAAAGGTGGGTGGCATTTAGACTGTGAAGGGTTGAAAGTTTGTATTTGATGCTACATTCAGTTGGAAGTCAGTGAAGATTATGTATTAGGGGTGTGATGTGGTCAAACCTGCATTGTAGGAATACCAACTCAGAAGCAACTATGGAGAGCAAACTGGAGAGGACAGAGGCAGGAGATAGGCAGAACAACCAAGAGACTTTTGCAGGAGTTCAGTTGGGAGGAGGTGAGAACTTGAATTAGTACAGAGACTGTGGGAGTGGAGAACAAAGGGTAGAGGTGAGAGAGAGTGGAGGTGAACTCCAGACTTGGCACCAGATTACATATGAGTATTGAGGAAAGAAAAGTGTTGAGAATGACTCCAAGACTGTAACCCTAGCCACCTGCCTGGAAGGGAGATTGTGTCATCCACAGAAATAGGGAAGTTCAGAAGGGTAGGTTTGGGTGGCAATCAAATAGTTCTATTTTAGGTGCATCAAATTTGAGACATCCATAGGATAGCAGTGGAGATATCCAGTAGGCAATTATTCATTGGACTGGTGTGTGTGTGTGTGTGTGTGTGTGTGAGAGAGAGAGAGAGAGAGAGAGAGAGAGAGAAAGAGAGAGAGAGAGAGAGATCAGGATTCCATATGTTAAATTGGGAATAAAAGGTATCAAGATGATAATTGAACCCATGGGAGCTGATGAGATCTCCAAGGTAAAACGGTATGGAGAAAAGAGAAGGCCCAGGCCAGAGTGTGGGGGATATTCAGTTGTCAGAAGGAGGCCGATGATCCATCAAGACAGAGAAGGAGTTGTCAGGTCAGTGCAGAAGCAAAAGCAAAGGGATAGAGAATGCAGTCGTTCATGAGAGAGAGGACTCTGGTTCTCTGATACCTGCTGCCTGCACAACCTGAGGAAGACCAGTATGGAAGACCAGGCTCCCTGGACCACAGTTTCCTCATCTGTAAATTGAGAGGCTGAACCAGGTGGCCTCTGAGGCATCTCACATCTCCATCTGTAATCCTAAAAGTTAAAAGAATATAGTCTGGGACCTAGTGGAGGGGAGAGAATCCAGGTGTCAGCCATATCCACAGCTCCAGAGAGATAAAACCTAACACAGCCTAAGGACAGGCTGTGGAGTACAGCAGTCAGGCAGAAGGCCATGGACAATCCTCCTTCCCTCTCTGGGTCTCAGTTTCCCTCTCTAGGAGGAGGTTGCACTAAACTGTCTCCCAGAACTGAGGTATCTCTGAGTCAGCCTGAGTTGATCTTTCACAAAAAAAGCCAGATGCACTTTCATCAGCCTAATACCCACCCCACCCACCCACCTCCAGGCAGAAGTCACATTTTTAGGCATCTTCTGCCTACATCGCCTACATTCTCACATTCTGCAGAGTAGAATAAGGAGAGGGGGAGGGGAGGAGAAGGGAACCCAAAAAGGGGAAGGACTGAGGCCTTACAGTGAAATGGTTCTGGCCAATTTACTTCCTCAGGTGAAGGAGAAGGAAGGCCTGGGGCCACTGTTGCATCAGAAAGCTTCTGAGGAGGAAGTGAGATGGGGAAGCAGCCTCTTAAGAAGCCCAGGGGATCTGTCAAGATGGGCTGCAGATTCTCCTGCAAGAAAGCTGCCCAAGGGTGCGAGGGGGGTCTCCCATCTGCTCTCAGCATCTCCCACAGCACTTTGTCCAGAGTGCTCCGGGCTCCCATCATTCCCTACTTTAGACAACACTTCTCTGCCATAAGCATATCCCCCCAGGACACTGCAAACTCCGCATCCTCAGGCACTGAGTCATTTTTTAATCTTTGGACCCTCCACCCTATCCAGTGTCCAGCACAGGGCCTGGAATGTTGTGGGTTGTCTTTGAACTGAATTTAAAAAGAGCTTCAGGATAGCAGCTGGTCACTAGGAGCTGAGGGTAAGCAGGGACCAATATTTGGGGTGATCTGGAGGGTCCCTTCCCCTCTAATATCTCCTTCCAGTCCTGGGACTCATCAGGTCTCATCAAGTACAATCAGAGAAAGGGTTAAATTGGTTCTACTTGGCCTCAGAAGGAAGGATGGGTAGCAGAAGGTGGACGTGCACGGAGACAGAGTTAGACTTGATGTCAGACATGACAATGGGAACCAGCGTGGTGGGGGCTACCCCTGAGAAGAAGACTCTGGACTCCATGGTGGTACAGAGTGGATCAGATGGACACTTGGGTCCCTTCTAGCTCTCTGGTTCTGAGATTCTGGGACCCTGGGACAAGATGGTCAGCCAGGTCCCTTCTGGCACTAAATCTCATGATCCTATTGACTCATCAGGAAAACAAATTCCATATTCCCAGAAATCAATGGGAGGGTAGATTTTTAGAACACAGAATGTTCATAAATTGGGAACATTCTTGTCTCAGCTCTGTCACTATAGTTAGCAAGGTGGTGTAATGGATGGGACACACTGAACTTGACTGAGTTCAAATTTAACTCAAACACTTACTAGCTGTGTGACCATGGCCATGACTCTTCACCATTCTTCAATAAGCTGAGATGGCATTGGAGGCAGACCAGTCAGGAATCAGAGAGAGGGCAAGAGTCCAGTCTCTTGGGCTCCTCAGCTAGTCATGGAAGGACCAAAACCAGGAAGAGGATCCAGAAAAGGTGTACACTTGCACAACCTGGTTTACAGAATCACAGTCTCTGAGCTGAGAAAGGTCTTTGAGATCACCACATCCAACCCCACCTTCATTTTTACAGCAACTAAAACTGGGGCTCACAAAAATGAAGTCGTCTGTCCAGAGTCACCCAAGAAGGAAGTGTCAGAGCCAGAATTTGAACCCAGATCTTATGACTGTGTCTATGCCATCAATGTCTAGACCTGTGCCTAAGACTCTGTACTTGATTGGGTGGCCAGGTTCTTTCAGCTAGGCCAAAACCCTAGGGGAAGCCTTTGGAGAGCCTTGTAGCAGGGTAGAAGAGACAGAGAGTACAATCTGAGCAGCTAATGCATGTGAGTGGCTTGTCTCTCTGACTAGTGTGGGCTCAGAGACTATGTTCTTCTCCATCCTGGGTCTGAGGGTAAGCTTCCAAGCTGAGAAGCACATGTGTGTCCAAGGTCACAGCTCCTGGAGACCATACAAGAGGATGAAAATGATAATAATTTTTTATTTAAACTTTTAAAATGTTTTAATTTAAATTTTAAAAATAATAATAATTCAGTATACAAAGAGAAAAAGCAAAAGACAGGCCCACCAAAGGATGGCTGCTCCAGGGAAGCTAACCTAGGAGTCTGCCATCAGACCCATGCACAGGCCCTGCTGTCCCAGTAGCCAAGCCTGAACGCCAAACAGGAGCGGGGTGAAGGTGAGGAGACCCTTTCACTGCCCCCATGAGCTTTGTCCTTTCCTGGTTACTTCATGAGGTGGACACAAAGTTCAGTGGTCCCCTGCCAACCTGTGTAGCAGCACTGTTCCCCAATAGCCAGCACAGCCTGACTTGACTTGGAGAGTAGAGCTTGAGACAGAGGACACCTGATCCCACCTGATCCCACCCAATCCAGGAGGTCCCCTCATTCAAATGGCACCAGGACAGCTGGGAGCCTCAGGATAGGGGAACTGGCCAGTCATAAAAACCAGAGGAAACATCAGCTGCTTGAGATGAAGGAGAAGGCTCCAGGGAAAGAGCAAGCCCTGACCCACATGTCATGCAGAACCCCTGGCCTGCCTACTCCATGAGGCCCTCCCAGGCTGCCCCTCCTCCACCTGTCCCTCCACATAACACAGGAGGCAGAGACCTGGGTTCAGATCCAAGTCTGACAGTAACTAGCTGTGTGTTCTGTCTCTGAGTCTCAGTGTCCTCCTCTGTAGAAAGAGGGGGTTGAATTGAATGACCTTGAAAGGTCACTTCCAGCTCTAAATCTATGTTCCTTCTTTAATTTCATGGAAGGTTCAGAGATAATAGGAAGAGACTATTGAGACCAGTGAATGCAAACCTTCATTTTACACATGAGGACTCTGAGGCACAGAGAGGTCTGGGGACTTGCCTAAGCATGTACAGGTAGGAAGTGGTAAGGCTGGGATTTGAACCCAAGCCCTCTGACTCCAAATTCAGGATTCTTTCTCACCCAATCACACTGCCCATGTATTTTAGTTAATAGCACATGTGTTTCATCCCTCCCCAGGCCCCTAACAGTATATGCTAACTCCTGGATGGTCAGGAATGGGCTATTTTTCCATCTTAGTGTCTCTCATTCCCAAGTGCAAGCCCTGAACACAGCAGGTGCTTAATAAATGTTTACTGTTTGCATTGAGTCACTGGTTCTTCACAGACTCGAAAGTCCAGCCAAGCTAGACTTCTATCAATCCCAAAGCACCCCCTATCTCCCATCCCAGTGAGAAGAGCCCTCAGTGGTAGCACCAGAAGACCAAGGTCCACCCAGCCATGGGGGGCTGAGATATGGTGGCTCCTTAGAGCACACAGAACTGGACAGGAGCACTGAGTCCTTAGAAGGAGGAGTCCAGATCCCAGAAGAGCTAAGTTGGGCAGGGCAGGCCTGAAGCCTGATCAGGAAAAGGAAAATGAATAGGGACAATGTAGAACCTCCAACCCATCACTCCTCAGGGAGGGTTGGTCACAGAGTGTCTGCCCCATGAGTAAGAGGCCCAGAGAGGAAGCATGCTGTCCACCTCCTGGCAGACCAGAGGCTGGGCCAACAGGGTCTTTGTTTTCCTGGACTAGGCACATTGGTCAAGAGGGCTTCTTATTCTGTTCCCTGTTAGCCCATTGAGGGCAGGGATTATTATTTGAATTTATACGGTATCCAAAGGGCTTACCACAGGCAGGGAATATGCCTGTAAGCAATTGGTAAATGTCTTTGTATCCATCCATTCATTCATCCACTTGAATGATCGTTACCTTCAAATATCTGAAGAACTATCACATGGATGCAGGATTAGATTTATTCTGTTCAGCCCTGAACTAGGAGGGAAGGGAGGACATTGTAAAGAAGAGACTGGATCTTAGTGTCAGAGGGGGTGCCATAGTGCACAGAGCACAGGGCCTGAAATCAAAAAGACTCAAATCCCACCTCAGACACCTACTAGTTGTGTGACCCTGGGCAAGTCACTTCACCCTGTTTGCCTCAGTTTCTTCATCTGTAAAATGAGCTGGAAGAAGAAATGGTGGGCCGCTGCAGGGTCTCTGCCAAGAAAACCCCAAATGGGGTCATGGCTAAAACCTTCCCAGAGTGGAATGGGCTGCCCAGCAGACCCCATGAGCTTTCCCCAGGTCTTCAAGCAAAAGCTGCTTCTTTATGAATCTTTGCTGGCTTCACTTTCCTCTGTAACATGAGAGAGTTGGATTCAATGACCTCCAAGGTCCCTTCCCACTCTAAGGCCCTCTGAGGCCAATTGGTGACATCTGAAGGAGGGGCCACATCACTCCTGATGAGACACTGGGCTCTGGGTTGACCCAGAGCCATGAGAAGCCAGGTCTGAGGAAGCCCCAAGGAACCAAGGAAAGCTCAGGCAGGTTGCTCTGATGCAGCCTCTGAAGATCAATCATCTTTGGAGCTCACAGGAAAGTTTCCTCCTTTGTGCTTGTATCCCTGGTACCTGGACCTGTCTCTGGCATTTGATTGACAGCTGGGAGTTTCCTTAGACATCATCTAGTCCAACTCCCTCATTTTACCAGGGAGAGAGAGGCCCAGAGAGAGGAGGCAAAACCGGATCCCCAGGGACACAAGGACTAAGAGGCAAAGCTGGGATTTGAACCCAGGTTGTCTGGCTCCAAATCCAAGACTTTCCACAGAATGCCATGTTCGCTATCTCTGCTCATGGCATTTCCTGTTCTTCTGAGAGAAATCTATTCCCCTAAGAGGGGCTTAGAATGCTTCCTCCAGCAAACCTCCAGACCCTCTCATCAATGGAAGCCTCAGGTTTCCTGCCCCCTGGCAGACCCACAGTGCAGGTCACCAGCTTCTCTATAGAGTCCCATTTGCCCAAGTGGGCAAATGCCATCCCCTTAGCAAGAAGGGTATGTCACCATCAACCCATTCCAAGAGCTCATATTCCAAGTACTGTGCTTGCTCCACATGGTAGGAGGGTCGAGATAAACCCAGCAGTGCTCTCCAGGGACTGATGTACTCCAAAGGACAAACAACCATCAGGCAGTGTAGACTCACTTGGTTCTAGCGGATGGAAAGCACAGGGTCACAGACCAACAGAGAAGAAAGGGACCCAAGAGACTAATTAATACAACCATTTCATTATAGAGAGCAGGCCACTGAGGACCGGCGAGGGGAAGAAACCTACCCAGGGTCAGATAGCTAGCAGAAGAAGGACTCAAGACTTGAACTCAAGTCACCTTGACTGCAGGTCTGGACACTCTCCTATGGACTACCTAGCTGCCTCACCAACAGCTAGGGAAGAGGCAGGGATGACCGTGTTTGAGAAGCTGGACACCTGGAAGGCTGCTGTTAGCCTCAACAGAAGCTGAAGGGAAAAATAAGGAAGTTGGGGGTAGGAGTTGTGGGGGTGGGGGGAAGAGAACGTGAACAGTGAGTTCTGGACATTTTGAAATTGAAGGGAAGTAATTTGCTTAAGATAAAAAAAACCACAACTATTAAGTAGTTGAATCAGGATTTAAACTTCAGTCTTCTGACACCAAGCCCAGGATCTTCTTCCATCTGCCTGTGGTAGTGAAGGCCACCTTGGGGTGGAATGGAGTTGGGACCAGTGAATCCAAGCCCCTCTCTCTACAGATGAGGAAAGTTAGACCTCACCAGGGGAGTCAGCTGAAAAAGCTAAGACTTGAATCCTGGTTCCCCTCTCTCTCAATCCAGGGTTCCTTAGCATCATGAGGAAGATTTGTAGGGAAAGAATCTGGACTTGGAAGTTTGTTGGGAGAGGGGCTGCTGAGATGAGGAGAGCCCTTCCCGTGGCAGGCCAGCCCTTCTCTGCCCCCCAGAAGATTCCTTAGAGACTTCCCAGGATCAGGCAGCTGGAAGGGGGCACAGGGAGGGCTCAAACCCAGGCCTTCCCACCTTCCCACCTCCATCCAGGATTCCTTTCACCTGAGTTTTATTTATGTAATGAAATTTAACTCAACTATCAGTTTAAATCTCCAGGCATAACACTAAAGGAGGCATCCAGGGGGTTTCTGCCAGTGTGGGGGAGAGAGGGGACTGAAGTCTTCATCAGCCAAGGAAGGGGGAGGGAAATTCCAGGGTGAAGCTATGGCCTGGGAGCTATAGAGACATGGAAAGACAAGCAGTAGATTCAATCCCACCCTAACCATCTAATGGGGAGAAGGAGCGGTGAGGGGGGAGTGTGGGCAGTGATCAATGCATCAATTAACATTTATTAAGATACTACTCTGTGCCAGGCACTGAGCTGGACTATATAAAGATACACAGTAAGACTGAGGAGATAAAGACAAAAGTGAAAGTCTGCCCTCAAGAAGCTTATATTCTCTCCCTGATGAACAACTGCTTTCCATCCTTATGGGATCATGGGATTGATGGGAAATGGGACCCACAAGGCTAGTAGACCTGGGTTGTGGGGATCATGAAATAATTGTCCTAGCAGAGCTCCCCTCTGAGCTGAGGTCCTGCTGCTATCAATTCCATGATTCTATAAGGATAGGAAGCAATTTTTCACCCTCTTCCCTGGGACAATCCTTCAAATACTTGAAGACAGTTGACTAGCACAAAGATAGGAGGGAAGACTTGGTGACATTGAGCATAAGCTCTGAAGAAAGGCCAGGCTGTCCAACCTGCTCAACTTACAGATGAAGAAACTAAGGCCCAGAAAAGGAAGTGGTTGGACTAACGCCTTAACATTGGAGAGCCAGGATTTGAACCTAGGTCCCCTGACTTCCAACCCACCATGTTGCCTTGTAAGATGGCAGCCAGTGGGTGACTTTCACTGGTGTTCTCTCATTCCCTTCCTCTGCAGATGTCTAGTGCTGCTAAAGCTTTGACCAAAATTCAGAGCTTCCCTACTGCAATCCCTCTGCCCACCTCCCCCAACCAATTGAGCAGCAGAGTATGGTTTGGTGGGGAGGACACTGAATGAACTCAGGAACCAGGTGACCTGAGTTGGAATCCTACTAATCTTACTAATTGTGTAACCTTCCTCTGTATCTCATCATGGAAATCAATACTTCACACATGTGTAGTAACCCCAAAGCCTATGCATATATGCACTTGATGATGAGGTTATTTCCTGACACCCAAATTCACCCATCCCGTGTGTTCCATTCCCTAAAAATCATGCTCAGGACCCGACAAATGCAGTACACTTGTGTGAGCCTATTGATTAGGAAGCATTTACCCAGTGTTTATTATGTGCCAGACACTGTGCTAAATGCTAGGGATACAAGGGTTTAGCAAAGAGATTGTCCCTGCCCGGAAAGAGCTTACAATCTAAAGGACAAAGAAAACATGTGGGAGAGGGAACCAGGAAATGAGTTTTGTCCCGAAGTAGAAGCATTGAGGGGAGAGGAAGGATGGTGAGGTGGTAGATCTGGAGATGGCTGGAGGAGAGGAGATGTGAGGCTGAATGAAGTACGTTCCGTTGGTTGGAACTACCCAGTAGAGAGGATGAGCAGAGTGGGGTTTGTTTACCCAATTACTAATCAGCCAAACTGTCCTAGGGTAGTGCTTGTGTAGGATATGAAAGACTTGATTGTCTTCTTACCCAGGTTGGAGGTCAGACTCAGTGGGCACCAGGACAGAGGAAAAAGAGGCATCTTGCTGCTCTTGGTCTGAGGCCGTCATCTCTCCCTGGCCCTCCCAGAAGACGAGCATTGGGTGAGGCTTGGAGCGAAGGACCAAAAAAGTTCACACATGACCTCAGAGACCATGTAGCTACAGAATTACAGAAGATCTGGGACCCTTCCCTTGTGCCCAAACAAGGGTGCCTCCAACAAGGGTCTGTTCGAGTTCTTGAAGACCTCGATAGTACAGGAGGACCCAACACCTCCCCAGACAGCCCATTCCAGGCTGGGACATCTATGATTGCTAGGGGAAAAGAAAAATGGTGGTGCTCCTTTCAACCAATCACAGGACTGGAAATATATATTCTGCTATCATGTGTCTCTCATGCCAGCCTGTCCATGCCCTGCTTGTATCTTCATCGAGGACACCCTTGATGAATGGGGAGATTATTCCCATAGCTGAGAATATAAACTGAGAATGAATGCTATTAAGAAGGCAAAAAGACCATCTGTTCAAAGTCATTTAGAACAGCATCATGTGTCAGTGCCAAAAACAAAAACCCTGGAAGCACTATGAGTGTCCAATGGGGTAGAATGGGCAAGTAAATTGTTCTATGCTGATGCAATGAAATGAAGACAGACAAATATGAGGGATATGAAGAAAAAGAGAAAGACATTTATGGTATGTGCAAAGACACAAGAACCAAACAGGAGGAAAGAGAGTTTACCCTGCCCCAAGCCAGGAAAAGACAACAGCGTGGAAACAAACATAGCCCAAATCGATTCCAAGTCATTTAAAAAATACATGTTATGCTGTGTTACGTGGCTGTGTTGTGTCACATCACATCCCACTACATATATTATGTCACATCGCTCATGTCCCATCCCATTATGTCATATTTATGTTGTGTTATATTTATTACATTATATTATTTATTATATTACAATATTGTATCATATATCACACCATAAATATTTATATAGCATCACATTATATCAACTCCCATTATGTTATGTTATGTTACTATGTTGTGTTATGGTGTGTTAGGTTGTGTTATGTTTCTTATATCATATTATTGTTGTCATAAAATATATCACACACATATTATATCACATCACACCATATCACCTCCTGGTTTGGCATATCATATTATATTATTATAGTAAGTTGTGTCATATTATATTGTATTATACTGTCATATATGTTATATTAGATTGTGTTATTTCATAACATACCATACATATTTCATCACATAACATCCCATCATATTATATGATGTTATGTTAGTGTTGTGTTATGTCATATCATGTCATGTTATGTTCCATTATATTATTAATGTTTCCAACACTGTGTTGAGTACTAGAGAAGACAAAAATTAAACTATCCCTTAGGAAGTTTATATTTTACAGAGAAAAACGCTTATCAACTGTGTGAATGCAGACTATTTGTTTCCAGGACAGAAAGGAAGCACTAATAACTCAGGGAATCCAGGTGGGCTTCTCAGAAGAGGTGGCCCTTCTACCAAATCTTGAAGTCAAGTAGGGGTCCAGATGGTGGAAGTAAGGATGAATGAATCCAGGTGGGCTTCTCAGAAGAGGTGGCCCTTCTACCAAATCTTGAAGTCAAGTAGGGCTCCAGGTGGTGGAAGTAAGGATGAATGGGGTCGGGGGAGGGATTGGCAGCAAAGGCTAGTGGGAGGTGGAACCTACTGGGTGAAGAACATCAAGTGATTCCATTCCAGGGATTTGGGTGGTGTCCAAGTGAGAAGCCTTGGTGACTGATTAGATACAGGAGATCAATGAAAGTGAAGAGTCTAGCATGACGCCAAGATTGCAGGCCTGGCTAAATGGAAGGGAGTGGTATCCTCCACAGAGGAGTTAAGTTTGGGGGTCAGACAGCTTTAGGAGGAAAGATAATGGGTTCTCTTTGGAGCATGTTAAATTCAAGTTGTAAATAGAACATCCTGATGTCCGATGGACAGTTGGTCTCCTGGAGATCAGGAGAGACAGTGACTAGATACAGAGATCTGGGCATCATCTCCATGAAGACGATAATTGAACGGGGGTGGGCAGGGGTGGGAGGGAGCTGCTATAGTAGGTACTTCCAAGGTATGTTGATGTCTTGAGACACACCGGAATTGCCTGAATTGTGGCATTTTATGCATCGTGATTCATTGATTAAAATATAAGTCATTACAAAGCAAATTTAGCCGATTGAATTGATGCTTAATGTTATATTCCTAATAAATATTTTAAGAATACATGAAAAAATTTTGAAGTCAATATCAGTAAGAAAAGTGAGATTTTGGAAGTCTTTCAAGGAAGCTTCCTTCCTGCACACTATGAGAACTTAATCATTAGAAGGCTCTAAAGACAAATTCAATGAAAAATTTGTGATTACTCAGCAAAAACAAGCCTTCTCACTGCAATGATGAATGTAATGACTTTTCCACCTTTAATAAGATTCCATCATGCATGTGCTAGCTATTATTTTAACAAAAACTCATTAAAAAAATACAACTGATTATCAAAGAGAAAAACCTCCTCTCCCAAGTATAAAGAGCTGATTTTGTCTCTGGGGCTAATTAAAAAACAGAAATACTAGATCCTTTGTGTCTGCCCCATTCCTCTGTTAGCCTAATTGTTCGTAAAGAAAAAACAACCTCAGTGTCATGTTGGCCTCTCCAGACAGGGATGCTTACAAACTGAAAATGTACAAAGTATTGACTAACCAGAAATTCTTTCTATGAAATTCTGCTAAGTCATATGGTCATTTTTGAACAAGCAGTTCCTGGGGGAATTCTTCACAGTGCAGGGAGTGATAGAATGGAAGCTCATCAAGTGGCTGCTTTGGCCTTTCTTTGTAGGGAACGTGTGTTGTCTATGAGGGTTATATGCCTGCCAGCTTGATTTTATCTAAATTTGACTTACAGAGATCTTCCCCTGAAGGAACCCTGGAGCCTTGTGTGTCCCTCCCCAAGCTGGGAGCCAGAAGGAAAATCTCTCCTGAGCTCTTGGCTGACTCCACCCCCTGATGTGGGGACTGAACAAGAGTTCAATGAGGAGGAGTCTTAGGCTAGTGCTCTGGCTTGAGCCCTGGGTTACACTCTTTAAAAATAGCTAACATTTACATAACACCTACTATGTGCTAAGCACTATTATTATCCCACTTGATGCTCAACAACCCTGGGAGGTACTATTATTATCCCCATTTTACAGCTGAGGAAACTGAGGCAGACAGAGGTTAAGTGACTTGCCCAGGGTCATATAGCTAGTAAGTATCTGAAGCCAATTTGACCCTAGATTTTTCTGATTCCAGGCCCAGGACTCTTATCTCTGCACTCCCAGCTGTCCTTATATATCGTTTATATTCCAACATCTAGCCCAGTGTCTGACACCCAGGTTCTTAATAAATGATTCTTGATTAATTGCTTGATCCATTACGAATGGGAATCTAGGATTTCTGGCAGTTTGCAAAGTCAGTAACTCCACTGCACCTCATGAAACCTCTGTCCAAAGCACAGATCAAATCACCCTCCACCAAAATGCAACCAGCACCATTATTCCTTTCCAATAGGAAATGTTCTAAGGAAAACTCTCTTCTCTGTCTTCCTGACAGAACAAGCAGACCAACTCAGAGGTCATTTAATTCAGCTACACCTGAGCAAAATTCCCCTTGGAACATACCCGACTAGGGTGCAGTCATTTTCTCTCCCTCCCTCCCTTTCACTCCTTCCCCTTTCACTTCCCCCTCTCCTCTTTCTTTTCCCTCTCACTCTCTCCCTCCCTCCTTCCCTCTCCCATCCTCCCCCCCTTTCCCCTTCCCCCCTCCTCTTTCTCTCTTCTCCCTCCCTCTTTCTCTCCCTCTCTCCCTCCCTCTCCTTACTTCCTTCTTCTTTCTCTTCCCCTTCCCCATCTCCTCTTTCTCTCTCTTTCCTCTCCCTCTCCAGGCAATTCATTCCACTTTGGGATAACGCTGTTATAGGAAGTCTATCCTTGCTGCTACTGGCAAAGCACCTCCCCACCCCATTCTGCAAAAGTGACTTTAGAAAAGTTAAGTAAAGTACCTTTAGAAAGGGTAAATCTAACCTTGTCGCCATGATCCCCCCTACTCAACAAGCTTCTGTGGCTCCCTTGTCCTTCCAGGACCAATCATATGCTCCATTTGATCTTGAAAACTCCTCATAACCTGACCCTTTCATAACTTTCAGTCTTCTAAGTCATTAATCCCTGTTCTACACAGCATGTAAATGTATGTGTGTATATATAAACATATGTATATATGTATATGTTTTTAAAATCTCATTCTTTCAACACATGTATATATGTAAGTATATACATGTTGTATGGACACAGCTATTTACATGGTGTCTCCCCCCGTAGAACGAAGACAGATGCTGCTTATGCTTCCTTCATCTCTTCTGCTTACCATGGGACCTGGCACGGAGTGAGCACTTACTAAATACTGACTGCCTGACTACTGCTGACTCTCAGACATGGTCAGTCAATCCAGTCCAGTTCAACTCCCTGAAGATCCTGGGCATGGCCCACTAAGTGTTCTCTTTCTCCAGGCTAACTAACAATTCTTAGTTCCTTGACCACATCCTCCTGGGGCCTGAGCTCAGGCCTTTTGCCCTCCTGGCTGCCCATACAGCTTATCCTCCCCCCAAACCCCCAACCCCACCGCTGGCCACACATTCTCCTGGCTGTTATCAAAGGCTGTCCCGTAAGGATAGAGTGAGGGGAATGACCCAGCAAGAGTTATTTTAAATACTTTCCAGTCTGTTGTAGCTAAAAATTGTTCTAACAGAAACATTTTCTCTCCAATATAACCTCTATGTCATCTTAAAAATTCCCTAAGGAGCAATGACCCAAAGGGAACTTCCAGACATGTGGAAAGTCCATTGAAAAACTAGGGAGACCAGGAGATTGTGTGGCCCAGGGAGCATTGCCCCTTGTGCCAGGCTGAGCACAGGCTCCCCTCAGGGAGGGAGCACCAAAGATTTCATGTCCGCCTCTTGGCACTCCTAGTTGCCTTCCCAGCATATAAGAGGTGCTACTGCCTACATGAAACCTTTCCCCATCTCCTCGCTGTGAAATTACTCTGTATTAACTTCTCTCTCTACATGCTGGGAAGCAGTATCATAAGAGTTGGATACCATCAAGTCCAAACCCCTCTCCCATTCTACAGATGATGAAAGTGAGGTCATGGGGTTTAGGATGTGAGCCCAAGTTATCTGACTCCAGAAGCAGTGACCCTGCCACAGGGGCATACAGACTCCCAATAGTATGCATGAGCCTCATGGGGAGGGTGGCTTTGTTTAGTCTGTGTATGCCCAGCACCTAGTGCAGTACCAGACACATAGTAAGTGTTTAATGAACACTGGCCAAATTGAACTGAATCCCTGTGGAAACAGATCCCTCTAAGCTTTCAGAGCTTTCAGGCTCTAGACTGATTTTGTTGCATCCAAAACTCACAATTGCTCCCCTAAGTTCACTCTCTCCAGTATATATCCCCTTTGCCACAGAGTAGGGGATCTTTTCAAGTTGCTGTAACTGAAAAATGCAGACCACTGGTAGCCTTTTCCCTGCCCCTAGCAAGGGTGGTCCTTGGACAACAGCCCCCATGCAAATTTGTCATCAAGACAGGATTAAAAACTCCTTCAGTTTGGCTGGACCTCCCAGAGGGGCCACTCTGGAGGATTGGCCTCAAAACCTAGGACTATCTCTATCCAGGTGAATAAGTAATAGAATGGGGAGTTGGAGGATCTGGGTTTGGATCCTAACCCAACCACTTATTTATTGTCTTGGAGACTGAAGCATCCTCTAAGTCTCAGTCTCTCCTTCTGTAAAATGAGAAAAAAGAAAGGAAGAAAGGAAGAGAGGGAGAGAAGGAGGAAAGGAGGGGGAGAGATGAAGAGGGGAAAGAGACAAAGGGAAGGAAAGAGAAAGAGACAGAGTGAGTAAGGGAGGGAGGGAGAGAGAAAGAGAGAGAGTAGAGTCAGGATGTTGAAAGATCTAGGCTAAATCATGGGTCCAATCTAATAAATTCAAATGTAATAAGGACAAGCAACAAGTCTCACACTTGAGGTCAGGAAACTGATTTCACAAGTACAAAATGAAGGAAATCGTGGCTTGACAGTAATTTGCCTGAGAAAGATCTGTGGGTGTTAGTGGACCACAAGATCAATACCAACCGACAGTGTGAAATGACTATTCCAAAGCCTAACGGTTATCTTTGACTCCACTGACAAAAACAGAGAATCTGGGACTGGTGAAGTGATCGTTCCACGGTCTCTGCCCTGGTCAGACCCACCTCTGGAGTATCTATCTCTTCAGCTTTGAGCACCACACTTGGGGAAGGGCATTGATGAAGTGGGACATTCGCAGGAGGCTGACAGGATGAGCTTCATTGAAGGAAATGACAGTTGTCATCAAGTACTTGCAGGGCTGACGTGGGGAGGTGGGACTACCTTCTTTCTCGGACCCACAGGATAGGATCAAAAGCAAAGAGCAGAAGTTCCAGGGGGCAGACGTCACTTGGAGGTCAGGAAGAATTCCCTAGAAGCATCCCTTTTAAGCGGGTTAATGAGCTCCTGGTCACTGGAAGCTGGGGAGGGACACCGTGGAGGGGACTCTTGTTCAGGGGCGACTCACGATTCCCTCCCTGCCCCCTCTAAGACTAGAGTCCTGGGCGTGGTGACCAAGAGGAGGCAGAGGCTCGGATCCTGGTCCCCGGGAGAGTTCACATGGAGGAGTCTGGGCGGGGAGCTCCTCATGGGGAGAAGAGAGGAGCCCAGCCTTGCTTGGGTCAGCTCTGAGGCCGTGGCAGGATGTCCAAGAGGAAATCGGCCCCTGATTTGGGTGCTGTTCAGAAAGAAGCTCTGGGGTCCCGGCCTCTGGGAAGGAGGCCACTGCGTCACTTCGCAAAAGCGATAGCTCCAGGATCATTTTACTCTCTGAGCACAAATTCTCCTAAAACCATTTTGCCTCGTGCATACTAACTTGCCTGAAAAAAAACAAAACAAAACAAGGATTGGGAAAGTGAAGCTGATCCATGGCGGGGGCGGGGGGGGCACTTTAGCAGGTTCTGGGGTTGGAAAATTCCTTGGAGGTCTTGGGGCGCAAATTTCTCCTGGTACAGCTTAAGCCCATGACAAGAGAGAGAAGTGGGCAAGGTCCCTCAGGAAGCAAGAACCAAGATTCGAATCCAGTTCAGCTCACTCTCACTCCACTGCGACAACTCCAGGGCTCAATTTTGCCTTTCCTGGGCAGGAGTAGGGGTCCTAAGAAACAGGCCCTTGTTTCGCTTTGGGAAAGGTGGAGTAAAAAAAGAAACAAACTATTCCTCTGCCCCCGCCCCTTGCCAAGATTCTGCAGTGGTCTCCTGAGTGGTCTGCAGGAGGTCTCCTGAGAGACCCCCATCATGGCTCAAAGCGTCCTTGCTTCTCTGTCCCCTTCCGTCGGGTCCCCTGGAACCCAGGAGCAAAGGGAACGTAGTGGGATGTAAAGAAGTGAGTGGGGCCCTCAGAGTGACAACCTTGGGTCAGCCCTGCTTAGGGGGCATCGGACGTTGGTTCTGGGATGCCTTTCCTTCCTTCTGCCTCCCTCCCCTATGTCTTCTCCCTTCCCGGCCTGATTCCTGCAACGGAATACCCTCGGATCCTTGGAAGCCCCAATCAGATGTCACTGCCTCCAAGAAACCTTCCCCATCTCTGGAGGAGGAAGTGGTCCCTCCCTCATCCGATCCCTTAAGGCACCAGTTTTACCTATACGTTGGCCTCTGTATTATCCTTATTTGGGTGGGTCTGCCTCATCCTACCTCAGCAACTTTGGCCAAGTCACTGACTTCTCTCTGGCTTCAGTTGAAGATTGAAAGGATAGGCTAGGCAAGGTTCAATGTCTCTTCCAGCTCTGGACCTGGCTAGTGCTTGTATAGTGGCTTACTAAGGTTTACAAAGCACTTTACAAACACGATCTCATTTTATCTTCCTGACAGTCCTGGAAGAGAGGTGCTCTTCTTATCTGCACTTTACAGATGAAGAAATTGAGGCAGACAGATGTCAGCTGACTTTCCCAGGGTCACACAGCTAATAAGTGGTATTTCTGACTCAAATCCAGCACTCTGTTCTCTGAACCACCTTACTGTTTCCAAGGAGGGAGCCCTCACCCTAGCTAGACCCCCCAAAAATTGTTCACTCCTCAAGGGCCTCACTTGAGACATAACCAGAGGGCCTCGGTTTGATTCCTGACTCAACCACTTAACCACCAGACTCCAACGCTTCATTTTCTGGTCCTCAGTTTCCTCATCTGTAAAATGACAGTGTTGGACTAGGTAGTTCTTTCAGCACATAAAATCTATGAGCTCATTTGCAATTTTCCCATCACTGGCAGAGATTTGAAAAATGCCTTTTGAAGGAACAAGTGCAGTTGTCTACAGATCCATGAAAGAAGAAAGGTAAGAAGAGGAGGTTTGAGCAGAAAGGGGCCTTGCTGGTCTAGCCTTCTCATCTTGCAGGTAGTAGAGAGGAGTATGGGACTTTGAGGAAGGTGGCAAAGGTGGGAGGATGCAGGACTACACAAATGAAAACAGCTTGGATAAAACCAACCCAACACCACACCCTTGTTTTTATTGATGAGGAGGCTGAGTGGTTTTGAGCAGGGTCACAAAACCATCGATCTTTTTCAATGTACCACAGTGGGTTTCCTGGCTAGGGCTGAAAAACAAATTTCCCCACTCGTGACTGAGCAGAAGCTGGGGTTTCATTGTGCTGCAGACAAGATGATTCAGATGAGTTCACTGGTCCCCAAACAGCCATGGGTATATCCTTCCTCTTAGACATGAGATGTCACCCCAAGTGCTGAACATCGGAAGCTGTGAAATAGGCCCTTTCAAAAGATAAGCTCCTGCCTAACCACACGATGGCTGATGGGTGTCCTTGCCTCACTCACATCTGAACTTTTGGGCGCCTGCATTTCCCGGGTGTGGTTGATGTGTCGTAAGTCCTGAAAGAGGTACTAGGAAAACCCAAGGAGGCCCCAGTCATGTGTATCACTTACCTAGACAAGTTCAAAGAAATCCTCCTGAGAAACAGTAAAAACCTCTATTGGGGCGCCTGGTTGGTTTTATGATTTGTGTTAATTTTCTTTTCTCTACATCAGCACCATCTTCTCAACCTGGAAATGTCTTCATGCAACTATCAGCTTATCAGAAGCTCCTCAGAGGAAAAACCATCTGTCCTTCCCTAGATTAACATCTCCATGCTGTCCAAGGGACATTTTCCTAACCTCATAGTCTCTCCCTTTGTCCCATATAACACCTCCTATTGGGCCACTCCCCCACCTCCCACTCACATTCACAATCCAAGTTCTCAAAGTGTCTGCTGCTACTTACTAGGTTTGGTCCTGAAAGGGGTGGGTTTCTAATGTGTGTTTGTGAAGACCACATCATCAGAGAAATAACATGACTTGCACTTGACTTTGTTTTGAGTGAGGGAGGGCTGTGCAGGTCACCAACCTCACCTCTCCTCCAGAGCCATCTGGATCCAGTGACCAGATATTCATCAGGATGACTGGAGATGACCCAGGATGAGGCAATTGGGGTTAAGTGACTTGCCCAAGGTCACACGGTTAGTGAATGTCAAATGTCTGAGGTGAAATTTGAACTCAGGTCCACCTGACTCCTGCACTGGTGCTCTATTCACTGCACCACCTAGCTGCCCCAGGTTTCTAATACTACCAGTCATAAGCCCCATCCAGTGTGGTTTACTATCCCTTAGTACCTTAAATAATCCCTTGGAAAGGGAATTTTAATGAGAAACGGAATTTAATGTCTGCCTCCCCACCAAATATGCTCTCCCACAACCACCAGAGACAATGTCCTTTTCTCAGTCCTACCATAGTGTGCCATTCAATGTCACTAACTTTGTTTTTTCTCTAAATAGTCTCTTCCTTTCCTTCTAGGATACAGCCCTGTTCAGGTTATCACCATTCTAGGGCCTCCTCTTCTCTTTCTTTATCTTTAACCTTCTACCAAATATCCTCAAAACTTCTTGAGGAGAATTCTCCACAAAGTCTCTATAAATCATTTCTCATGCATGTCCCTAACAAAACACTCAGGTTCTTTAAAAAATTATTAAATGCATTTAAATTCCCCTAAGGAAGGGAAAGACAACATAGCCCCAGAGATCTAGAGTTTGAGAGCATCTCAGGGGCCAACCTCTATATTTTACAGTTGAGGAAACTGAGTACAGCTGGTCACTGTCAAGTGTAGTATTTAAACCTACATCCTCTGAGTCCATAACCAGGGTTCTCTCCACAGTGAGACCTCAGGGGCTCTCTAGTCTGACCCCCTTCATTTCACAGATGGCTTACAGACTCCATGGACATTCAGTGGCAGAGTCCAGAATTAAATCCACACTCTCTGCCTCCAGACCCAGCACTTTCTCCACTCCCCGAAGCTGCTGTTCTCTCAGTCCCCATGGTGCTTGGCTCAGGAAGAGCCTCTATGGCTCTCATTTGCAAATTCAGCTGCTCCTCAGACTACACTGAAGCCGGGGTAGACAACCAGAGTGAGGAGAGGACTCAGCCCATTACTAAGACTAGCTGAGAGAATCGAGGTTTATTCTAGAGGAGAAAAGACAGGGCTATCATAGGGCTGCTCTATGAAGGGGGTCCTGGAATCGGGAGGGCAGAATTTTTAGGAACAACAGCTGAAAGTCAGAGAGGCAAAGTTAGTCTCAACATTGGGAAAGGCTTCCTAACAATTAGAGCTGTCCAGAAGTTGAATGGGCTATCTCAACAGGTAGTGGGTTCTCCATCACTGGAAGTATGCAAGCAAAGGCCAATGACCACATAATAGTGTAGAGGGGATTCTTGCTCAGCTATGGGCAGACTGGATGGACTTTGAAGCTCCTTCCCACACAGAGATCCTATAATTCATGATAATACTGCTTGAAGATGATTTCTGGTGCTGTTTTATAAATTCTGCCACAATCCTTTAGGGTTGCTTTGATGACCATTCTTTTCTCATTGTTTCCTAATGCCCATGGAGAAGAAACAATAGGATTTGGTTCCAAGGTATTATATTCTCCTGTCTGTTAAACTTTAGAAGAAAAATGTAGAAGAGAGCAAGATGGTGCCAGTTCTGGTAGCACAGCGCCTGACAGTAAGTGGTGTATGATGACTTTCCAAGTGGTTCCTGAGAGAGTTTCCAGGATTAGGGTGTCTGTAGAATCATCCAATCAACCAGCATTTATTAAGCACCATCTGTGTCCTAGGCACTGGGCATACAAAGACAAAAATGACACCATTTTTGATGGAGAATTTGGCACAGATTCTCAACTTGAAATTAAGCCCAGTTGCTCCAAACGATTCTCCTTTGATGCGGACCTATTCATCTCTAAAATTCTACAATCCCATAGCCATGAGTGTAGAACTAAATGGCTTCTAAAGTCCTTTCCACCTCTAAATTCTGCAGGCCTAAAAATTTAGGAACTCAGCAAGTGATTGTGGAGGAAGCTTAGTCGGTCTTGGCCATTCTCTGGGCTATACATCTCTAGAATATTCACTCACATATGAAGAAAGGCTAGTGATTAAAAATTTTAAAAAACAGCTCCATGTTTCCCTCTAATAACCCAAAGATATTTGTCCCCTGAGCCCTGAGAGATTCTGGGTACTTGCCAATGAGAAAAATGCCTGTGAATGGCTACTTCCCCAGTTAAAAATAACCTTAAACCCAAAATTAACATAAAAGAGGGTGTCCGATTGAGTTCCATGTTCATGGTGTTTGGGGAGACCAGGGTTGGGCCGCAGCTGCACCTGGGACTCCTTGCACACATCAGCATCTCTTCCTACCTGGGTCAGTGTTCTGTCCCAAGTCTCACAAGAAGCACTTTGAAAAGAACTGGGGAAATCACATACCACCCATTTCCTGCCAGTCTTTAAAACATTCCAGTACTGTTCACTTGCCAGTCCCAGAGCCCAGACACCTGCAGTGGGCTGGGCTTTCAAGGTTAGGGTTTAAAGCATCATAGCATCGTTAACTCTTTTGAAAATACCTTCCCCAGCACTAGTTCATGTTGGACAAATTCAACTTTTTTCGCTTAGAAAAAAAAACCAAGAAAGAGTGACCTAATCTCCTTGGTTGCCCTCACCCAGAGAAAAAAATTTCATTTCTGGGTGGATGACTTCTCTCACTTACTTCTCCTGCAAGGTCTCCTGGAGGCTCCCTCATTAGGGAGGATGTCCAAAAGACTGAGTAGATTCAGATCTTCAAGTAAGTGAACTCTTGGCATTCGAGAATTAACTCAGAGTCAGGAAGAGCTGGGTTCAAATCCCAACAGAATCACTTACTAGCTGTGTGATCCTGGGTAACTCATCCTCTCTGAGTCACTATTTTCTCATCTATAAAATGGGGATGATAATCCTTGCAGGGTTGTCGTAAGGATTAAATAATAAAATGTCTATAAAGTGCTTTGCAAACTCAGTTTTCTTTCAGTTTTATTAATCTTTCCTTTGATTTTCAGGATTTCTAATTTGGTATTTAATTGGGTTAAATTGGTGTTCAATTTAATTAGTTTTTTTCTAGCTCTTTAGTTCTATGTCCAATTCATTGATTTGCCTTTTCTCTATTTTATTGATGTGAGCATTTAGAGATATAAAACTTCCTCTAACTACTGCTTTGGCTGCATCCCAAAGAGTTTGGTATGTTGTCTCATTATAGTCATTCTCTTTGGTAAAACTATTGATTATTTCTATGATTTGTTGTTTGACCCACTCATTCTTTGGGATTAGAATATTTAGTTTCCAATTAATTTTTAACATCTTTCCCTTTATTACACGTAATTTTTATTGCATCATGACCTGAAAAGAATGCATTTACTATTTCTGCCTTTCTGCATCTGATTGGGACATCTTTACGCCCTGATTCATGTTCAGTTTTTGTGCAGGTACCATGTACTGCTGAGAAAAAGGTATATTCCTTTCTACCCCCAGTCAGTTTTTTCTAAAGGTCTATCATTCCTAACTTTTAAAAAATTCTATTCAGCTCCTTAACTTCTTTCTTGTCTATTTGGTAGTTAGATTTATCTATTTCTGGAAGGGGGGAGATTGAGGTCCTCCATGAGTGTAGTTTTATTGTCTATTTCCTCATATAACTTATTTAACTTCTTCCTTAGAAATGTAGATGCTGCATCATTTGGTGCATATATATTTAGTATTGATATTACTTCATTGTCTATGGTGCCTAATAATTAATAAACAGGTATTAAACACCTACTTTATGCCACACACCAGGTGAGGCATTGAGGTACAAAGAGAAAAGTAAACTAATCCCTTCTCCTATCTCCAATCCCTGCTTAGCATAGGTGCCAAGGTGATGCCCCTAAGTAGGTATCTGACTGTATCACTTCCCTGCTCAAAAAACATCCACGGCTCCCTATTGCCACTAGGAGCAAATACCAACCCCTCAGTTGGACATTTAAAACCCCCCATTGTTTGGCTGCAGATTACCTTCCCAGGTTTATTACACCTCATACTTTTATACTCCAATCTAACTGAGCTCTTGGCTGGTAGTAGCATACAACATTCTGTCTCTCATATGTCTTTCCATAAACTTTCCCCCATGCCTGGGATATCCTCCCTCCTCTTCTTAACCTCCTGGAATTCCTCACTCCCTTCAAGGCTTAACTCAGGTACCACCTCCTAGAAGATGTCCTTTCTTGCTACTTCTGCTATTAACTGTTGCTCTGACTGAAGGTGTCACCTGCTCTTTACCCACCTCACCTCCTACCCCACAGCTCAGAGAAGCCTCTCTGAACTCACCTAGGCTGTTTCTCAGCCAACGAGCATTGCAGTCCCTTATCCAGCCTGCACTCACAGACGTCCAAGGCCGATGGGACCTTGCAGAGTATTCCTCCCATCAGCACAACGTTTGAGAACCTAGGATCCTCTCTGGCTTTGTAAAGCATCTGTGAAAAAGTCTCTATTTGTTGGGAGACCTTTATTTTTCGTTCAGAGGCTGAATTTTAGAGGGCATGGTCTGTAGGGGCAGCCTCCTATTTTGGACTAATGTGGAAAAGCTGAGACACATTGACTCTTCTGGAGCCAAGATCAATCACCCTTCTGCTCCCCACTACCTGCAAGGTGGGGATTTTCTTGGGCTGTGTTGACCCAAGAATGCCAGCTCTGAGCTAGGCCTCTTAGCCTCTTCAGGCCTTGCATTTCTGAGCTGGGTTTGCTAGAAAGTTCCCCATTTAACAGACTAATTTACAACTTGTCTTGAGCTGCCAAATCATTGCCCAGTAGACTGTTTCTATTTCCCCTGCCCTGATAATGGGGGCTGTTTGACAGCCTTCTCTGTTGAGAGAATCATGATTCAGTCTGGGCCAAAGTTGGGGCCCCCCCAAGCACTGCTCACTAGCCACATTTGGCAACTGGCAAGGCCAGCATGGGAGGACAAAGCATGAAAGCAGGGGCTTGGAGGTTCCATTTATGAGGTCAGTCCTGAGCATTTGCCAGAAAAAGGCTGAAACAGGAACTGTTTTATAGTAGGTAGAATCAGGGTAAAGTGAGTGGCAAGAGCACAATGTAAGTCCCAGAGGGCAGGCTTTGTTTTTATTGTAGCCTTTGAAGAGTGGCTTCATGACTGCCAGAACCCCCACCAAGGAACAACCAGCCTGTTCTGAGGCAGTCTCTGTGTCAGAGGCAGGACCAGAAGCTGCTGGGGTGTGGTGGAAAGAATGATGGGTTCAAAGTCAGATGGCGTGGATGTGAACGCTAGATCTACCACTGACTACCAGGGAGACTTTGGGCAGGTCACTTAACTGTCCTGTGCCTCTGTTTCCTCATTTTCCCACTCTGGGGCTAGGGTCCTATGATCTCAGGTCTTCCTGGATCGCGAATCAGTTACTTAACTACTACAGTTTACATGGCACATACGAGAAGTGTTTCTTGGATTGGTCTAGAATTGGAGGGGCCTAGAAATGAAACTTGACTCAGGCCTGCAATCCTGTTCTCGAGGAGCTTCTAGTTGGGGCTTCTAGAACCCAGGAAGCCCTCCTTAGAAGGAGAGAGGATAAGAGATAGAAGGTCATGGTGGCAGAATTTTAATGGAGGAATTGCTTTTTTTTTTTCATTTTAAGGCAATCTTTTATAAAATGTCCTTTCTTTCTTTGTTCTCCTCCCTTCCTCGCCTCAAGTCTACCCATGCCACCATCCAGCAGAAGGGAGGAAAACTGGCCTGGGTTCCTTTCCTGTGGCAGCCTGCTGTCCTAGTTCATGGTTCACAAGGACATTGGGGCCACCTAGTACCTGAGGACTCTGGAGATGAAAGTTGTCCCTTTACTTTTCATCATCTTGTGTCTCAGACATCAGAGGCAGCCATGGAGACCACAAACAGATGTTGGGCTTGGCCTGGTTCCCTGGAGGAACCACATCTGCTTGGCCCCCTCCCAAATATCTTGCTTGGCTGCAGGGCCAACTCCAGGGAGATGGGGGTGGGGGGTTGCTGCAGGGTGACCCAAGGGTCTTCAGCAGGATTATCCAAATCCTGGATTGTCTCCCCTTCTGGCTTCTCTGGGCTCACTGTATGCCCGGCTTCTGTTGCTTATATCTAAGCCTTGTGAATGTTTCTAATTTCCTTCCCCAAGTCAGCAGCCAGGGCTAACTGCGATGGGAGAGGGAAGTGCTGACATCCTCAAATGCAGGTGCCCAGAAGTATAGGTCCCAAGGAGGCCAGTGGCCTTGGGGAACTCAGGGCTAAAGGTTTGAGAGGAAGCTCAGCTACAGCAGAAGAGGGTACTGGAGAGAGGTTAAGTCACGCAGCCCACAGTAGAGAGTGGCTTGGACACTCCCATGACTTGAACTCAGAAGTGGAATGGAAACTCAATTTTTAACTCAGCAAGCCTTTATTAAGCACCTCCTATGTACCTGGCACTGTGTTGGATGTGAGGAGGCAGAGAATAATGAAGCAGTCCCTGGCCTCAAGGTGCCTCCATTCCACAACTCAATCGATAGGGGAAATGTAGAAGGGCCTAAGAAGAAAGGCACTGCCAACCTGGGGAAGGAGAGAATGGGGAAGACCTCACCCCAGAGGCAGCCCCAGGGCCTTCAAGGAAGGGTCCAGAAAATGAAGCCCCAAAGACAAGGGGAATCTGAGCTGGTCCCCACAAAACGACCTGAGCCACCGGAGGAAGGCATTCTCCTGGGTAGGAGTGGAGAGATGAGGACAAGAATCCCACAAGATGACGAGATTGGCGAAAGGTCTCGATCCGCCCTCGGGGAGGGGTCTTTTACACTAATGAAATCCTTGATTCTTTTAAGTTGGGAAGTTCAAAGATAAGCCGGTCCGCCCGACCAATTCCCAGAAAACACCCCTTCTGGGGTGGGGAGGGGGGTCGTGGAGCCAAAGGGCTCAGCTGGGCCTGAGGAGCCAGGGAGGAGAAGCCAAGGGCTGGAGCGGGCTGAGGGCAGTGCTGTAGCCGCCCCCTGGGAGCCCTCTCTCAAGGCTCAGCTCAAACACCACCTTCTCCACGAAGTCTTTTGGGATCTCTACAACTAATCTCTAAAGTTACATACTCAGTCCTGACCATCTGAAACCATGGACGTCCATACTCCATACTCCATTAGAGTATGAGCTCTCCAAGGACAGGAACGCTTTTGCTTTCTCTTATCGCTAAGTTCGGTGCCTGGCGCGCCAGAAACCTCCTAAGTGATTGTTGATGGACCTTTTCGAGCCCATTTCACGGATAAGCCACCAGAGGCTGAGGGAGGGATGAAGTGCCAGTTCGTACGCGACCTAGGCGCGATCTGAGCCTTTCAGCTTCGCGACTCCAAGGCCGATGATCGATCCACTCACTACGTGATGCAGCCTTTCCAGAAATCCTCGGGCCGCCCAACGCCTCCGAGGAAACGGACGCCCAGAAATGCAAAATACCTTCCACACAGTAAGCGCTTAATAAATGTTCGCTGACTTGAACCAGCAAGAGGAAGCTTGGCGTAGTGGATAGGATGCTAGGCTCGGAGTCAGGGGGACCTGCGCTCAAATCCCAGCGAAGGCATTCACTAGCTGTGGAACCTGGCCGAGTCACTGGACTCCTCTCAGCCTCAGTTTCCTCATGTGTACAGCTAGGAGCTTGGAATGGGGGACTTCTAGCTCTAAATCAGTGATCCTGAGAATTGTCACACAGCTAGCGAATAGCAGGGAGGGCCAGGATTAGAACCCAGGCCCTCTGAGTCCAGACCCAGGGTTGGCTCCACTGCACCAGGCTGCCTCGGGAAGAGAAGCGGCCGCTCGCTAACAAAGCCTCTGCTCCTGCCTCGCCGAGCTGCTCCGAGCACCTTCCTGTTCCTTCCGGGGGTGTCACTGCAGAGCTCTCCGGCTTTGTCTGCACAAGACTCGCCAGGGACTCGCAGACAGACCGATGCCTCCAATCAGTCACGGCCCGCATCCGACAGGCTGCGGGTCACCGCCACGTGCCTCTCTCACGTTCCGTGAGTGCGGAGAGCGATTCCCCACTGCGCGTGCTGCAGATGCGGGGGGCCAAGCAGCCGAGTGGCCGCCCTGTCAGGTGCATGCTTTGCCCTTACGGCTCTGCAAAACGGCCTGGCTGGAGCTGGATTTGGGGGTAACAGATAAAAGGTGTGGGGGACATAGTAAAATGGAGACAGCCCTTGCGCCTCTCTCATTTCAGGTACTGATCTATTAAACGCATGCAAACGGAACTGGAGTGGGGGAAGGGGGAAGAGATCTGGGTTCAAGTAGCTGATTTGTCATGGATTATCCGTGAGCCCTTGGGCAAGTAGTTTGCTCTGAACCTCCCGTTAGTTCTGTCTGCTAGGCAGGCACCCGAAATGGTATGCGATCTACAAGACGCTACAAGCAGTCTTTCAGCCTTGATTTAACGTCGTCCCGCCCCCCCGTCCCCCTCCCCTCCCCCCCCCCCCCCCCCCCAGGGAAGGGGACTCCTACTTGGAGATAGCTCGCGTGGTGAGGAAGTCGTTCCTTACATGCAACCTAACTCTGCCTTCCAAATGTCCCCAACCCGGGGACTGAAAAGGGGCGAGGGTGAGGGGGGAATCATATAAAAGCCTCTTAAAAACTTCAAAGCGGCTTTGTCACCACCCACGCAACCACCGAATCTCCTCAGGCAGCTGAGTGAAATGGATTGCCAGTTGGACTTGGAGTCAGAAAGACCTGAGTTTGAATACTAGCCCAGGCACATAACTGGCTGTGGGATCTCAGCTCACCCATCTGGAAAATGGGAATGATGATAATAGTATCTACTATACAGAGATGTAAGGATCAAATGAGATAACACAGGCAAAGCATCTTGCCAACCTTAGAGCATTCGATAAATTAGACAACTATTCTAATTTAGTTCCTTTCCAAGCCGAACATATCCAATTCCTTTGAACAAGTCCCACGCGGGGCATTCATGGTCCTCCAGATTATTAATGCCCTTCTTAGAAGCCGGTGCTTAGATTCCCCCGGATGGGCTAACCAGGCCAGCTAGAGGATGCAGCCCAGGCCCCCCACCTGCACCCTCTGCTCCTCCCAATGGTTGCCCAAAACCACATTTGCTTTGGGGCTTTTACACCTACAGAGCTTGGAGTCTACTAGAACCCACTGATCTTTTTCATAAAAATTGTCATCTAGCCACGCTCTCTCATCTTATAATTGGGAGACAAGTCGACTTAAAAAAAAATACAAATGGGAGACTTTGAATTTATTTAACTATATTTCCTGACTTTCATGCCCAATGACTTGTCTGCCAGAATATTTTCAGATTTTGACTTGTCTTCTAACCCGTTATGGACCCCTCTCTGATTTATGTCATCTGCATATTTCAGAGTCATACCACTTATGCCCTTAACCATTTTATATATATGTGTGTGTATTTATATGTGTGTATATAATAGCAAAGAAATATTCACAGATCCCCGAGGCACTCCTAACATGCCCTCATGTCACTAATAAGAACCCTCCTCTCTTCTATAAAAATGTAGCCAACCTTTGCCCTTCTCCAGTGCCAAATTTCATCATCAGTGCTCTATGAAGAGGGATTTCACCATGGATGGAGAGGTTTATAGACGCTCTTGTTTGTAGATAGTGTTATGCTGATTGTGTGAGGCCCTACGATATTGTGGAACTCTCTTACTGAGATCTATGATTATTCAAAAGAGATCAGCCTCACAATGCACACAGAAAAAGCTCAAACGCTAACAAATGCTTCTTTGTCCAGAAGATGACTTGATAATGGATGGTTGGTTCGTTGGATTAGCACATGCTGACAATGGGGTGCTCAGGTCGGAGGATTCCGAAGAACCCAGTCTGGGTGTTCTTTGAGAAGTGGTGTAGCCCTTTCAGTAAGCCCCAGGGACTCCTTGTGTCACCAATATTACCCCTGCAATGCTATATGATTACAAATTTGGGAATAGCCCAGTCTCTAATGAATCAGTTTCAAGTAACCCAAAGGGCAACAGAGAGATGTATGTTGGATACACATAGGGCACAATTTCTTTCAAGAGATGACCCACATGCAGAAAGGGGAGTGAGGGACATTGAAGAAATATATGCTTAGCAAAGGAGACCAGTCACTTCCACAGCAAGAGCTCAAGCCCATGGGTTGTGCTGGTACCCATGAAATGCCCAGAACATCTGTGCCTCACACCATAGAGAATCTATGGAAGAACATGGACAAAAATCATTCAGGTTGAGAAGGTGTGGAGATACAGGCTGCAACAACCCAGCAAGGGGGGGTGCTACTATTATCACTCCCATTTTACAAATGGGAAAACTGAGGTAAAGGCATCTACCTTTTAGTAACTGTGTGGCAAGTCTCTTGAGGTTTTGAGCCTCAGTTTCTCCATCTGTAAAATGAGGGGGCTGAACTTGATTATCTCTGGGGTTCTTTCCAGCTCTCAGTCCTACACCTCCCATAGAATCATGACAATGGTCATGAAAATCCAAGCTGACACCCATATATCTGGAGGCTTGTAAAGCCCTTCCCCCAGCCCCCAGTCAGGCCATGCACTCAAGCAGAACCAGCCTTTTCTTTCTTGTGAATTTCTCTTCTTCCCGGTTCGGGCCAGCCCCTTCAAACCAGAACAGTCTGTCTCAGTGTTTCAGCCCTTCCATTTCCAGGCCCCGGAAAGAGCAGGAAGTGGGGAGGGGAGGAAGGGGTAGGCCCATGTGAAAATTTGGAGAAAAGAAGACTTAACCTGAGCCGTTGCAGTGACATGTCGTAGGCTCAGAGTTTCCACTTACACCTTGTGGGCAGCTGGGCATCCCATCTGCCACCCCCAAGCCCTGGCCCAGGCACTCACTCCTCCTGGGGTGGTGAAGAAATCGTTTCATTCTTTGTGCTTGTATCCAGGGCCTGGCACACAGGAGGCCTCCATCTCAGAATCTTGGGCCTCCTTAAAGGTTCACTTCAGAGACCCCTGCCCAGCCCAGTAGCTGGTGATATCACCCTCCCTAAAAATTCCCTGTCTGAGCTCTTCCTTGGCCTCTCCCTCCCTCTCCCTGGCATTTAGCAGGGCACCTACTGGGTTGGGGATCCAATCAAATGCAAACTCTCTGAAGACTTGTTCCCTTCACATGCCAGCACCCAATAAGACTGTGAGTTATAAGCAATTGTATTTGGTAGAGAGAGTTCCCACACACGGGGAGTTCTCAACACTAATGAAGTCACAGTGTGTGAAACCAAAGAAAAGTATGAGACTTGGGAGAAGGGGGGGTGGTGCTCAGTGCCCACTTGGGATCTTCACAAACATCTGGCAGAATAGGGGAAGAAAGTTCAGATGAGACATGGGGCGTAGTGACCAGGAGGATGAATAAGGGTCCAACCCAGATCCCAAGATCATACAAGAGCACAGGATACACAACTGCTATATGTAGAAGATAAGTTCCTTGAGGACAGGGACTGTTTCCTTATTCTCTTTGGGTCCCAGAGGCCTAGCCTAGGGCCTGACACATAGTAGGTGTTTTATCAATGTTCATTAAATGATTGGTTGATTGATTACAGGCTCTGTGAGGTCCTTGAAGAGTCTTTACCTATGCGAGACCAGGGCAGGGCACACTTTGACTTGGGCTTCAGTGGATGCATCCAAATTCATCTGGGGAAAGGGAAAAGGAGGACAGTCTAAAATTTAGAGCCAGACTAGGGTAATCTAGAGATCATCTGGCCCAATCCCCCTCTTTTTACCCAAGAGGAAACTGAGCCCCAGACTGGTTCAAGCTCACACACATATCTGTAGGAAGCAGAACCAGGATTGGAATCCAGGTCTTGGGACTCCACATCCAGGGGTCTCCTCAGTCAGGTCTCCAGCATAGGGGACACACTGGCCCAGGCCTCCTGGAGCTCATGGAGATTCTATGGTTGACAGAAGGACCAGGCCTGCTCAGGTGGCCTCCTGGTCCCCAGACACAGTTACTCAGAGTGGCGTGGGGTGAGCACACAGGATCCACCAGAAACTCTGGCAAGAGGAAGGATGTTTTCTCTCCCAACTGTGGGTGAGGGGGAGGGAGACGTAGCAGAAGTGAATCAGGATGAGTAAGCAAGAGCAGACCAAGGCATGCATGGTCAAGCTGAGGCGCAGGGTCAAGCTGAACCCAGAGGCAGACAGTAAAGAGAAAGACAAACAGGGAAGGGAGGAGGGTGCTTCCCCTTCCTGCTTTCCCAAGCCAGGAAGGAGAGCCCTTTGGGACCTTGAGAGATCTAGAGATCACTCAGGCCTATTTGCCAGAAGGGAAAACTGAGGCCCAGATTGAGGAAATGACCTAAGAGGTCACATAGTGACTAAGCATTGAGCCAGAATTTGAACTCAGGCCCTGTGACTCAAACCTATGTCCATCATGGCTCCAGTCCTGCCACTTTTCCCCAACTTACTCCCTCTTTCATGATATGAGGTCTCTGCTTTCCTTTCACCTTTCCTCGGGTGCAGTTCCACATCGAAGCCCAGGAAATCCCCTGGTATCCCACAGTTAATGTGTCAGGGAAAGACCCTCCTTCTACACACACACACACACACACACACACACACACACACACACACACACACACACAGGCACTCAAGGCACATCTGGGACCCAAAATAAGGGGGCTGGATTTATCGACCTCTCAGGTTCCACCTACGTCTAAATCTATGACCCTCTGACCTCTCTGAATCTCAGTGTCCTCATCTGAAAAACGGAGGAAATTGGACAAGGTAATCTCTGAAGTCATCTTCAGCTACAAATCCTATAAACCTCTAATTGTGGAGAAAGAGGCACCAAGACATGGAAGAGAGAAAGACTCAAGTAAAGGACCTGAGAGGTTTGGCACCTGGTTTGGCCTACTCTATACCAGATCCCAAGTAGAGGACCTGGGAGGTTTGGCACCTGGTTTGGTCTACTGTATACCAGGCCTCAAGTAAAGGGACTGGGAGGTTTGGCACTTGGACAAAACATTTTCCCATGGGGAATCAGGGAAGTCTCTCTAGAGCAGTGGACATTAACATGGAGTCTGGAAGGACGGTCAAGCCAACAAGTACTTATTTAGTGCCTACTGTGTACCAGGCACCATGCTAAATTCTGGCAATATAAAGAAAGATTAAAAGAAAACAAATATCCCTCTTCTCAAGGAGCTTATAATCTAATGCAAACAATCATGTAGAAACAAGCTATGTGTAGGACGCAGAGAGAGAAGGCATTTGAAATGAGGGGTTGGGAAAGGCTTCTTGCAGAAGGTATGGCTTGAAGGAAGTTGGAGAAGGTAGGAGTCAGACATGAGGAAGGAGAGCATACCAAGTAGAGGCCACAGCCAGGAGAAACATCTGGACTTGGGAGATGGAGGGTCTGGTGTGAGAAGTCCCTACTAAGATGTGAAAGTCCAGGGTGACCTCAGGGGCCCAATCCAAGGAATTCCCTCTGTGAGGAGTAGTCTGGCATCCGATGACCTCCGAAGAGGGCAACTGTCAGCTCTCTGGACAGTCTCGGACAGGATGCATCCCCTTGGTTTTACAGAGAGAGGTAGCTATTTACCCAAAGTCCTGGAACTGTGTTGCTCCTCCTCCAACCTCCAGACTCTTCCCAGGACACCCTTTGGGCAGGAGAGGCAGGGGTCATGCTAGCACCCACAGGCACACAATAATCCAAAGGAGAATCCATCAAGCCCTGGGTTTGGGAAGGAAATCACTGTTAATCAATTGCAGTGAATGCATGGGCCCTGAGCCAGGATGGGGAAAAATCACTTAAATGGGCAAAGCAGATGTTGCTAAACTCATTGCAAAAGTCAAGCAAGCCCCAAGCCAGGCCTTGTATGAGTGATGCTGATCTGGCCTCCTGAATGGAGAAAACAGAGAGAGTTCAGAAATGGGTCTCGGGCAGGGCAGAGAGCCAAGCATGCCAGCCCAGGAGGGAAGAAACTGACCTGAACCTCAGTGCTCCAGCTGAGTCCTGGCTCTGAAGCAGTCACAGTAGCGGAAGGTGGCTGGCTCTCCTCACTCCCCAGGTTCTGGCAGACCTGGGGTGGTCAGGGCTTCTGGGAGGAGTGACTAGAGACCCACATGGCCTATTTCACCTTCGCCTGTTCTGGCCATGACACCTCTCTGAAACATATTCAGTAGCTTTAGTGAATTAATGGTGGGCAGCCCAGAGAACTGGGCTCAGGGCCAGGAAGGCCCAGGTTTGAGTTCCACCTTTGACATGTACTGGTTGTGTGACCCTGGACAAGTCCCCACTCTCTCAGGACTCTAGGGAACTCTCTAAAACGATAAAGGGCAGAAAAAGTACTACCTTGCATTGGTAGAGAGTTTCCTCACCCAAGACTTCCCTAGCTATTGACATAACATGCCTAGTCCCTATCCCTGGTAGATTAACATCTGCTACAGTAACAAGTCAGAAATGGGTTCCACAAGGTTCTGAGGAACACACAAGGCAGTGCAAAGACACCAGAAGACCAGGGTTCAAATCTTGGCTCTGTATGACTTTGGATAAGTCACTTCCTGTCTTTGGAACTCAGTTTCCACATCTGTCAAATGTGAGGGTGAGACGGGATCCTCTGAGATTCCTTCCAATTCCAAATGTGAAACTCTATTCAGCTAAAAACCAAAGGAGTTCTCACCTCCTGCTCTCTACCTAAGTCCTTCCAAATCCTTTCAAATCTGTCTCCAACACAAAGCCTTTCCTGGCAGCTTCAGGGCCCATAAATTAGCCCTTGGATTTCTTATTTAAGCGCTGGATGGGGCTTCCAGTGCCATGTAGTCTACTCCTCTTATTTTACAGATGAGGAAACTAGGGCACAGAAAAGTGAAATGACCTGCCCATAAGTCATACCTGTAATAAATGGCAATCAGAATTTGAACTCAGCTCCCCTGACTCCAAAGGCAGCAAGTACCTTTCCACTGTCCCACACTTTTTCTACACTTCATTGTGTCTGAAAACCATGAAAGGGATTGACCCAGAGTCCTACAGTCATCTCCATAGTTCCTTCCGACTTTCTGATGACATCTATCCTCTACAAACCAAAATCACGTCATTCTCACTGTCCAGCCCCCTCCCAGACAGAGGCCTTGCTCAAAGCCCCCACAGAGAGGTGAGAGGGGCCAGTGGGTTGGTGGGGGCTTTGGGAATACTGTTTATCCAAACTTAAAGGCAGAGCTCAACATGCAGGAAACTCTGGCCTCGATCCACATGGAAGGAGGTATCCTCCTCGGCATCATCTTTTTTTTTTGTCCAGCAGTGGCTCCATGCTAATGTCCTGAAGTCAGAGTCGGAGAATAAACAAGCTTTCCAGAGTTCACATTTGTTTACTTTTGTCAAAATGCAAGTTCCTGTTTGAAAGCAAAGGGGCAGCAAGGCTCTCTGGGAACCGCTGTGATGTTGGGCCTCCCTTCTCCCCACGATTGATCAGGGAAGCAGAAATGAATCAGACCCATGCAACGAGGGTTTCCCTTCCCTTTCCAAGTCCCATCATTTTAAGAATGGGACATCTTGGCAAAGTCAAATCAAGTATTAGAAAAATGTTGATCTGCTCCAGAAATCCCAAACAGGATTCCTGCTCAGGCTGTTGCTTGTTCTGGAAGCAGGAAAAATAGATTTAACAAAGGCAGCCAAGCTGTGTGTGTGTGTGTGTGTGTGTGTGTGTTTGTTTTTGTATGTGTTCACATGTGTGTGTAGTTGTCTCCCCAAAGCAGCCTTGATACTTGGTTAGAAGACTGAGATTTCAGTTGCACAGAATGTCAGAAATGCGCAATTTTCCCACAATCAACTTTAACCACATCCCCTAGCAAAAAGACGGCAAAGCCTGGCTTTGGGGTCCATGAAGGCTTCCCAGCTGCCCCTGTACCTGGCCCTGGTTCTCCTGAAGCTCTTTTCCCAGCCAAGTCCCAGTGCCTGACCATGGAGGTGGGGGAAAGAGGAGGTCTTTATTGACCACTGAAAAGAGGCAAGTGCCCATCCACCATGTGCCTCCACCCAGACTGCTCAAAGAGAATGTCAGTTCCTGGAGGGCAGGCCTCCATCTCATAGTTCTTTGTGTGTGCTATGTACACAGCCACAAGAAAAGTGTATGTCCACATGGGTTGACTCCTGAGAAGGCACAGATAGATACAATCTGAGGTCTGGACCATGTCTCTGGAGAGGAGTCATCGAAGCAGCTGCAAGCGGGGAAGGCAACGCCCGAGAGCGCTGGGAGGCTGGGTGTTTGGTGCTCTCTGCCCTAGTTTCAAAGAACATTACAGACTAATATGATATCTATCTGCCACACTAAATAGCGTTGGTCAAGGTTCAAAACAAAAGCCACTTTCCTGATTGCCCTTAAGGGAGAGGACTGCCCCTAAAGGTTTAACTCTTTCCCATCAAATGCAGGTTATACCAAAGACCATCAGAAATAGTGAACAGCAAGTAAAGCCATTTATCCAACCAAAAATCAGAGAGAAATTGGAGAATTTGACTATGCCAGAAAACATAGGGTAAATGAGCTCTGTAGTTAGGAATCTAGACTCAATGAAGAGTTTCCAATCTGGGTTATATTTATACACCTCCCCTCCCCACGTACAGTGCTGCCATCTTGGTACTTTGACCATAGTTAAGTTCTCAAAGCAATTCAACTAATTAAATGATTGATTAAAACTGGATTAAGTCCTTACCAAGCACAATGAACTCTGTTCAACATTGAGTATGCCAAGGTTCAATTCATTTCAACAGGTATGTGATTAATTCCGTGAAAAGGCTCTTTTTAATTTACTATCTATCAAGTGTTGGTGTTAATCGATGGAGATACAAAAAGAAAAAGCCAGACAGTCCTTGATTTCAAGGCATTTACAGAGTCACAAAATGGGGGATACAATGTACAATAATACTGTGTACTGCAATACTGAGTATCTACTATGTTCCAAATACTATGCAAAGCACTGGAGATAAAAGGATAAAAATTAAACAGTCCCACCTTCAAGGAGCATGGCCACAGAAATATGTATACAGAGTATTCAGTGGGGGTGGGCTAAAGAACTGTATTACTGCCTTCCTCAAGAAATTTCTCTGGTTCCCTACTGTTTCAAAACATCCATGCAGGTAACTCAGAACTGTTTTGTGAGGGGCCTAGTGGGGCAACGGATCGCTGGAATCAGTCACAAGAGTTGGGTTCGAATTTCCAGCTCTGCCACTTACAAGCTGCCACTTAACTTCTCCAGGTTTCCATTCCCTCATCTGTAAAATGTCAGGGTTGGACTCTCACCCTAAAGCTGTGATTCTGTGACCAGATCCCTTCAGTAGGTGGCACAATGGCTAGAGCACTGTATGCCAGAAGTTAGGAAGGCCTGAGTTTGAATCCTGCTAGCTGTGTGACCCCGGGCAAGGTACTTAACCTTTGTTAGTTGTGAAACAGGATAAAAACAGCACCCACCTCCCAGGATGAGATAATATTTATAAAAGTGCTTAGCACAGTGATCACACAGTAAATGCTCAAGAAATCATTTTTCACTCATCCACTCCCTCATTCACATCATCTTTCCTGAATGATTAATTGAAAAAATAACTATCCCAGAGAACAAATAATGAAATGCACCTCCCCCACCTCTTGGAAAAGAGGTGGGGGACTATAGGGACATAAGGATGCATACATTGGCAGGCAATCACTGATATTCTGTATAAAAAAAAAAAAAAAATGAGCCAACATTCTTAGTTCAAAGTGTCCCTGGACTCCCAAAGCATGAAGTTGAGACCTCTGTCTCTCCTCAGGGTCCTCCTGGCCTGACTCATTCCTTGGGAGCCATTTTCTACTTTAAAAATCCTCCCTAAGATTTTTGAGAGCCCTCTGCTTGAGCTGCTGCCGCCACAGCCAGCCGCCAGTCTCCGTGGCTGCCCAAAGCACGGCAGGCCACCCCAGGCCCACCCAGGCCACTAATGTCCTGATTGTTTGGACGGTCTGGAGCAGCTGTTTAAACAGCCATGTCAAAGCCACGCTAATTAACTTCCTGCTTCTCTGGGACTTCAAAGTGGTTTGAAAAAGTTTTAAACAAGGGTTTACAGAGAATTTGCCCTAATATTTGAAGAAAAATGTGCAAGCTTGCCTGAGATGCCCCTCTTTCCTCCCTGCCTCCCCCTTGCCTCCTAAAGCACTAGAAGATAGGGCATGAGAATGCAGGAGGTATAGGGACTATTCCCCTCTCTGCTCTCCAGGATAAAGATCTCCAAGCACAGCACTGTCCTGCCTGGCATTCCCAGGAGCACAGATTTAGAGATGGGAGGACCTGAGAGGCCAACCAGTCAAAGTCTTGGTGTCTGAGGCAGGATTGAAGGCCAGTGCTTCCTGACCCAGAGCCCAGTTCCCCACTTTCATGTTATGGCTGTGTGTTGGCAGGTAGAGTCATGTTGGCTGTTTGGAGTTGGTGCTGACTGGTCTCATTCTGCTTGGTTCCAGAGAGCAGAAAGAAGAGAAATGAGTAAAGGCACTCAGAGGAAGATTTCAGCTTGAGAGAGGGAAGGATTCCTCACCATTAGAGCTGCCCAAAGTGAAAGGGGCTTCAAGTTTGAGTTTCCCTCCACCAGAGGCGCTTCAGCAAAGGCTGGCTGGTTGGTTGCTTTATTGGAGACTCAGAAAAGATTGATGTTCTGCAATGGGCAGACTAGGCTTCTAAGGACCATTCTCCTTCTTAAGATGCTACCATTCTGTCA
Organism: Bettongia penicillata ogilbyi; assembly: GCA_023548195.1. Taxonomy (NCBI): domain Eukaryota; kingdom Metazoa; phylum Chordata; class Mammalia; order Diprotodontia; family Potoroidae; genus Bettongia; species Bettongia penicillata. The sequence continues at coordinate 2,107,361 of JAJHZJ010000324.1, read as the reverse complement.
CCTCTATTTCCCCATTTCTCATTAAACAGTAAAGGACTCTGCCTAGGGCCCCAATGTTGCAGCCCCACATGGCCCCTCTCATATTTAGACTCAAACATGGAACCCCAGAGGCCATGATGTCGAACTTATAACTGACCAAGAATCTGTTCCATGACGTGCCTGAGGGGTCATCCACCTCTGCTTGGAGACCGCTAGCCAAGGGGAAGTTGCCTGTGTTGTGCATTCTGCCTCTTCTTACCGTTGAGGGCCAAGCAAAAGAGGGGGATCCCTCTCCCATGTGGCTGTCCTTCAAATACTTGAATGAAGCTGGCTCACCCCAGCTCCTGAAGGAACCATGTGCAGAACCCTTACCCAGTCCCAGGACAACATGTGCCAGATCCCCTCTCCTTTTTGCCTGCTCTTCTGTGGCAGCCTGTCTCTGTTATTCCTAAACCATAGCACCCAGCACCAGACAAACCTTCATATAAAAACTGGCCAGAGCAGAAAAGTCAGCCAATAAATGTGACAAGCATCCCTTGTTAATCGTGGGAGGCACTACCCTAAGTTCTGGGGACACGAAGAATTATGAGAACACAACTGTACCCTCAAAGAGGCTCCCATTCTAATGGAGACAAGCTCATAGCCAGCACAAATGAGACATTGACAAATTAGGGGTAATTTCAGAGGATAAGAAGTAGCCCTGGGGGACTAGGAAAGATCTGTGGCACAAGACAGAATCTGAGCTAAGTTCTGAAGAAAGTGAGGGAAAAGAAGGCAGGGAGAGGAGGCCTGGGGGATGGCAGGTGAAAAGATACAGGGTGCTGTGTGTGAGGAACCACAGAAAGGTCAGTGTTGCTGGATTGTAGAATACATACATGGAGGGGGAAGAAAGTGAGAAGACTGGAAAGATAGGAAGAGTTTAGGTTCCACCCGGGTCTTGAACCTTGCTTCTGTCCTGATGAAGCCTAGGATCATGGCAGCTTTAGATTGTTGCAGCTGAATGGACCCCATCTGCCCAATCACATAGTTATGAAGTTATTAGTGTTTTTAAAATCAAATGGAAAAACTGCCCTTATTCAATTATTTCTTCTTAGGCCATTCAGCCCAATATGCCAGCTGACCAAGGTGCTTTTGGATCTGGTCTCCCACACGTTAGCTAGAATGACAACTGCCATTTTCATCACACTCTAAGATTTTCAAAGCACTTGTCAGGGAGGACCAGTCCTTGAAGGTTTTCTAGATGTTCCCTGCCTTCCACGTGACTATGTAGAATCTTGGTGGGGGAGGGCAGCATGGTTCTGGCCATAATGCCTGAGGAGTTAAGTGTTGTGTGGTGACAAAAAGTTTTTTAATTGGCCACAGAGCTGGGAGAGATAATAGCTAAAGTTGTTGGGCTGGAACTAAATGTGGATACAAAGGGGTAACTCTCCCCTTCCTCACACTCTTTCCTTTCTGGCTGCAAATGAGGTAGGGCTACTTTGAGCTGGTCCTGACAGCCAGGTAGGGCAGGGACATCAGCCCTCTCTCTTAGCCACCCATGCTAACTGGAAGACATGACCAATTCTGTCTTCTTAAGGTTTTTCTTTCCTAATATCAGGGAACAAAAATCTTGAAATGGAAATAGCCAAGAGACTAGGATCTCATTGGAGTTTCCACTAATGGCTGGAGTTAAATGGTGTCAGTAACACACTGACCACCGGAGCACTCATGGCTGAGTAAGGTGCGCAGGTGAGTAGCCTGTTTCACAAGCTGGTCCACATGAGCAGTGGAGCAACTTGTCCTTTTGCACTGACTTCTTCCAACTCCACCTATTTTTAAAATGTTTTCACTATAAACAGACGGTGAGCCTCACTGATTTCCTGAAGAGAGGGCTGAGTGTGATTGAATGGAGTATACTTACTCTGCTGATTTACTGCAGCAGTACATACTAAACTTAAGTGTGAGTTAAGGCAAGTCACTTAATTGTTCTGGGCCTGGTTTTTCAGCTTTAAATGGACAGGTTAGCCTAGATGAGCCCTAAGCCAGCAGAAGAGATTCCAACCCACATACAATGACTCCACATTCAGGGCTGTCTATGCCACACCACCCCCACAGACTTCTGGGAGAGCAGAAGGCAACAAATCTGGTTGTTGCCGATCATTCCCCTGGTAGGTTTCTCAGTTTACATACATGCCTGCCATCTTTCCCTAAGCTCCTTGAGGTCAGGAATAATATGTTTGTCTTTGCACTTCCAGTACCTGGTGCACAGTAGGTGTTAATACACGCTGACTGATAGGCTGAGGAGCCCTAGGGCAGGACAAGGCTCCCCTAGAAGCCTATATTGGGTTTCTTCTTGGGTATCTATGTGTGTCCTGTAATTCTCCTCTTTGATGGCTGAAAAGGCCTTTTCTCACATAGACCAACAGGCTTCCATTTGAGTCATGGGCAGCCTCCAGGTTCAGAGCCTTCCTTCTAGTCACAGTGAGAATCCAGAAGAAAAATACAACATTTTCTCTTATCTCCTTGAAACCACAGCCTCTGGAGACCACTCTCCACCCCCCAAAGTTGTCCTGAACTATCCCCAAACCAAACACATACACCACTGCTGTGCTTTGTTTCATGGGGAAGTTTTTCCCCTCAGAAATATTCTTGCCACCAAAAATAGAACATTTTCCATTCCAAGGAACGATCAGCATCCATGGGAATTAAAGCAGAGCTTGTTGCCTGTCCAGAGGCGCCCAGCCAAAACACCCCCACTCACCTCAGCGGGCTTGAAAAAGCTGGGCCTGAGAGGGCTCCCAGGAGGAGCCATGGCTGGCCACTGGGGATAAAGATCTGACCACTGCTTCTGTCTAAGAAAGTGAACCAGAGAAGGCCATGGAGGTACCCCTAGGAAACTCGGTGGGGAACATCTGACACACCCCCATTTGGGAAAAACAAAGAAAACCCTCCAATTTCCTCCCTACTCTTTCCCCTGAACCTTCAGCAGCCCAAAGTTGATTGCCTCTATTCCAGTGAGCATGGCAACCTCTGTGGCTCAGTCTTGGAACAAGGTCACAATGTCAAGATTCATCATGTGACACAAGGAGGCGGCAACCCCTAGAACACAGGGATCCATAGAACAGTGGAAAGCTTTCAGGTGATGAGAGAACAGGTCCTCAGGATGTAGAAAGCCCTATGTGCTACCACTGTGCCCACCTTGTCCAGGTTTATTCCTCTCCATGACAGCCCATTCTGATGTTCCTTATGGTAGACAGTCAATCTCCCATCTCCATGTCTTTGCACATGTTGTTGCCCTGTTCTTTTACCAGATGCATCCCTGGCCATCTTTTAAGCAAAGTTACAGGGTTGATGAGTAGGCCCAGGGGCAGTAACCTGACATACTCCACCCAGAAATAATGGCAGATTTGATCTGATCAAGCTTCATGATTCCTGGACTGGGGAGAATTTGGGGATGGGGGAGAGAAGGAAAAGTAGAGAGAGACAGAGACAGAACACATTTATTAAGAAGTGCTTACTATGTTCCAACAGCTAAGGGCAGGAACCTCACCTGTGCTCAGAGAATTCACGATCCAGGGTCTACAGCAGCAGATTTGAAAAAGAAAATATCATCAATAAAACATTAAATACATACATAAGAAAAAGAAAGCTCAGAAGGGGAAAAGAGCAGGACGATTCTACTTCTACCATGTGAAACTTAACATGCTCTTTAAATAATAAACTTAACATGCTCTTTAAATAGGTGCACCTACAATGAGTGCATAGGTCTATTGTTCTCTGTACAGTGAAATTCTCCTTTTCGTTGTTTTTTGGTAAATTCTCAATTAAAAATAACATTTAAAAAGAGAGCAGTTGCAGGAATAAGAAAGGACAAAAACCAGTGAGAAGAGTGGAGGAGGAAAGAAGGGACGGTGATCGGGGGGAGAGATTCAAGACAAATCTCAAGTCCCATCAAAACGGGAAACTTTCCATGCCTTTCTATTCATGGCTGCCCTGAGTTACCTTTAAAAGGAAGACACATTTAAATGAGGATTCTTGGCCAGAGGAGGCTGTATAGACTGTGAACCAGGCACCATTTCTAGAGGTCATCATCTGACATGGTCCTATGCTCCCTGTCTTCTCAAGGACTGCTTTTTAGGAACACAGATGGAATTAAAGAAGCTAGTGTGGTGGAGAGAACATCTGATTTAGAAACAGGACACCTGGGTTCGAATATCAGCTCTGGTTCACACCTGAAGTAACATTGGACAAATGACAAGATTGGACTGGCTGAGCCCTAAAGGAACTTGTAGATCATCAGATCCTGGTTGTCGGGGGTTTTTTGGCTTCTTTTTCCTCTAGTTAGAGGAAAAGAGTACAGTGGTTAGAATGATGTTTTTGGAGTCAAAAAGATCTGGGTTCAAATTCCACCTCAGATACTTACCTGGCTGTGTGACCCAAAACAAGTCACTTCAGTTCTTGGGCTCTAGGTCTCTCATCATGAGGAGACTAAACTAAGTGGCCAGTATTTCCAACTCTAATTCTATGACCCTGTTATGGCAGCGGATGGCCCTTCTTATAAAGAGATGACTCTGATAGGAGGTCAAGTCCTTTGGTGACCTCTTAGGCAGGTGAACACCACAGAATTTCTGAATAGAGAAGGACTCGAGAGGTCATGTGATCCACCCCACATCTGAGCTGAAATCCTCCAGAAGGACAGAGCTGGATGAGGGAGTCCCTAGCCCAACCGATGCCTGGCCATGCATCCTTACTCTCTCATCCCAACAGTGTGTGGCACAAATTGGCCAGCTTCTACTTGCAGACCTCCAAGGATGGCAAACACTCTACCTAAAATGAGATAATGTACTCAAAGTGTTTGGCAAGCCTGAAGAAACACTCTCACAACCCCAGCCATTGTCACCATTAAGCACAAGGCAGCTTGTTCTCCTTTGACTGTTTTCAACTGTTAAGGCTTTCCTAACAGCAAGCCTCTGCAAACCTCTCCCAACTCCCCAAGTTTGTTGGTTCACCCTTTGGGATCAAGCAGAGGAAGCTGAAACTCTCTTCCCTGAGAAAGTCCATCATGTACCTGGAGACAGCTGCCCTATCTACCCTTCAATCCACTCATCTTCAGCTACATAGAGCCTCTCAACACAGTCTCTATTCTATCTCCATCTGGTCACCTTTTTCTGCATCCCTTCTAACATGTGAGACCCAGTGCCAAATGATCTGGAGTAGCCATTCCACTTCCTGACTTACCTGTCTTTCTTCAAGTCTCCGCTAAAATTCCGCCATTCCTGGACCTCCTTAACTCCAGTGTCTGTCTTCCCTCCAAAATCGTCTTCCATTCACTCTGTATATATACTATATGTGCTTAGTAGCTTGCATATCATCTCACCTGTTAGAATGCCAACCCTTGAAGGTAAAGACTATTTTTTTTTTTTACTTTCTTTGTATTGCTAGTGCTTAACACAGTGCCTGGAATGCAGAGTCAAATAAATGCAGGCTGCCTCATTGAAGGATATGCCAGTCATGTCCTTCATTTGGACACTCCTTTTCTCTTAAATTGCTATTTCCCATACACACATTCATTCATCCCATCCTCCTTCTCAACAATGCATTTAACATGCAGTGGTTGGCTGGGGTGGAGGTGAGACTGTATGCACAGATCACACAACCACTAAGCCCACCTCTACACCCACAAGGGGCTAGAGTCCACATGCTGAACCTGTCACTAACAGAGCTCAGAGACCACAAACAACATCAGGTCAGTCCTCTTACTGTTTGCCAACTCAGCCTAGGAGAAAAGCGGGGCAAACCTACGTAAGGGATAGGTGATTTGAGGTTAAAACATGGCACACTTGACCTTTTCCTCTGATGTCATAAATTAGAAAAATAAGTTAAAAAGTTGCAGGTTACAAAATAAACCCACACAAAATCTTCTGCATTTCTATGTTAATAACAAAACCCAACAGCAAGAGATAGAAAGAGAAATCCCATTTAAAGCTAGGGTAAACACTATAAAATATGTGGGAATTTACCCGCCAAAACAATCCCAGGGACTATATGAACACAATTACAAGACACTTTTTGCACAAATAAAGTCGTGTCTAAGTAAGTAGAAAAACATCAGTTGCTCATGGGTAGGCCAATACAATAAAAATGACAATTCTACCTAAATTAATTTACTTATTTAGTGCCATATCAATTAAACTATTAGATAGTTACTTTCTAGAGCTAGAAAAAATAATATCAAAATTCATCTGGAAGAACAAAAGGTTCAGAATATCAAGGGGACTAATGAAAAGAAATGCTAGGGAAGGTGGCCTAGAGCTACCAGATCTCAAATTGTATTATAAAGCTGCAGTTATCAAAACCACTTGGTACTGGCTAAGAAACAGAAAGGTAGACAAGTGGAATAGGCTAAATACTCAAGACACAGTAGGCAATGAATATAGCAATCTACTGTCTGATAAACCCAAGGACCCCAGCTTCTGGGATAAGGACTCACTGTTCAACAAAAATTGCTAGGAAAACTGGTTAACAGTATGATGGAAACCAGGCATAGACCAATGCCTGACAACATACACAAGAATAAAGTCCAAATGGATACACAATCTAGGCATAAAGATTGATACTATGGACAAATTGGTGGAGGAAGGAATAGTGTATTTATCAGATTTATGGAGAAGGGAAGAATTTTTGATTAAAGAAGAGATAGAAAGCATTACAGAGTGCAAGATGGATAATTTTGATTACATTAAACTGAAAAGTTTTTGCACAAACAAACCCAATGCAACCAAGATTAGGAGGGAAGCAGAAAATTGAGAAAGAATTTTTGCAGCTGGTGTCAATAAGAAAGGCCTCATTTCTAAAATATAGAGAGAACTGAGTCAAATGTACAAAAATACAAGTCATTCCCCAATTGATAAACAGTCAAAGGATATGAACAGGAAGTTTTCAGAGGAAGAAATTAAAGATATCTATAGCTATATGAAAAAAATGCTCTAAATCACTATTGATTAGAGAGATGCAAGTCAAAACAACTCTGAGGTACCACATCACATCTATCAGATTGGCAAACATGACAGAACAGGAAGATGATAAATGTTGGAGAGGATGTGGGAAGACTTGGAACACTAATTCATTGTTGGTGGAGCTGTGAGCTGATCCAACCATTCTGAAGAGCAATTTGGAACTATGCCGAAAGGGCTACAAAAATATGCATACCCTTTGACCCAGCAATATCGCTTCTAGGACTATATCCTCAAGAGATCATAAAAATGGGAAAGGGTCCCACATGTACAAAAATATTTATAGTAGCACTCTTTGTGATGGCCAAAAACTGGAAATCAAGGGGATGCTCATCAATTGGGGAATGGCTGAATAAATTATGGCATATGAATGTAATGGAATACTATTGTGCTATAAGAAATGATTAAGAGGAAGACTTCAGAGAGACCTGGAAGGACTTATATGATCTGATGCTGGGCAAAAGGAGCAGAACCAGGAGAACTTTGTGCACTGCAACGACCACAATGTGAGAGTTTTTTCTGGTGGATCCTGATGACGATCTCACCACCGGACCCAGATGACTCCAGAGAAGAAAGTGAGGCTGATGATCTTCCATAACCCTCCCTCACTCAAATCAAAGTCAACTCCAAGTCATGTCACCATTTCTTTGATGTCATGGTCCTCTTCAAAAATGGACACACCCACTGAGAGTAATCTGAGCTGCCTGAATGGGGACCGAACCAAATGGTAACTCACTCATTCTCTCCTCTCTCTCCTCTAGGAAGGAAGGAAAAGAGGGAGGAAAGGAAAGGAGGGAGGGAGGGAAGGAGGGAGGAAGGGCATTATGTGCCATGCACAGTGCTAAGCACTGAGGATACAAAGGTCCCTGCCCTCAGGGAGTTTACTCTCTAACCAGGAGACACAAGAAGTAATTAACAGGTACACAATAACTACTTAATAAATATGACATCACTTTAAATGTTCCAGCAGCTGTGGGGATTGGGAAAGGACTCCTGCTGAAGAAAGATTTGAGCTGAGTCTTGAAGCATGGCCAGAATTGGAGTGGAGGTGTGGGGAGACAATGACCTTGGGCTGGAAATAAGCAGGGGAGAGAGAACAGGAGGGATTGCATTTGGGAATTTGTGCAGTGCATTCCCCTTCACCAAAAATTTTTTTAACACCCTTTATTTCTCCACTACCTACATTTCTCAATGTATTCCCTCCCAGAGATCCATACCATACAATCTAGAATTGAAGAAAAGAGGAAAAAAAAATTCAGCACATCTAACCAACATATTTAAAAAGTCTGACATTATCTAGGGGTATAAAACAATACCCATAGGCCCCCACCATGGCGGCAGGAGGTGGAGGTAGGGGCAAGCAAGACTGTTATAATTTCCCAGATATTTTGTTGTTTCCATTTACACAATTATAGTCATCATGGCTATTTACTGTCCAGCACTGTCAATCACTCCACAATTCTCCTTAAACAAAAGCCCATTTTTAACACTATTCTTTTGCTCATAGATTCAGACACATACAACACAAAAAGTCTAGTCAACAAGGTCACAGGTAAAAACAAATAAAAGATATCCATAAGCAGAGTTACTGTCATTCTGGAGACAAACTTGTCTTGGAAATTATATTCCAGTTAATTGAATTAACAAGTTAGATATACAAATAATTCACAAATAGAATGTCTATTAGGTCGAGCATAACAGACAAAATGCTACGTATGAGAAATCTGAGACAAGAGTATTTCACAGGAGAAGTTTAAATGAGCCTCAAATTGAATTTATTGAGCATTTACAGACCCTGCTGTGTGCCAAATATCATGTTAAGCACTAGGCATACAAATACAAAACAGTCCCTGTCCTCTACCAGGGGGACACAGAGAAGTAAATAAAAGGTAATTTGAAGAGCGAGAAAGATGGAATCAAGAAGGCTTCCAAGAAGAGATTGCACCTGGGCTGAACCTTGGCCAAAAAAAGGATTCCTGTCAGTGTGAATCCCCTGAGCAAAGTCATAGACACAGGAGAGAAACAATGACTTTGGGACAAGGGAACAAGTCGGTCAGTTTGGCAGGATTAGAGAATAAATGATGGGAAGTAATATGAAATGAATCTCAAAAGGCAGGCAGGAGTTCAAACAGCTTCCAAAACTGGCTGAGAAATCTCCAATATTAGAGGTAACAGGGAGCCACTAAGGATGTCTGAGCAGGGGAGTGACATGGTCAGACACGTCTTATTAATGTTGTCAGCTGAATAGATCACAGATTGAGGATTGAAGAGAGAAGAGAAACCGGACATATAGAAACCAATGAGAAAAATACTGCAAAAGTCTCGGAAGGAGGTGGTAAGATCTTGGGGAGGCTGTGAGTGAAAAGAGGGGACATAAACGAAAGGACATATATGTGGAAGTCTAAATGACAAGAGTTTATGAGTGGATACATGGAATAAGAAGGAGAAATTGAGAATTAAATCAATCAACAAGTATTTACTAAGTGTTTCAATGTGCTAGGCACTGCTCTAGGACCCAGGGATATAGGTAGAAAGAAGGAAACCATCAAACTGGTTTACATTCTCCTGGGGGAGATAAGGACATATAAAATTATATAGTTATTTTGTATGTTTTGATAATCTTGTAAGAATAATGCAAGAGGGGAAGGAACACACTAGGGAGGAAAAAAGGAGAGCAATTGGGGTTCATAAGTAGATAACTATAAAAGGAGGAAGGGGTAGAGGAACCTGGCAATACTTGAACCTGTCATCTGAAGTAGTCAAAAGAAGGAAGAACACACATACAGTTGGGTACAGAAATATATTCCACTGAACTGAAGGAAAAGAGAAAATGGAATGGGTGTAAAATAAGAGGAAAGGTAGATTAAGGGAGGAATTAGTTCTAAGCAAAACAAACTAGTAAAGAGGATTAATTTTGAAGATGAGTTTTAAAGAAAAGAAAGGATAACAACCTAGGGTTGGGTACCACTCTATGAAGGAAAGACAAGAGAGGGACAGGGAGGGTAGCAGAAGCGAATTTTACCAAATCTTGATCCCCAGGGACAGAAAATAAATAGAAGGGAAAAGTATAAGAAGACAGAGGGAAACAAATTAAGAATAATTACTGTGGGTGTCAATAGTATAAACTCACCCATAAAACTGAAGAAAATAGAAGAATGGATTAAAAAGGAGAATCCGAAAAATATATTGTTTACAAGAACATTAGAAGAAAAAAAAGATTCATGTAGAATCAAAATAAGCAGCTGGAGTGGAATCTATTTTGCTTCAGCTGAAGTTGAAAAAAAAGGGGAGGAGGTGTGGCAATCATAACCTCAAACAAAACATAAAAATAGGCTTAATTAAAAGAGATAGCTAGCAAAAGCATATTTTGATGAAAGGTACTATAGACAATGAATAAATATCAATATTAAACAGATATGCACAAAATAAAAAAGGAAAAGCTAAATGAGTTACAGGGAGAAATACAATAAAACCATAATAGTGGAGGATTTTGATTTATCCCCCCCTTTCAGATCTAGATTAAACTGACAAGAAAGAAACAAAGGAAGGAAGGAAAGAAAGAAGGAAGGAAGGAAGGAAGGAAGGAAGGAAGGAAGGAAGGAAGGAAGGAAGGAAGGAAGGAAGGAAGGAAGGAAGGAAGGAAGGAAGGAAGGGAGGGAGGGAGGGAGGGAGGGAGGAAGGAAGGAAGGAAGGGAGGGAGGGAGGGAGGAAGGAAGGACAGATGGAGGGAAAGTAGAAAAGAAAGAACTTAAAAGATATGAAGAGAATTTTAGAGAAGTTACATATGACAGTCCTCTAGGAATTTTTAAATGACAATAGAAGGATGCTTATTTCTGAGTGGTCTATGGAAGCTTAACAAAAACTGACCATGTAATAGGATATAAAAATCTCACGAACAAATGCAGAAAAAACAGAAATGCTAAACACATCTTTTACAGACCACAGTATAATGAAAATCATTTTCAATAAAGGGTCACTGAATAAATGGTTAAAAATTAATTGGAGTCTAAATAATCATCCTAAGGAACTGATGGGTAAAAGAACAAATCATAAGAAATACTGAATAGTTTCACTAAAGATAATGACAAAATTAGCCAATTTAACAGAATTCAGGAAAAGTAAACAAGCAACCCTCAGAGGAAAATGTATATCTCTAAACACTTTTGTCAGTAAAAGAAAGAGCAGATCAATAAACCAGTCATGCAACTTAAAGTACTGGAAAACTAACCAATTAATGACCCTCAAATAAATATCAAAATAGAAATTTTGAAAATCAAAGAAAATATTAACAAAATTGAAAGAAAAAACCCTATTAAATAAAACTAGGAGCTGTTTAAAAATATATATAATAATCCATTAGCTAACTTGATTTTTTTTTAAAGAAACAAAATCAATTACAAATATAAAAAATAAAAAAAATAAAATTGCAGCCAATGAAGATGAAATAAAAGAAATTGGAAACTAATTTCTAATTCCATTCCATTTTCAATTATATGCCAATATAACTGAAAAGCTAACTGAAATGAATTAACATTTACAAAATTACAAATGCCCAGAGTAACAGAATAAGAAATAGAAAACAGTCTAATCTCAGAAAAACAATACGAACAAACCATAAATGAACTCCCAAAGGAGAAAAAAAAAACCCAGGACTTGATGGATTCACAAGTAAATTCTATTAAACATTTACAGAACAGTTAATAACAATAGGACAAAACCTGATTTAAAAAACAGAAAGGGGGACCTAAACATTCCTTCTATGATACAAATAGTCTATGATACAAAAAGTCTTGATACCTAAACCAAGGAAAATCAAAATAGAGAAATAAAACTATAGACAATACAGTAATAAAACAATTAAATACATTTTTAGAAAGCAGACTATAACAACATATCACATAGATTATACACTATAACCAAGGCAAATTTTATACCAGGAAAACTAAGAATATAACTGACCATACTAATAATAAGAAAAAAAATAAAATTATTGCAGATAAAGGTTCTGACAAGATACAACATCCATTCCTGTTTTCAAAAAACAAAAAGTACAGGAATAATTGTATCCTTCAGCAATCTGATAGATCATATCTATTTAAAGCCAAGAGCCAAAATTACGTTATGGGAAGTAGAGCATTTTCCAACAGGAGCAAAAGAAGGATTCCCATGATTACCATTACTATTTGATACAATATTAGAAATGTGAGGCACAGTAATAAGATAAGAAAAAGAAATTGAGGAAATGAGCAGAGGCAAAGAAGAAACAAAATATTTATTGCCTTTTGCAGATGATTTGATGGTTTTGTAAAGACTCCTAGTCAACTAAAAATAAACTTTAACAGTAAGTCAGCAAATTTTCAGACTATATACTGACAAAAATTATCCCAGAGATTCCACTTAAAGTAACTACAGAAAGTATAAAATATTTGGGAGTCGACTAGCCAAGACACAGGCACTATATGAATACAACTATAGAACTCTTCTATAAGAGAAAATATATAGCTCTAAATAGTTGGAGAAATAATAATTGTTCATTATTAGGCTAAACCAATGTAACAAAAATAAAAATATTGCCTAAATTGATTTACCTATTTAGTGTCATATTCCCCTCCCTCTACCTAGGGTAGAAAAACGCCAAAGGATTGCTTAATAGCTTAAAAAAATAACAAAATTCATCTGGAGGAACAAAAGTTCTGGGATCTCAAGGGAAATAAAAGAAGTAGAAAATGAAAGGGTCTAGTAGTACCTTATCTCAAACTATACCACAAAACAGTAATCACCAAAACAACTTGGTACTGGTTAAGAAATAGAGGTTGATCAGTGGGACAGATTTAATACATAACATGCAGATATCAATAGCACAGTAACCTAATATCTGATAAACCCGAAGATTGAATTTATTAGGATAAGTACTCAATTTGACAAAAACTGTTTGGGAAAGTTGAAATCAGTCTGGCGGAAACTAGGTTAAGATTAACATTTTATACCATATACCAAGATAAGGATGTACTTATATCATAGACATCATAAACAAAATGGAGGAAAAGGAAAGAAATTACCTGTCATCTATAGATGGGGAAGAATTTGTTAAGGATCTGAGGAGGTAAAATGGCCAGTTGTAATAATATAAAATTAAAGTTTTTGCAAAAATAAAACCAATGTGGCAAAAATTAGCAAAGCAGTAAACTGGGGAAACTCTTTTCAATAAGTTTCTTAGATAAAAGTCTCATTTCTAGATATACAGGGAACTGGCTCAAATTTTAAGGCTAAGAGACATTCCCTAATTAGTAAATGGTCCAAGGAAAGGAATAGGCAGTTTTCAGAGGAAGAAATCTAATATATGAAGTCATATGGAAAAAAATTCTTTAAGTCATCAATTAGAGAAAGGCAAATTAATATTCTGAGGGACCACTTCACATCTATTAGATTACCAAAGCTGTCCAAACAAAAGAAAGAAAGAAAAAAGAAAATGACAAATGCTGGAAGGGCTGTGGGAAAACAGATCCATTAATGCACTGTTAATGCAACTGTGGACTAGTCCAGTCATTCTGGAAAGCAATTTGGAATTATGCCCCAAAAGCTATTAAATTATGCAAACTCTTCAACCCAATGATACTGATACTAGGTTTATACACCAAAGAGTGCAAAGAAGAAAAGAACTCATATGTACAAAAATATTTATAGCAGCTCTTTTCAGTCTTAAAGAATCAGGGAATGTCTGAACAAGTAAGTTGCGGCATATAAATGTGATGGAATATTATTGTGCTGGAAGAAAGGAACAGTTCCAGAAAAACCTGAAAAGACTTGTATGAACTAATGACAAGTGAAATGAGCAGCACATTTTATACAGTAACACCGATATTGGGAAGATAATTTTGAAAGATTTAGGAACTCTGCTCCAAATGATGAACAACCACAAATCCAGAGAACTCAGGATGAAACATGCTCTCTACCTCCACAAAGAGGTGATGGAGTGTAGTTTGAGATGTACTTTTTGTTGCTGTTGTTTGGGCTGGGATGGGGGACAGGAACATGCCTAACTTGGGGGTTTATTCTACTTGACTACATATTTGTAACAGGTTTTGGTGTTTTTGCTTTCTAAGTGGGGGAAGTAAGTTTAGAGGGAGGGAATTCAGAGCTGAAAGTGAATTTTTAAAAGCAAAACTATTCATTTCATTCATTGTATCTTTTTTTTCTTCCCATAAGATTTAGAGCTGAAAGAGGATCTTAAAAGGTCAAGGAGTCCAAACCTCTCATTTTACAGATGAGAAACCTGAGGTCCAGAGGTATATGGTTTATCTTGTCCAGGGTCACACAATTGGTAGTATCCGGTAGGACTTCCAACTCAGGTCTTCTGGACTCCTAGTACTCTGAAAAGGCTATGCCACACCACACTGCTTCTTTAATCTTTTTAATGTATAATTTTAACACGTTTGTTCCATTCTGAAGGTCTTGGTTGGGGGGGGGGGGGGAATCTTCATGGGGGACTTACATTTTTATTCATCATTGGGAAAATGAGATTAAATACACATTTTAAAAATCAAATTTTGGCTTTACTCAATTCTAAAAATGCATTTAATGTGTAAATTCAATGACAATTATAGATAAGAACCATCTAAAACTACCTCAAGTGTCTATAGTATCTATGATCTGTAGCTCATAGGTCAGCTAGGTTGGGGTAGCTTTACTTTTCAATCTTAAGTTTTTGTTAAAAAGGTCGTTTACCTGAGGATGATGCAATGCAGAGTATCAAACTGGGAGTTCAAAGACTCATGGTTCAAATCCTGGCTTTGCTCCTTACAAATGCCACCCTGGGTAAGTCATTTAACCCTGAAAAGCCTCCATTTCCTCGGGTATAATTAAAGGAGATGGACTGAATGATCTCAGACTTTCCTTTTAGATTTAAATCTATAATCCTTGATCTATGAAATTATAACTCAGCTAAAGAAGCTGAATTCTTAAGTTTAATAGCTAACATATTTCAAGATCACCCTAAATCTATTTCTATAATTTTACTGCATATTCTTTGGCAAGGCTGTTAAAAAAAATGGAAGAAAAATAACCCAATTCAGGCAGTCACTGATTAAGAGAAAAATAAAAGGGTCTAGAAATTTTAATCTCTGTCTATGGAAAGAGGAGCCAAAATATCCTCACCAAAAAGAATTCCATAGTAGCAAATAAATAATGTCCATGACAAGCAGCACAGAATGAATATATATAATTTTTAAACTTTAAAAAAAAAGTATAAATTCTGAACCAACTCTATCAGAGAAATCTACCAAAGCTCAAAGATATTATGATACATATGAATAGCAACATAAAACTTCTGAAGTATCACAAACTGGTTACAATAAATCACTTTAAGCTCTTGTCTTTATCATCTGCTAAAATTTTTTAAAACTTCATTTCATCATTAGTGCTCCTGATTCCATGGCCTGGGGAAGTGGTCAGTCAAATCCTTAATCATGGAAAAGCTGGCCATGACAGGATCATTCAGGTATCACCTTTACCATAATGAAAAGTGTACAAAATTTCAGGGCTGGAGGAAAGTAATTCATTCAAGAAATACTTGCTAATGAAGTTTTAAACTGAAATAGAAGAGGCCACTTAAATACTAGGAAGACTAGAATTTAAGAATACCTC
Organism: Bettongia penicillata ogilbyi; assembly: GCA_023548195.1. NCBI lineage: Eukaryota > Metazoa > Chordata > Mammalia > Diprotodontia > Potoroidae > Bettongia > Bettongia penicillata. The sequence continues at coordinate 2,091,747 of JAJHZJ010000324.1, read as the reverse complement.
TAAAGATCCAAATTGTGTTGACTGGCATCAGGATGAAAATTTTTATTCCAAAGCAAAACTGTAATATCCACTTGTAATTATTTATAAAGTACATTTACACATAGAGAAAGAAAATATTTATTACCAAATATATTTCCTTTCCATTTAAGACACTTTGTCTTTCTAGCCTATTAGAGTGATAATCTAGCTTATACTGGTTTCTTTTGCAGTTACAAGTGAAAAAAAAATTTTCCTGTCAACAAAATCATTGTACGTTGAACAATTATTTGGGTTTCTAAAAAAGCAGAAAAGTGGAGCTTTTATTTTTTTCCAATCCGTGAAGAAAGAAAAAGACCAAAATGAACTGTTAATCTAAAACTTTAAATATTCACTGGCTGAAAGTTTTTTTCTTTAAAAAAACTTTATATTTCCTCCTATAGCTGTTAAAAATTCGAAAGTACAAATTATTTTTTTAATTATTACACAAAATTGAAAAATTAAATGTAGAACCATAAAGCTTCATTTTAAATATGTGGTTTCTGGTGCTAGCTGTCATCCTAAGAGTACAGCAAAAAATATTCACCAACTGCCCATAATTGGCCCATTTAAAGTGTAAAAAACTCAAAACACAGCAAGATTTCCTTAAATAACCAATAACCAAATCATCAAATTTCTCATTAGTTGCACAACTAATCTGAAAAACCACAATAAGCCTGCAAAAATGAATATGAAGATTAAAAGGTCATGGGAAAACATCCTTAAGGCAGAAGCCAGCCACTCTTAAGAACCAAGAGGTCTCTACCATTCATGAGCTGCTATTATTACGTTGCTGTCCTGTTTAAACACTCAGGTTTGGTCACTTCATTCTACACACAGCTAGGAAAACTCCATCCGCAAGCCTTGGCCTCAGTTGTAAAAGTGTTAAGAATATCACCAAATACATGTGTATGTGTAGCCCATACGTATACCCTTGTGAGAGGGGCCAATAAAAGTCTGATAAGCTATTCAATAAAAATAATTCTGAGTAATGGAAAAATAGAAAAGTCATGGTAAAATTTGGATTTACATTCTAAACTTTAAAGCTATGAATTAAACATTGTATTAGTCTTTTATTGGCTGTGAAGTAGGAAGGTAATATCACAAATCTACACATTTTATTTGTATAATCAGTACCTAACTAGATTTCTATTACAAACATCATTTTAGGCCCTTATGTATCTTAAGAATTGACTAGGGGTGGGGGTGAAGAATGATATAATTTCTGCATGTCTCTAAATGCAAAGCAAAATAACCCACAGATTTCACACCATTCTGTGCACTGGCAAAGAGCATAAAAATAGGAATAGTCCATGTTAAAGGGGTAGGAGTGCATTTTGTAAAGAAAGTCACCAAAATGTTCACATTCTTTGACTTAAAGATACCATTATAACCTATAACTCAAACAGGTTATTCATTGGTAAGTCCTCATATACAGCAAAGCATTTATAGCAGCATTTTGGGGATAGCAATAAATTAGAAACAAAGCAGATTGTCCATCGAATGGGAAAAGTTTAAACAAACCATGGTATGTGAATATAACAAAATCAGTGTAGTATAATGACAAATAATGAACACAGAGAGAAGCACATTTATAAAGATCTATGTGAACTAAAGCAGAGTGAAGTAAATAGATCAAGAGAACAATACATGTGACTACAACAAAGTCAATAAAAAACCACTAAGAAAAATCAAATGTTGCAGAATTACATAAACTAAGTATGGATCCACAAAAGAGATATAGACACCCCTACTCTAGCCCTTCAGAGAGATGGGAGGTTCAGGAGTGTGGCGATGGCTGTCACTCAATCATGTCTGACTCTTGGTGACCCCATTTGAGGTTTCCTTGGCAAAGATACTGGACTGATTTGCCATTTCCTTCTCCAGCTCATTACACAGATGAGACAAACAGGGTTAAGTGACTTGCCCAGGGTCACACAAGCTAGTGTCTGAGGCCAGATTTGAACTCAGGAAGATCAGTGTGATACATTGCACATATTTTCAGACTTTTTTCAATGTATTCTTATGCTTTTTTCTTTTTTAAAAATGTTAATATACAGGATGGCTAAAATAGAGGGGATACTGAGGAAAATTATAGTGATGTTAAAAAACATCAATAAGAACTTTTTAAAAAGCCCCTGCTCATACTTATGCATTACTCCTAAACCAGCTACTAGATGTCCACCTAGTTCAAGAAATGTGGCCTAACTGACCAGAATACTGCTTATTGACTTCTTTTTGGTGAAATTCAATGTAAAACCTGAAATGGTTTCATGATTCCGGTCAACTAAAGCTGGAAACCTTTTCATTTCCTGCAAGTCTTTGGAAACCTGCAAAACCCTTGTGATTTTTAAGTTCCCTAAAGCATAGAGATGGCCCTTGAGGATTACACAGCCCACATCTCATGGTAAAATCTGTGAAGCACTTCACATGTTTTCACAACCACCCTGTGAGGTAGGTACTATTATTATCTGATACAGAGGATGAGGTGAAGTTACTTGCCTAGGGTCATCCCAACAGTGTCTGGGGCAGAATTTGAACCTAAGCCTTCCTGAGTCCAAGTCCAGTGCCACCAAGATGAGGGGGGGTGGTGACATACAAGGAGCTGGCAGTTTGTCAAGTGTCTCTCCAAAGAGAATAATTCCATTTCCACAGGTTCCTCAGACTACTACCAGCCCATGTTCCTTGTTCAAACAGTCTTAGTTCATCCTCTCACATTCCCATACCTAAGAGGCATCACGGTTCATTTTATAAAAGAATAAAAAAGTGAGGCCCAGAGGTGTGACTTGCCCTGGATTACATAAACTGCAGGGGGCAGAGCCTGGATTCAAACCCTGGTTCTTCTACTTCAACCAAAAACCACATGCTCTAGACAAATATTCGAAACTAGCAGGCCCAATCCAAGCACACACAAAGACAGGACTGCCCAAGCAGAAACCTTGTGTATTCCTCCACTTTCACGGCTCCCTCCTGTCTCTCTGGGCTCTGCAAGACTCATGCCAGGGGAGTGCCCTGGCTCTAAGGCCAGCAATCTCCGACCCAGGGCAGCTCCAATTGTGTGTTCAGAGCATTCCAAGAACAATCCTGGGATGCAGAGTTCTGCTGGACACCAGAGAAATCACAGATCACTCAAGTCAGAGATCTGAGCCCAGAAAGGGCTTTTTCCTTTCTTGTTTTTACAATAAAAAGTGAAGAGATCGATTCACTCTTGGGTTGAATGGCCTCAAAGGATTGGGGAAGGGCTGGTAGGGGAACATACCCAGACGTAAACTGTAATTTAATATGACCCTTGCTTGTTAGAAGTAATAGGATCTTTCCCAGGATGCTGGCATATGTAGAATTTTTCTTTACCTTAAACAGAAAGCACTCCTAGCTAAGGCCTCTTTCTCTACTCCTCTGTCCCTAGCTGAGACCCACCATACTTCTGTAAATACACACTACCCAATACATTAACAATTTAAGATCCAAATGCTCATTTAATAAAACACCCACACAGTGACAAGAATGAGACTTTAATCAGTTTTAAGTGGAGTTTATAACACTAAGAGATAAAGGGTTAACAAACACAATAACAAAGGGACATCTGATTGGTATGAGGCATTAATTATCCTGTACACATTGTATGGTGGTGGTTGTGTATCCTCAGTGCAGCCGATGACACACGGAGCCACTGAGGGACAGCACTGGAGGATCTCAAGAGGCTGGATCCGAGTAAGGCTGTTGAACAGACTGGACTTTTTTAGGATATATACTCTATAGGGAAACAGACTGGAAATGTGAGCGGGCAGAGCAGAGGCCCCTGGGAAGCCCCGGGAAAAGGCCCGGCTCCGCCCCTTCCACCTGCATGCAGGACGCGCTCTGACAGTATTTAAAGGTGAACGAGGCACTTGGTGGCAACCACAGCCATCGTTAACATATTGCACACGTTTTCTAGAACTAAAACACGGACCTTGCACCCTAATTTAATTTTTTAAAGCTGAACCATCTGAGGCTGCCTGTAAACTCCACTGAGGCTTACAGCCCATGCCACAGCAAATCATCTTTATGCTCTCTGTTCAACTGCCCTTCAAGAATGGTGGCAAAAAGAGTAGGGGGGAGGGGGAGGGCTCCAGGTGCCTAGGGAGGGCCCAGGGTCCAGCGGGGAGCTTTGTGGAAAGGGATGGATGCCTTCAAGTAATTTCAGACATGTAAGCTGCTGCACATCCAGAAAGTTGAAGCATACAGTCCAGAAACTCAAAGAGATGAGCTATAGAATGCATCTCAGGCTACTTGTGAATACTGTCATAAATAAAGTTTTCATAAGGACTCAAAAAACCTTTCAGTCGTAGTAATTCTTGTCAAGTTCTATGGGGATGGTAACTGAAATAAAGTATAGGAGAGTATTATAATATATATTTATATATATAATATATATATATAATGCCATTTTTCCATTTCCAATGACTACACCATAAAATGTAAGCAAGGCTTCTCAAAAATGCGAAACATTCAGAATTGAAACCCTCATTCAGACCTTCACATTCCAAAGGAAAAGGAAGTAGAGTGCAAAAGCCCATTAGAATGTCATGACTTCCAACTCAGTCCTCAGTGGGCCCTCTTGGAACAATACAAATTAAATTGTAATGTCATAAGCCCAAAACTGGAGCGAACAGTGTCAGGAACTAAAGTATTTCAAAGCGTGAACATTGAATTTAGTCAGCAATACTTGTTTTTTGTGAGGGGTGGGAGACAAATTTCATGTTTATCTTAGGGACAACTATCTCCTGCTGGTCAGTTTCACCTGTGTCACTTGTGAGCGCCAAAGCAGTATTTTTTGTACATAAAGATCATTATATATAAACGTGTACATCATAAGAGCCGGGGTAAAAATTAATCATTAATCTGCTGAATGAAATTGACCAACAGATATTGATAGTGTTGCATTATTGACCAAGATTCTTTAGATGACATCCTGCCAAATCGAATCACCATCCAAACGCTACAAATGCTGCTGCACTAGGCCGAATGCATTCTAAATCCAATACATTAATGAGGTCAGACCATAGATGATGAATAATGTCAGCACCAATGAGCTAATTAAAATGGGATTTTACACCAGAAAGAAATGGAATTCGAATTTTCTGAAGACAAAAGTATAGTTTGAAGTATACCAAATTTCTGGAAAAAAAAAAATCTCAACAGCATCCTCCCATCTGTCATAGCCTGTTGTTCCCTGCTGATCTCCTAGAGTCTGGGCGCGCTCGTTCTGTGGCCATATTCAAAAGGGAAGCGCAAGCCTGCCCTCCGAACAGAGGATACAACACTGCCAATTTACACAGAAATCTACAACAAACACTGTCTGATCAGGAGGAGACGAGCCACATTCTCCTTACAGCTGGGCAGTGCCGAGAAGTTCCTTGTTTCCTGTTTACCGTGTGTCATGGTCTTTCTTAATATATAAATATTCTAGGTGCTAAGTATTTTTCAAGTAAAATTCCCTAACAGTTAATGACATTAAAAAAAGTGTGCAAAACTGCAAAACTCATGGTGATCGAATGTGTGCGGTCCAAGGGCGGAAGAGCTGACAGCTAGGTGCCTGAATCAATGCATCATGAGTCTTCGTCTCACTTACTGGGGAATCTCCCATGGAAATTTTCGGTGCAGCGTCACAACCACATTCCTACTTAAGGAGGACGCAAAGCGTGCAGGCAGCACGTGAAGCAGCCACAGCAGGGAGGGGAACAGGGGGCTGAAAAGTGAGTGGGAATGGGGAAGGCGGGGAGAAGAGGGGGGCTGATGTGTGGACTAACAACCTCTGACCTTGAACACTGGCCTCGATGACATGGGACAGGGAGTAGTGGGGACAAGCGAGAAAGCACATTTCAGAGCGCACTGTCAAGGTTTTTCTCCAGTCTCCACATTTGTATGGTGAAGTCACTGTTGCTGTGTTTCTTCTTAGCTAAGACCCCCCTCTCCCCCTCATCGGCTTAGACCCCTCACCTGTGGGGCTCTAGGATGTTGTGGAAGGTTCATTCCTGTACCCCTAATACAGAATCACTCCTTCTAGCTGCCTTTTCTAGCACCAATATGCTTAAAAAAATAAAATGCACAAACAACAAGCAGTGAGAGCGGCCAATTATTCCCATGTCCAGAATTAATTACTGTAGCATGCTAAGGAAAGGTGCCTGTAGAACAGCTGGAGATGGTGCCTGGTCCAGAGCCCAGCATCAAAGAGACTCCTTTCTGAGCATTCTTTCCACTCCCCTGACCCCAATCCATGCAATGTGACAATGGAGTCAAACCCTTGGGAACCTCCTCGCCACCAAGTGCAGCCCTATCTGTCACCATGTGAGTGCAAAGGGGCAGGCTGTGAACCGGGACAGCTCGGGGAGCTCTGCAGCCACATCGGGAGGGGACAGAACACAAAGGGACATCCCTACGCATCACACACCAGGTCTGCCTCCACTTGTATAAAACTGGAAAAAGGGAAAGTGCCATCTTTATTTTTCCTAATTGAAATTTTAAGTGTCCTTTGAACACAAAAGGTATATACAGTTGATAACGAGGCAGCCTCCTTCCCACGGGACTGGACGAGCATCTTGCAAGCCTGCCACCGGTGGAGAGGCCCCGACAAAACTGGTCAGGGAAAGGTCACTGTTCCTATCACTGGTCAGCTGATACAATGTCCTATTGCCATTTAAAAAAAGGTCCTTTTACAGGTTCTTCAAGTTTGTCTCTGATATTTTTTCCCTCTTGATAAAAAAAATATTCAGACTTTTGTGATCTGTGTATGTTGATCTTCATCAAAAGGCTCGTTCTCTGGGTCAGAGTCAGTGGTGTCCGAGTATCTATAATGATCAGGTTCATTGTCACTAACGTCCGGGGTGACCGAAGTGGAACTGCTGGCCTCTGGGTTTGATGGTTCTTCTACAGTTTTTGTGAAGAAAAGCTTCACCTAGAGGACAAAAACACAAAAGCAAACCCCCAAGTGAAAACCTATAATAAGCACAGCCCCCAGGCAAGTGGCACTTTGGGATGGTTCCTGTTTCAGAAAAGAGGAACCAGGCATCTACACTAGTGTGTAACAGACTAGGGATTGAGACCACTTACTCCAGGTAGCTGAGAGTAGCTCTGAGAAGGGCTTCATCAAGCAGGACCCAGGAAGGTCATGCCGAGAGATTAAAACAACCTTTCAGAGCAAAGCCCTCGTTTTTTAGAAGTTCATAAATCTAACAATCTCATTAGTACTGAAATGTATTTCAATGAATGATAACCAAGTGTTCATTTCCTGAGATACGCAAATGTGCCGCAGTCCCAAGTTTCCTTCACAACCTGATAATCTGTGTGGGAATTCAAAAGCACTTTCCCATAAAAATAGACATACATGGTGCTCACATTCCCAGATTAGCCAAATTAACTCATAACCATAACATACTCGAAATAGTATTTGAAAATAAACAAAAATAGAATCAGGTTCTTTAAAACATAAAAGCAATACAATTACAAGTTTATTTTGAATGCTAGACTTGAAGGAAAAGTGTTCAAGTATCAGTAAATAAAGAGGTCAAGGGAGTTTTGTTATGGAGATACTTCTGAAGGAAACATTAAGAGAGGCAGGTAGTGAAGACTATGTAATGAATCTGAAATCGTGAACAGCATCAGACCCTAATGAGCTGTGGGATCTGAGGAAAGTCGTTTAATGTCTCCGTGCCTCAGTTTTCTTGTCTGTAAAGTTCTAAGGTCCCCCTCAGCGCTAAGTCTGTAAATCTATGACTGGGGGGATGACCAAGATAGTCAACCTTCCTTAACACAATGCCTCATTAACAATAAACATCCTTCATCTTTTTATGACACATGAGCCTCAGAAACAGAAGAAGGGAAAAGGAGTGTAGAGGAAAAGAAAGATGAGAAAGGACACAAGAGACAAGAAAGAGGAGGCTGAAAGCCAGGTGAAGCAGCCACAGGCTGGGGGAAGGGGGGGGCTGCCAAAAGGAGTGACCACACCCAGAAGTGGCATGTCAGCACTCTGGACAGGATCTCATCCTTTATAGTTGTAAAAACTGAGGCCACCAAGGAGCTTCCGTTTACATGGGTACTGTCTATTGATGCAGCCCATGCTTCTCACTAAAACATCTTGCCCCTGCAGGTCCCCTCAAAGTGTCTGCCCAACGGACTTCTCCAGAGTGGCTAGGTCTGAGATGGTGCATGAAGTACTAAATGTGGTACCCCTGCAGCAATCCCAACCTGGGCCCTCAGTCTCATGGATACACTCAGTATCAACACTCCAACAGGCCTTCACTAACAGACTGAGCTGCTTCGTGAGCTGCGGTGTCTGGGAAAAAAGGATTTCCAATTGCACAAGGACTTTTACAACTTAAGAATGATATGTGGACCTGAATTCTTTCATTCCAGAAAAATATGAATTGGAGGAATCTTAAGGAAACATGAAATCTAAATTCAAAGGTCCCAAAGCCATTTCTTGCAGCAAGGTAGATGGAAGGAGCCCTGGATTTTGAGTCAAAGCCTCGGGCTAGAGGCTGGCCTTATCACTTTCTTCATGGGTGGCCCAAGGTAGATCCCTTCCCGTCCTCAGGCTCAGGGGCTGAACTCTCGCACTCACGGTCTCCTCCAATTCTATCTCAAGGACCCCAGGACCCCAATCACCAGCAGCTTGGAAAAAAAATAGACTGAAATACTCTAATGAGCTCTAGCTGAGATGAAGAGGGACCAATGCTCTGACTCCAGAACCCTGGCAAATATGATATGGTCAAGGACATTTCTTGCATTTACAAACAAAATTCAGCCCTGGAATCAAGATGAAAATAAATGCTAACTCAAAGAGTGACAAACAATTATTGTGATTTAGGATCCAAACTCTAGTTGCCCTATTTATAGCCCAAATGCCATAGCGGACATGGGGGAAGCTGCTGGCCCTGCCTGGGCCCATCTCATCTATACAACAAGGAGAGGAGTAAATGAACTCCCAGGTCTCTCTCAGGCCCAGAAGATCCTCCTCTACTATGGCTACAGCAACAAGCCTGTGAAATGTTCATCTCTCTTTCCTCCCCCATGGACACAACAGTCGCAAAAACCCTTAGACAACGACAATGACATTTAGGGCACACTTTTCTTTGCATGCCTCTACTTATTCAAATGATGCAGCTCATTAACAAGATACTGCCTTGATCAATTATACCCAGAAACACAGATTTAGGCTAGAAGAGAAGTGAGGTCATCTAATCTAATCTGTTTGTTTTACAGAAGGGAGAAGTGAGGTGTGGAGAGCTTAAGTCACTTGCTGAAATCACACAGGCATCAATGGATAAACTGGATTTCCAACTCTGAGTTCTTAATCAAAATGTACATCTCTCACCTCTGGACCCCACAGGCTACTTCTAATCAAATACAGAACAAAAGCACATTAGATAGGGGCTTACTTAATGTTACATAACTAAAACTGAATTCATTGGTAATTAACAGGTTTATGTTGCATATTAGGAAATTCCTCAAGAACTTGATATCTGTTATTTTTGGATAATTCCACATACCTTAATCTAAAAGGAATTGAAGCAATTCCTTGTTTCATGTCTAATTTTTAACATGAAAACCTCCACAAGGACCTACTGACCTTAAAGTTTGGAGAAAAGTATCTGTTGGCCTTGTCTTTATTCGCTTTGTCAAGATCATTTTTGGATAATGTGAGTATGAGATATTCCTTGTCATTATCTGATCGCTCGGCACTGCAAATACTATCAATCTCTTGATCACCACAAAGACTTCCATTTTCTACTTTGTCTGAATTTTCCTCTGGTCCTGGTATGAAGAATGTATTTACCCAAAAGTGAAACATTTTGTCCTAAAAAACAAAAACAATTTATAAGCTTGTTTACCATTAACTGATGTAAAAAGAAAACGTCTCACACACCCCAACTCTGACACCAGAGCACAGATGACTCACCATACAACATATAGGATTAGGACAAAGGTTAAAACACTAGTGTCTTAGAACCCATATATGGTAACACATCTTCACCCCGCAGTCATTTTCATGTCAAGAATTAGGATTTGTAGTAACTTATTTTGGTTTAAAATATCAAGTCCCTTTTCTTCTTTCTGAGATGATGCCAAAATGGGATGGCCCCAAGCAGCCACCATGAGGTGGCTGTTCCATGACAGCCTTGGATAGGAAGCCCAACATGAAAGACAACGGCTCTCATTTCTGACTCCCAGGACGATTCCCCCTCAGGGTTTCCTTCTATTTGCTGCGGAACCTTTGCTGCCTTACTTTTTTAAGCACTCCCTCATCAAGCTTTTTTGTCCTCATCAGGCTCCCCTCTGCAGACCCTCCTGGCCCAACAACACCACCAGTTTTCAGAAAATGGTGGCTTGAGTCACTCTACCTATGTATGTCATACAGTTGATGACTACAGCCTTAACCCCTGATAAGAGAACAAGCCAATAAGTCTTACAGATTTTCAGGATGTCTACCTGGCCTTTCTACTAACCAAAGGCAAAGTACTCCTCTAAGATGCTATCCTGTCACAACCAAACCCCAGCAACAAGCAGGGAAGACTAATCCCAATGAAGATCATGTGTCCACTTTATGCAGCAAAGTACAAAAGTGATGCAAATATGTGAATCAGTCTCTACTGGTCAATATTTAGAAGTGCTGATATCATGTAATCCTTCACACTCCTACAGGGGCCAGGAGGCGCTCCTTCCCAAACTTTCCCAAGTGTTGTTAAAGGCCCTCAGCAATCTCTGGCTTAGGCATATTTCCTAGAAAACCTTCCTGGAGTCTCAAGAAGAAACATTTCCTAAGGAAAAGCAGGATGCAGTTTAACTTCTACTTATGTCTTTAATGAGGAATGGGGGAAGAATGGTGTTAATCAAGTTCTCAGAGAATGCCCTTTGGGAACCTTATTAAGCTTCTTTAATGGACAGTCCCTGGCCAACTGTACTGATGTCTTTACCTCAGGATTCTGTAACACGTCCCAAGGACACCAATCATCCAAAATATCCCCTCTGTTCATCTAAAATTTCTAGCTGTTGGAATTAAGTTCTCCATCAATTTCTATGATTCCTCAAGAATGTGGGTTGAAATAAGCAAAATTTCACCTTTTGCTCTTACAAGGAGTCAGTTCTAAATAAGTTAAGGATTAAGATGAACCAAGCTCTCTCCATCATGAGGTCTAACAACTTCAGTGCTGCCATCCATGAAAACACCCAAACAGTTAAAAAAAAAAAAATCTTGGAGAATCACTGACGTTAGCCACTCTTCAGCAAGGTCTAGATTTTAAAAGACTCGCTTAACAACAAGCTTCTAAATGGCAGTCCATGCAATGTTCTTGGTGCTAGTGAGACAGTCTGACAAAGGTCAGAAATATCTCCCTTTCTAAACCAGAATGTTTCACATGTCCAGCCTCACCCTTCCTGACTCTTCTCCTGCTCACCACACCTTCCTCTATAGCTAATAGATCTCAAGCATCTGTTGGGGAGCAGGAGATAAAGTCAAATGCCTCAATCCCCAAAGTCTTTTCCTTCAAAAAGAGGAAACTGTCAGAAGCAGGTAATTCATTACTTACGTCCCTTCACCTAACTTCATTTAGAGTTGTGACCCAGCACTGGAGAAGAAAGAGGCTCTTCGCTCCAGTCCCTCCTCCTTGCAGTGGAAGCAGAACCAGGCCAGGTCCCTGCTCCTGCCCAGCCTTGGGACCATTTCCCCCAATAAAAGCAAAGTGCAAACCTTCTTGAGCATCTTGTTCTGCTTGTGGAAGAATTCCACTTTAATGTCGCCACACACTGGCAGAGGTTGGGGGAACTCAAAGTACATGTGCTTGTCTTCCCGCCGAGTGGGCCCTGATGGCGATGTGTAGATCTTCACCTTCAGCTGGCAGACCACGAACTGAGGATCTGTGTGGGCAAACAGTCAGACTCGTTACGGACCCACCAAACACACACCATGAGAGCCAGACTGCTCAGCCCAACTGAGACGAACCAGGAGACGAGCTTTTCCAATATGCTGATCAATGCATACCTTTTGTAGAGCAGCTAGTAATGTTCCACCTTTGTGGATACACAGAATGTTTGAATGCTTTGATTTAATTAATGTTCACTCCACTAAAAACAATCTATAGATTCGATGTTTCTAAAAATCTCTAAAATGTTCTCAATACTCTAGAAGATTTAATTTCACCAAACAAAAGCCACGGATCCCAATTCAAGTGCTGCCACTGAAACCCTGGTTCTTTCACTTGACCTTGCAGGGCCTTAGTCTTCTTGACACTCATTTTCCTCCCACAAAATAAAGTTTTTTAAGATGAAAGGAACCATAGTGATTAAGACTGCTTAGTCTATAACAGCAGCAAAAGGTTACAAATAAATTTTCTGAATGGCTGAAAAAAATAACAATGAACACAATCACAAATTGCTCTAGAATGAAGATAAGAAATCAGAAATGTCCTAACATAAACATACAAGCTTTTTCTTTTTTTGGCAGCAATCGAGGTTAATTGACTTGCCCAGGGTCACACAGCTAGTTAAGTGTGTGAAGCCAAATTTCAACTCACATCCTTCTGACTCCAGGGCTGATGCTCTATCCACTGAACCACCTAGCTGACTCCACATAAGCATTTTCCAAAATATTAGCCACATTTCACATTAGCTCTAATACTATATTCTTATAAGGTACATAAAGTCAGAACTCAAGCGAAAACAAAAAGGAAGGAGGCAGTAAGCAGACGGAAAAAAAGGGAGAGAAAAAGTTAACAATAAACCACCAAAGAGTAAAACTTGCTAAAAAATATTTTGTTAAAATCTGCTGCAGCTGCAACCTATTTTCTCCCCTCTTAAGATCCTCTCTAGCAAAATCCAGTGTCTCAGCACACCATCACTCTTTATGTTATTTTAATTCCCAAGAACAAGAGTTTTGTAGGTTTTTTTTTTAAGGCATCTCTTATAGTCACATGCATATAACAACAGGTGAATGTGAATACATAATTAAAAAGAAAATATAAACTGTATCAAAGTATGTAACTTCTTAATATAATTTCTTTGAGTATGCTGAACTTGCTTAAAAGCTATCTTCTTCCCATTCTAGAATTTAAATCTATACTGTCAACAAAGAGAAACTGCCTGTTATTAGACAAATAGAAAGTTTCTCTAAAAAATAAATTTGGAAAAAATGACAAATGTATATAGCTACTCTCATGACAGAAGCATTTCAAACTAGATTATTTCTGGGAGAGAAGTTCACCATTTAAGAAAACAAAGAAGACATAGAGAGAGACAAAAAGATAGAGACAGAAATGCCTTCTTTCTTTGCTGAAATCCAGGCTGGCAAAGTGATCAGTTCCCATTGGTTTGGTCCTATTTTAAATAACCTTTTTTTCCTTAAACAGTTTTCAAAAGAATTCAAGGCCCTAAAAACAGGATTCAGGGAAAACTGATTCATTTTGAAACAATAAAAAGTGGAAAGAAAGTTGGTGCCCATCAACTGAGGAACAAATGAATAAAAAGTAGTATATGAATTTAGTGGAACACTACTAAACTGTAAGAAATTACGAATATGAAGAATTCAAATAAACACAGACTCATATGAACTAATGTAGACAAAGCACGACCATAACAATGTAAAAGTCAAACAACACTAAAAGATTTCAGAATCAATAAATTCTTCAAACATTAAAAATAGGTTAGGATTAGATAAGGTGATCTGAGAATCATCATCACAGAAATAAGTGAATCTGTAGAAGGTGATAAATCAACCAAGTGAAATGATATAGAGGGAGAAGAGCAAAGGGTACATTCAGTTAGAGAGAGTGATCTGGAGGAGGATTCAGCAAAGGAGACTGAGACACGGTGGTCAGGGAGAGAAGAAGAGAGCCAGGAAAGGTCGAGGGGCATGAAAATCTAGAGAGAAGAGGGTTTCCAGGGGAAGAGAGTGATCTACAATGCCCAGGGCTGCAGAGAAAACAAAAATGATGAAGAATGAAAAAGGGCCATTGGATTTAGTGCTTCAGATCACTGCTAACCTGAGAGAGCAGTTATTTGAATGAAGTCAGAATCCAGAGGGAGAGGAATGCAAGTGGAGGCATCAACTGCAGAGGGCCTGGGGAGAAGAGATAGGAAGCCCCAGTGAGCAAAAGCGCATGCATGATTCAAGGGAGGGACCACTGAGGATGGAAGCAGAGAAGGTAGTCTGCCAGAAGACATGGGACAGAAAATGTGTGGTGGTAGAGGACTGACCTTTGCAAGGAGAAGGGCCCCTCTTTGTGTTAGACAGGTGAGGTGAGATGAAGAGACAAGTGGGAACTTCTGGCAAAACAACATCAATTTCTTCAGCGAAACATGAGGCAAGGGGATTGGCTGAGAGGGTAGCAGGAGAGGAGTGACTGGGGGGTGGGAGGCCACCCGAGGAGAGATGAAAAGGTCTAGAGGAGCCAATGGGGTGAACAGAATCAAGAAGCTGTCAAAAGGCTGCCCTGCTCCATGGAAGGCCTGCTTGGGATTACCAAACATGCATCCATTCAGCATGGGTGACAGCAGACTGTGGGAGTATCCAAGGCTGAGACTTGGCAGGGCAAGTTTGATGACAGCTCTTGATAAGAGAAAAGACAGTGTGAAGTTGAAATGGTCCACCAAGAGGGCGAGAGCTGGGCAAGAACTGAGGGAAGAAGAACAGAGGGTCATGGTGAGGATAAAGAATAGGGTATGGGGTTGCAAGGTAGAAGGGGAGACAGGAGACCTCAGGCTGTGATCAGAAGAGGGAGTCTTGACATAAAAGTGAACACTTAGAGGGGATGATGAGAGCAATTACCCATCCCCCAAAACTAAATGACTAAACAATGGAGATCTAAAGAGATTATTGGAGAAATCCAAGTAAAAAAGCACTGGCTATAAGGAAAGTCACAGAGAAAAAGGGAACAAAGTGCTGGGTCAGCATATAGAGTCTAAATCGTAAAACCTTTCCAATTCAACAAGCATTTATCACGTGCAAAGATGAGCCACAATGAGAAGAATCAGTGTTGCAGGGACTGTGAGGAGCCAGGCACACAAGTGAATTGCTGGTGGAGCTATGAATCAGTACAGCCCTTCTGTTAAGCAATTTGGAATCATGCATATAAAATGAAGAGAACATCCGTATCCTTTGACCCCAGAGATTTCACTTCTGGGTTTTTACCCACGCCCCAATACCTACTCAAAGAGGATCGTCCTTTCACCAAAATATTTGGAGCAGTATTTTTTGTGACAGCAAAGAACCAGAAACAAAGTAGAAGCACATCAACTGCAGAATGGCTAAGCATATTGTGGTACAGGAATATAATGGAGATTTACTATGCTGTAAGAAATGATGGAAGATAACATCAAAAACGATTAACATTTATGAAGCAACTACTATTAAGTGCTTTACACATTTTATCTCATTAGATCCTCACAATCATCCTGGGAGGTATCACTACTCCATTTTACATATGAGGATACTGAGGCAGACAGAAGTGAAGTGACTTGCCCAGGGACATGCAGCTACTCAGTGTCTGAGGAGGCTGGATGTGAATTTGGATCTTCCTGACTGCATTAAGTGCCCTATATTCTTATTCCATTTTTTAAAAGAAAATGCAGTATGCAGAGAGATGGAGAATTTGGAAGTCTCCTGAGGCTTCCTGAACAATGGAGAGACATGGCCTATGTACTCAGCAGCTGTGTGGCTGGAAGGCTGGCCCAGCAGAGACCAGCGGCGAAGCAGCAACAAGTCCTGGCAGAAGGGACAAGTGCCAGGTGCCAAGGTGGTGGCCATAACGAGGAGACAGAGGAAGGTAGAAACAAAACAGAATGGCTTAGCAACTGATTAGATCTAGGAGTTAAATAAACGAAGGGAAGAATCAAGGGTGGCTCTCAGGCCACTATTCTCATCAGATGATTAGCAATTGAGAACAATAGGTACAGTTCTATCAAATCACTCAAATTTCAAAATTCCTGGGGCTGTTGATTTCAGGTTAACCTTGGTTCACTTATTCTTTCTTTCAGGAGGTAGGTATCTTGATCCTAACTGTATTTCAGAATGTGCACTGAATCAATATGCTAAGAGAAGCCAGGTTCTCAGACCAAGTTATACTGCAGGCATAGACTTTTGTCACTGTTCCCCTTCTCTGCCCTCCTAGATGTGCTAAGTGTAACTGGACCTAAAGGACAATGAATTGTTTTACAAATCCTAAGGAGAACTCACGCTTAAATGTAAAAACATTCTGAAGTTTGTAAGGAAAAGCTAGGCTTCACTTTACTGACATGTGGCACAGGAAGGTTTGCAAGGCTCTTTCTATCCATCAGGTCATTGTCTCCAGACACTTAGGAAAGATTTTGGGATGTCCCAGTGACTATTACAATAATCTAATCATCTTGTCACTTAGAAGACAGGGCCTTGACTTGTTGTGAAAAGGATGCTCCTTGCACCCAGAGAACAAGGACCTGACTACAATGAGGCTCTGCCACTGGGCACTGCTGTCACTAAGCGCTGAAGGTATGGGGCCAGCCAGTGCAGGAGAGGGTCAGGGTACGTTCTACACGTAAACCAGGTAAGAGAACTGTGCTCGCAGGTGGGAAGGGGGGTTGTGTGGAGAGACTGAAAAGGGAGGAGGAGGGCAGATGTGAAGAGAATTAAATATCAAACATGGGATTTTATATTTGACTTGAAATGTAATAGGGGCCCCTGGAGTTTACTAAGCAGGGGTGACAGGAAAACTTGTTGGTGACATGTGGAGGGTGAGTTGGGCTGAGGAGTCTTCAAGGCACAGACACTCCAGGAGCTGACTATGATGCTCCAGGCAGTGGATAGTGATAGCCACAAATGGGGGGAAAAGGGGAGAGACAAAAGGGCTGCATCCGAGTTACTTCGTGAAGTGTTTAGTGTCTCTCCAAGTGATTCCTAGCACTGCACATCTCATCCCTGTCTCTTTACAGTCTGACATCTTTACTTGTTTACTGGACCTTATATGACAGCATCTCAAAACCACCAGGCCCAAACTAGAATGCTCTGTCTTTCCTGTCAACTCCAACTCTCTTATGACCTTTCCTTTTTCTATTTGGGTTACCAGTAAGTCCATCTAAAATATTTATGAGGCACCTACTATGTGCCAGGCCCTGTGCTAAGCAGTGGGGATACAAAGAGAGGAAAAATTAGTCCCTACTATCAAGGAGTTCATTGTCTGATGGGGAGACAACACATAACTAACTTTATGTAAACAAACTGCACACAAGATAAACTGTAAGGTGACAACAGAGGGAAGGTACTAGAATTCTGCAACCTCCCTGGCATCTCAACTCATCACTCTCACCCCAGATAAACATAAAGTTGCCAAATCTCATCATCAAATAAACTGCTGACTGAGCTAGCAGAGGAGTGGTCAGAGAAGTGGGAGGAGGCTTAGGAGGGAGAGGGTGGCTCACTGTGCGCCATGCTCCAGAGAAGAGATCAGCCCAACCCTGGAGAGAACACTTGCAGTGGAGGAAGTGGTTCAGGCAACAATGAAAGAAGTGGAAGGAGACTAAGCAGGACTAAACATGGCAGGTGTGGTGCAAGGCAGATGCAGATGAGAGCAGGCCCAGGGTTGGAGAGGCCTGAGATTCAGGATCAAAGGGACAGGAAAGAAAATGGGAGGAGAGTTTGCTAGACACTGGAAATGAGTCCAGGCAGAGTGTCAGTCGATGGGAGCAGCAACTTCTGCTGCTGACAGCAGGAGAGTCTCCATCTGGACTCCCTTCAGACTTCCCATATGGACAACTGCAGGAGCACCTAGTGGGATGACCCCAGGAAGAAAGCAAAGGATTCTGCAGGAGCAACAGCAGCTACAGAATTCAGCTCATTAACTTATCTAAGTTTTTGGGGGTTTTTTTTGGTATCACTAGTACCTAGCAAAGTACCCAGAAAACAGGAGACACCTAAGCCAATTTTTGTTGACCGACTGGACAATGTGACAACTGAGTGAATACTGGGGGTGGGATGCCTTGAGGATGACTCACCTTGTATATCTGTGCACCTGAAGGATGGAGGGGCCTCAGATAAAGGGGGTAGCCAACCCTGAGGGCAGGTTTGGGGAAGATAAGGAGCTAAGTCTGAGGTGCCCAGGCAATATCCTGGTAGAGACATCCAGTAGGATATAGCCTTTTTGGCAAGGTTCTACGTGACCACAAGGAAAGGGGAAATGTTTGTTCATTATAATCAACATATAATTTAGTGAAAAGTCTTGAGAAACCAAATGTCTAATTATAAGGTTTTAGTATTTTGACACTGTTGAGCAAACTTACATAAAAATTCCCCAAAAGTCAAATTTTTAAAGCTAAGTCAAAAGTCTCTAAAAATCATAAAATATCACTGAAGCACAAATACTAGTATCCTAAAAGAAACAGTGTAATGTTATCCATCTAGAAACAACAGGACTACATTTTTAAATACAAAAAACTAATTAAATTTTTAAAGATAAAAACAGTCAACTTCTAACCTGTTGCAAAAAATTCTGTTGGGTACTGAACCAAGTGACTATGATGGAAAAATTATCAATATTACCTCAATCAAAATTAAGGAATCCACCAAAGCTGCCTACTAATTTAGCCTCTCTTTACACTTAGAACATTCTTACTTGGCAATCAATTACTTTTCAAAAGAGAAACAAGAAGCAGTCTTGGTAAGCCTGGAGACAAGATTATTAAACCCAAACAAGGCTGTCTTTGGCCAAGATTACTCATGGGCCAAAGGTGGTAAGCCTGCTCTAATTTAAGCAGGAGCTTTGATCAAGGGAAGGAGATAAGGGCACTAGGATGTTTGAGGCAGGTTTATTAGGTAGGGAGAGCAGGAAAATAAATGAAGGGTGAGCTAAGTTTTCCTGGCTCTCCAAGTGGACAAGCAAGCTAGCACTTACTAATGAGCACCTGCTACATACCAGGCTCTGTAGGAATGGGGAAAGAGCATGCACTAGCCTGCAACGTTGGGCAAATCACTGGAGCAATGCTGATTGCAGTTTTCTCATCTGTACAAGTTCATGGGACTTTTCAGCCCTGATGGAAATCTGCCCTCCATCCTTAAAAAACACTCCTGGTACTGTCCCCTCTTCCTTCTCACAGCCTGCACCCTTCAACTGTCTTTCCTCTCATTTCTTGGCCTTTGACCTTGTTAATGAAAAGGAAAATTCTTCCTAGAACTTCCAACCACTTCTTTGTTGCCAACAAACCCTGACCCCTCTTCTCCCTGTTCAACCTTCTTCCCCTCCTTCTGTCAACAGCCCCCTTGTCTCCAGGGACATGTGGCCCTGCTATCTCTGATCACTGCTTCATCATCTACCCTGTGCTGCTGCGGGGACCCCAAGGTTCAGTCCTGGCTGGGCTTCTCTTATCTCTCTTATACTCATCACTTGGTGGCTGACCACCCTCATGGGCTGTTTGACTAGCGTCTCTGTGAAAATGACTCTCATCTAGACATCCATCTATAATCTCTTCAGCTATTTGTCAGACCTTTCAAACTGAACATCTAGAAGACGTTATGAGCTCAGCAGGAGAGAGAATCATTTTTCCCGACAGACCAACCCCTCTTCTGAACTGTCTGTTGTCACTGATGTCCACACCATCCTTCCAAGCATCCAGGTTCCCAACCTTAGGGTCATCCCACCAATCCAATCAGTTGCCCCATCTCAGCATCCTTTGATCCACAGTTTCTTTTGCCCGGGGGCCCTTCTCTTCACTCCCACAGCCACATCCCTCATCCAGGCCCCAATTCCTACCCAGTCTCACATCACACTCCCCCTTCCTGCTCTCCCACATAACTGACCCACCCGCCTTCCTAGTCACCTCTGCCTTAGACTCATCCCAAGGGCCAGGTCCTGCAGAAAGTTTTATCTGAGCCCTACCCCTATACCCAGTGGCCAGGGATTCCCATAATTACCTTGGATTTTGAGTGTATATGTGTGTGTGTGTGTGTGTGTGTGTGTGTGTGTATGTGTGTATGTGTATGTGCATATGTATGTAATTTGCAGATACTTTCTCATATATATATATATATTTATATGTATGTATGTACATGTTTACCTCAGTAGAATATGTCCTTCAAGGTTTAATTTCTGCATTTGTATCCCTTGAATAGCATCTGGCACATAGTAGGTGCTTAACAAATGCTTATTGATCAAGTGGTTGATGGAGCTATCCCGAGGAAAGCACTTGGCAAATTACAGCATAAAAATGCCTCATAAATGTCAGTTACTCAGTCAGTCAACAAGCCCACTAGGTGCCAAGTCCTGTGGCTACAAAGAGAGGTGAGAGTTAAGTCTCTGCTCCCAAGGCACTCCCATCTAATAGAAAAGACAAACATGCAAACAACTCTGTACAAATGAGATAAACTAGGCAGAATTAACAGGCATTAGCATTTATGACAGTTTTCACCAAGAAACAGGCTCTTAGCTACTAACCACTCCCTCTCAGAGTGAGCATTGGCTCCTGGGGCCAGAATAGGAAGATGCCCCACTCCCCACCTCCTCAGTCTGTGCGACTGCTCTCCAAGGTCCACATCAGCCTAGGATCCTGGGAGGCACACCTCTCTCTCTCCACCCACCAGATGCCTACTAACTCATTCTTCCCTGGTGCTTTCCTTTAGACTGAGTCCATCCCTTTTGTAATCAATGCTAACACGGGTTAAGATCACCCTAAGTTTCACATGATGTCACACCTAGATTTAAAAAGCAGCCTCAGAGTCTCCTTACACTTCTCACACAAATTCAGCCTGTATAACAGGCTATCAAACTCAAACAGAAACAGAGGTTGCTAACCCATACATAGTAAGAATCTCTGCAGGCCACATATACACTTAAATGAAAACACAGCATGTTAATTTCCAATTATATTTTAATCGGGTTCAGTAATAGAGACACAAAGACAGCAGCAGAGTGAGAATGAGAAGCTGAGGATGGATCAGTATATAAAAGACAGAAAGATCTCCTCTCCAACTCCCTGGGACCCTCTCTATTATTCCAGTTCTGCCTGGTAACTCCACTCACTCAAAGCCCCCAACAACTCCAGATGACAGGATATTCCTTAGTTTTGCCAGAAGCAGCAAGCAAGAGCAAACAGCTCAAAGGAAGTGAGCAGTGAAACCAGCCCTCCCAGGACCTGGTGAAGGCCTTGATGACTAGACAACTCAGAAGCTGGGCCAGGATTCCAGATTTGAAGCCTCCATCTCTAATAAGACATCCGACTGTTCTACCTAAGGCGGCTGCCAGGCATGATTTTAATCTGGTAAAATTGTTAATAACTCACATTTAGAGGATGCTTTAAGGATCACAAAGCTTTTGCCTCACAACATCCTGGCGGAGAGGCGGGGAGCAGAGCCAGAATAGTGGAATAGAAGCAGGGACCTGCTTGAGCTCAACCCCCAAATGCTGCAAAATACCTAAAAAGAATGACTTGAAACAAATTCTAGAGTGCCAGGAGCCACAAAATGGCAAAATGAAACAAATTTCCAACCCAAGGTAATCTAGAATGACAACAGGAAGAGTCTATTGCACCAGGCTCAGAGCAGAGCACAGACAGGACTGGAGCAGGCCTCAGGGTGCTGAATCACTGGCAGCTACTGCGGTTTCCACAAGTCACAAACACAAAAGACAGCTTCAAAGGTCAGTGAGAAAGCTCTCTCACCTGGGTGAGAGGGGAACACAGCCAGACCTCGAAGTTCACAGCCTACAGACAGCGGCGGGAATTGAGAGGCTGATCTGGGTCACTGTCCTAAGTGGCATTCCTGGGTCTAGGAGGAGCATTCGTGGCAGCTGAGGAGAGGGAATCCTACTCACAAGTCCAGGATAGAGAAGAGTGTTTCTGGTTGCTCACAAACCAGAGCATAGGCCAGGAGAGGAGTAAACACCTCTCCCTTGATTATACGATTTTGGAGGAACTGGGAACTTACAGGTCCCTAAAGATATCTCTGAAAACTGCTGCACAAACCCTCTGAAACTTGGGGTAGTACACCTTCCACTTAACAAAGAGCTCAAAAGTCAAATGATTGGCTGGGAAAATATAACACTATAGAAGGTTACTTTCTTGGTCCTTTTGGGTGAGGAAGATCAAAGCATACAACAGGAGGTCCAAAAGCTCACTGGAGAAAATAATAACTGAAAAATCAGAATGGTGCAAATGAAAGCTACTGACTTTAAGAAAAGTCAAGAAATTATAAAACAAAACCACAAGAATGAATAAATAAAAGACAATGTGAAATATCTCACTGGAAAAACAACTAATCTGGACAATAGATCCAGGAGAGATAATTTTAAAAAGTATTGGTCTACCTGAAAACCATGATTAAAAAAAGAGCCTAGACATCACCTTACAAGAAATTATCAAGGGAAACCTTCCTGACACTCTAGAATCAGAGGGTAAAGTGGAAATGGAAAAAATCCACTGATCACCTCCTGAAAGAGATCCCAAAAGGAAAACTCCTAGAAATATTGTTGCCAAATTCCAGAATTACCAGGTCAAGGAAAAATATTATAAACAACTAGAAAGAAACAATTCAAGTATTGTGGAAACACAACCAGGATAACACAGGATTTAGCAGCTTCTATACAAAGGGACTGAAAGGCTTGGAATATGATATTCCAGAAGTCAAAGGAACTAGGACTGAAACCAAGAATCACCTACCCAGCAAAACTGAGTATAATACTTCAGGGGAAAAAATGGAATTTCAATGAAATAGATGAATTCCAAGCATTCTTGTTGAAAAGAACAGAGCTGAACAGAAACGTGACTTTCAAATACACTACTTAAGAGAAACATGAAAAGGTATATAGGAAAGAGAAAAGGAATGCATTAAAGTTGAACCGTTTACATTTCTGCATGGAAAGATATTTGCAATTCATGAGAACTTTCTCAGTATTAGAGTAGTTAGAGGTGTGTATAGGTATATATGCATGTATGTGTATGTATGTATGTATGTATGTATATGTCTCTATATATATGTGTGTACACACACACACACACACACACACTCTTATAGACAGAAGGCATAGGGTAAGCTGAATATGGAGGGAGAATACCTAAAAAAACAAAATTAACTGTTGAGAGGAATGTACTGGGAGAGAAAGAGAAAGGGAGGGATAGAATGTAGCAAACCATCTCACATAAAAGAGGCAAGAAAGAGCTTTAACAATGAGGAGGAGGTGTCTGAATTTGGCTTAAGGAGGGAGTAACACACATTTAATTGGGTACAGAAATCTATCTTACCCTGCAAGAAGGCACAGGGGAAGGGGACAATCAGAAGCAAACACTATTGTGAGGGGCCAGAGCAAGGGAGAGAATGGAATAAATGGAGGGCAGGACAGGACAGAGGGAAATATGGTTATTCTTTCGCAATTTGCATGGCTACACATGTATGACATACATTGAGTTGCTTGCTTTCTCAATGATGGTGGGTGGGGAGGGAGGAAGGGAGAGAATGTGGAACTCAAAGCTTTAAAAATCAATGTTAAACATTGTTTTTGCATGTAACTTGGAAATAAGATGTACAGGCAATGGGGTACAGAAATCTACCTTGCCCTACAGGAAAACAGAGGGGAGGGAGAGGGGGGTGGGGGGTGATAGAAGGAAGAATAGATTGGGGGAAGGAGTGGATGGGTTACATACAAACTGTCCTGGGGTGTGAGATGGGGAGAAAATTTGGAATTCAATGTCTTGTGGAAGTGAATGTTGTAAACTGAAAATAAACAAATAAATATTTTAAAAAGCAGCATCCCTGTGAGGCACCAGCATAAATATATTCATCCTCATTGTACAGACACAAAATGCGGTCCAGGGAAATTGTGGTTCTCACTGAGCAAAGTCAGTCACCCACCTCCAATCTGTCTACCTTAAACCCTACATATTCTCAGTCACTGGAAAAGGCACAAAAGAACACAAGTGCTTCATCATTTTCATCCCCCTTGTCCTACTTCCTACTTCCCTAACAACCCCAGAGGGCAGAGGCCTCTCCTGTAGCCCAGAATAAGATGCCCATTCTGCCTAACTGGCTATCTTGCCATCATCCTTTCCAGGTTTTTACATGGCTTTCTAGTTCTGTAAAGCAAAAAGTTACAACCAACAAGAATAAGGTAAGTGTTCTTACTGCAAGTTCCACCACTGAACATTGGAATTGTTTCAAACATCATCTTGTGAAACAGCAGGGCCACTGGTCTGTAATCCAAATGATGCTTTAACAGGTGGCTATAGTAATACACATAGCGCCTCTGGCTGGGAATAGTTACTCCCTATAGAACAGAAAAAAGAGAAGATAATTGTAAAAAAAAAAAACAACAAAAAAACCCCCAAAAACTGTTAAGTGCTCCATCAGTCATTTCACTTAATGCACCAAATTAATCACCCCCTAGCCACCAAATAATATATATTGACATTGAAAGACAGTAGAAATGTTACCTTTGTTATGACTTTTAAAAAAATGCAACTAATAAATCTTGAGAACCAGATCAATACTGGTAGTGAAGGAAAAAAATCTGTTCAGATTAGATTACAAATAGCACCCCTTTCATCAGATACCCCAATTGTCCATCACTAAGTCTTCCTGAAAGCACACCAATGCTCTAGAATCTGGCTTTGATCTCTGAAGTAAGCAAAACAAGGTGTGTTAGCTCCAGAAACAGAGATCCACTACTCTGAAGTCCTAAGTCAAAGAACCTCAGGCCCTTCTGCCCTCTCTGCTTCGCAATAAGGAAGGTCATCTGGGTTCCCAGGTCACAACAGATGGTAAGCAGACCAAAGAAATAGATTTCTGTCATCAGTCAGGTCCTCATCAGGAAACTTCTCTGGTTATAGGTAAGTACCTGTTCTAAGGACTCTAAGAAGGGAAAGTAGAGTGAAGAGACATGGCATTCCAGGCGGGAGGATAGTCTGGGCCACAGAAGGCTTGTCCAAGACCAACAAAGAGAGGTGTGTTTGACCCTATGGGTAATGAGCAGGAACCCCTGGGGTTGACCAAATAGGAGGGTGATTTGATCCATCCAGCAGCTGTTGGTGATGCATTTGAGACCAATGAAGAGGCTTCTGCAAGAGCTCAGGTAAGAGGTAAGAAGGGCCTGGAGAGAACCTCTGGACAGAAGGGGGCAGATGCCAGGGATGCTGGGGAGGAGGAACCTCAAACTGGCAGCTGAGTAAGTATGGGGAACAAGGGAGAGCAAAGGATCCTCAGGGAAGGATGATTCGCTTGGTGTTGGACACACTGAGTGGAAGGCACTTATGGGAAAGTCAGTTTCAAATGTCCAGGAAGCAAAGTGGCCATGTAGGCCTGGAGCCCAGGAGACATCAGGGCTGACACCACAAAGATGAGCACCTTCTTCAGAGATAAAACACCTGAATCCATGTGTGTTAATGAGATCCTGGGAAAAAAGGGAGAGGAAGACACTCAAGACAGGGTCAGAGACCTTGGGCTGGATCACAACTGTGGGCACAGCGTGGTTGGAAGCAGGTGTGTCTGGATAAGAAGGCATGGAAGTGCACAGTTTAGATTTTCCTAGAAAATGGTTAAATTTTTTTTTAAACTTTCAGCATTTGAAGGAGTAAGTTTAAGTTATCTAGAAAATTAATTGATTTATTAGACTTCATTTGCTAGGTAAAGCCTGGCCAAATGAGGCATTATTCTACTTACCAAAGTTATTTATTTATCCATCTTGTTCAAATGAATACAATGCCAAACATTTAATTCAACTGCCCCCAGCACAGAGAAGGCAAGCTACAGAAGAAGCTCCCATGAACCAGTCCCTGATTTAAGAAAAAAGACCTGTCTGATGACAGAGCAGAGGCGAGGGGTGGTGATTTCTAGAGAAAGGCCTCTGCAAATCAGTAGTGGTATCAAATTAAATCCAGGGTATATTAGAATTAAGTAAAAATCTTTCTTTTTAAAAACATCCTTCTGTTGTTACTTTTTACCAATCACATTTATTTCAAATTTATGGCCCCCTCATTCACACAGAAAGGGAGGAGAGAAGGCAGTTCAACAAATGAATGAGCATATCAATTGTGTCTAACAGGATAATCACTATTCCACACCCACAGCCCGTCACCTCTCCAATGAGGAGAAGTACATTTTCTCACCTCCTCTAAGTCATTCTAAGGACACAGTATGAAGTGCTTAAGGTCCTTCAGCTAGTACATGACTAAGGCCAGACTGCAGTTCGGGGCTTCCTTCCTGACTCCGGGCCCAGAGCTCTATCCACTGGACCACTAGATCCAGGTGCCTCAGGTCCTCTTCAGTACTGGAATATCAGTGTTATTGTTACAGCAGATGCAGCACTGGCTCTGGAGACCTTTGTGCCACGGGCAAGTCACTCAAACTCTCTGGATTTCCATTTGTTCATGATGAGGGGCATCAGATTAGATTCCATCATTGTGGACCACTGGCCTCCTGGCTGCTCCTCCCATTGACAACTCACCTCCCTACCCTAGGAATTTTCTCTGGCTGTCTCTCATGCCTGGAACTAACTCTATCTTTCTCTATTCTTCTGAAACATTCTCCCTCCTCACCTCTGCCTCCAGGCTTCCTTGAAGTCCCAACTAAAATCCCTGCTTCTAAAGGAAGCCTTTTCTAACCCCTCTGAATTCTCACACATTTTGTCTTTTATTTCCTGCTTTTTTCTGTATTATACCTTGTTTGTACATATTTAACTGTTGTCTCCCCCATTAGACTAGGAGGTTCTTGAGGGCAGGGTCTGTCTTCTGCTTCTTTTTCTATTTCCAGCACTTATCAGTGCCTAGCACATAAGAGGTACTTAATAAATGTTTACTCACTGAAAATAAAGATAAAATAAACTCAGGGAAACATTTGTAAACTACATAAAGTTTCATGGAAGGCAGTCACTGATACTAGGCCAAAAGACTCTCTTTGAATAGGCACTTCCCACTGACTGAGCCCCACTCAGAGATGAATGGCAGGGCAAGCATGAGATTAGAGGGCAGAGGCAACATGATGGGATGGATGGTATACTAGACTTGGAGGGAGAAGTGCCATCCTAAACACTTAACACAGAAACTCATCTGGAAAACTGGCACCATTCCTTTAGTACCTACACCTCACAAGGCTGTAAGGATGATAAATAAATTATTATGTGTAAAGTGCTTGGTAAACCTTGTAAATCTTAAAGCACAATATGATAATGGCAAAAAAGGCCTGTGGCACAAATCAAGTTGAGACAGTTAATTTGTTAGAAAACAATCTGAATTCAACAATGAAATCACAGGCTACAATAGGAAATGGGCTTAAATGCAGTAATGTGCCTTAGTAACTGTTGGTGAGAAAGGAAGGAAGGGAGGGAGGGGAGGGAGAGAGAGGGAGAAAGAAAGAAAGAAAGAAAGAAAGAAAGAAAGAAAGAAAGAAAGAAAGAAAGAAAGAAAGAAAGAGAGAAAGAAAGAAAGAAAGAAAGAAAGAAAGAAAGAAAGAAAGAAAGAAAGAAAGAAAGAGAAAGAAGAGAGAAAGAAAGAAGAGAGAGAAAGAGAGAGAGAAAGAGAGAAAGAGAGAGAGAAAGAAAGAGAAAGAAAGAAGAGAGAAAGAGAGAAAGAAAGAAGAGAGAAAGAGAGAAAGAAAGAAAGAAAGAAAGAAAGAAAGAAAGAAAGAAAGAAAGAAAGAAAGAAAGAAAGAAAGAAAGAAAGAAAGAAAGAAAGAAAGAAAGAAAGAAAGAAGAGAGATAAGATTCTCATTAACTACAAGGTCTGTTATTAACAAAATAGCTGTAAAACAAGATGAATGGAGTCATGGGCTGGATTAGGTGCCTCAGAGAAGCCAGCAGTATGCACCTGGCTGGGCTGGCACTGGGAAGATCACACATGGAGTTAGGGTCAGTTCTTAAACCAAAACAGGTGACCAGGGAAGCACATTCTCTGAGGAACTGCTAAAGGAACTGGTAACATTTTCATTGGACAAGAGAAAGGTTAAAGTGGGATACAACAGCCACCTCCAAATACCTAAGGAGTTTTCCCAAGGAAACATGAGCATTCACTCTGGTCATCCAGGGGACTGAGCTAGGGCAAAGAGGAAAGCAAAAAAAACAAACCAAAAAACAGACAGATCTCTGATTCGAAACAAGAACATAGATACTGAGTTGAAATCAATCTTAAGTTATTTGGATGTGGCTCTAAAGTTTACTACAACAGAATTTTTATTTTGTATTTGAAACTTGAATGGGAAAAAGAACAAAATCAGAGATTTTTTTCTTTCTCATTAGTAATTTGGAAAGAAACTGGACAAAAACTTTCAGGAAAAATTGAAATTGTCTACACTTAAAGCATTTAGAGAAATATTGGAAGAGGTTTTTTATACTTTTTCTAATCTTGGTCTTTTTCAGGAGAACATCTGCAACTGACCAGACAAAAAGAGGCCACCCCTGCCTAGCACTGGCACCAGGAAGCAAGGAGGCCTGAATACCCCAACAGCCCAGAGAGAATACACTTGCTGGACAAGAGCGTTCCTACCAACTCTCCCCCCGTATCCCAAGTAAACCAAAGTCACAGTTGTAATAGAGATTACACAGTAAGTTGTGGAGATAATTACTGAAAAACAAAGGAATGGAATCATAAATAAAATTTTCATAAGAAAAAATTACCAATTTAACACCCAGATAATGTCAAGCTTTCCTAAGAGCATGGGATGAGTATTATCAATCAGTACTTCTCAGACAAATGTAAACTGACCAGGGGAAGCCTGGTGGAAAGAACGCTTGACTTGGGTCTCTTGCTCTGCCACTTCTCTCGAATTTGTTTCCCGGGCAAGCTACAAACCTACTCAGTCTCTTTCGTGATCTGTAAAACACTATCTTAAAGCTGTTTCAAAAGAGGTATTTAGTAAAATGTAAAGTGTCTTATAAATGTGAGGTAGTATGATTGTTCTATAAAAAAGTTATAAATTAAATTTCTCAGTGTAACACAACAGATATACAATTGCTTTATTTTAGTAGATAAAGTTATATGAAGATGCTTTATCATGACATGGAGAGGACACTGGGATCATGAAGGCCATGGGGATCATGAAGGCCATCATGCTGACAGAAAGTCAGCTAAGGTTCCAGGGCAGGGGTGAGGAACTTGTGGCCTTGAAGTCATATGTGGCCCTCTAGGTCCTCAAGTGCAGCCTTTTCACCGAATTCACACTTCACAGAACAAATACCCTTATGAAAGGATTTGTTCTGTAAAACTTGGCCTTGGTCAAAAGGTCACACCCGAGGACCTAGAAGGCCACATGTGGCCTCGAAGTCACAGGTTCCTCACCCTTGGCCCAGGGGATCATTATCAGATGAATGATTGGTTCAGGAACAGCAAGTGATGCAGTCAATGTCCCACTAACAAGGGAACAGATTGATTGTGATCAATGAGAGATATTAACTATGCCAATGATATCACAGATCCTTAAAAAAACCAGGAAGATTTTTAGGATACTCCCGGCTCACCCTATTCTCATGACATATTCAAAAAGGAAAAGTCTGCTTCCCATGATATCACCATTGGCTGTATACACTGATAGAAGGACACATGCCACCAGATTCTTAAGTCATTTCTAGACTAACATCACCCAAACATTCTCTAACAGTTTAGACGACACAATAGAATGGCAACTGTTGTAACCTGAGAAATGGAATTCACAATCAGATGAAATAAAACAGAACTGATTCACCAAGATCCTAGTGATACTTAAGTTATATAAGGTCTTATATAAGAGACCTTCCATCTTTCCATTAAGAAACTGAGCTTGGGACAGCGTGGTGACTTGCTGAGATCACACAGGCAGCAAGATGCCCAAACAAAACTTGAACTCAGGTCTCTACCGGCATTTCCAGCGTGTTATTTCATTTACACCCTGATTCTTCTCTCGTACCACAAGATGGATTTCACTAAGAGAAGCACCAAAAGTTATAAAGAGCAGCATTACAGACAGACAGAAAGACATACACACACCAAATCAAATTCTGCACTGGAAATGCAATCCAATGCAACAAGCAACCATGCCAGGCCATGGAGAAAAAAAGATGAAGATGAAAAATGGTTCCTAGCCCTCAGGAGCTTAGGATCTAGTGGGGATGACAACATGCTCACAGGGAAGGCTACATACGCTGATCTGAGGAAGGAGACAGTACTGGCGGGAGGATGCTGGGATGAACCAAAAACGTTACATGAAATGGATGGTGTTTCAGAGCCCCTAAAAAGTGAGATACAAAATGTCAACAGGAGAGTGTGTGTGGCACCCTGAATCTGAAGCCAGGAGCTGAAAGGCCCCAGCTTCTCTCCTTTCAGACTCGACCACTTACACGGTTTCTTGCATAGCTGAGGAAACTGTGGCTTGGCATTAACTACTTGCCTAAGCTCAGAGAATCCCTCTGGGCTCCTGACTCCCAAAAAGAACAATTTCCATGGAGGCATCCCGCATCTTCACTGCTCCTAATATCAACTACTGCCCTGTCACTCCTAGGCAGACAAAACCATGTCCTCATTCCTCCTGTGTTCTGATCTGACCTTTTATCTGAAATTGCTCTAAGGTCACAAAGGAACCCAATTTGGTTTCTCTAAAGGCACTTTTTCTGTCTCCCCTCCCCTCAGATTCTGATCTCCTGCTCTACCCAGGCCCCCCTCCTCCCTTTCTGAGCAGTCCCCTCTCAGCATCCTAAGCAGCTGCTGCCCCACCCTGTCACCACCTGCAGGCTCTCAGATGTGGTATCCTCTCTCTTCTCCCATGAGGAGAGAATTTCACGTTTCTTCTGCCATTCTCTCCTTATGGGGTCTCATCCACTCCCAGGTGCTATCACCTCTATCTGGATGACTACCAAATCTATGTAATTTCCAGAGATTTCTTTAGATAAACTTCAAGTCTGTACTACTCACACCTGCCAGATATGGCCACCTATCTGTAGGACACATCAGTACTTCAAAACTGACCCCAACAAGTCATATATCTACCCCCTTTCCCCCAAAACCTTGCCCAATTATTAAAGCTTCTGTTGACTTAATTGGGAGAAGACCATCAAATGTTTAATGATGGGGGGGGGGGGAGCCAAGATGGCGGAGTAGAAAGACTCACGTATGCTAGCTCCAAATCCACACCCCATAAATTTCCTGTAAAAAGAACTCCCCACAAATTCTGGAGTACTGCAAGCCATGCACCAACACAGTGGAAAAGATGTCTGTTCCAGAGAGCCCTGGAAAGCCATCCACAGGGGTCCATCGCGCTCCGGACAGCAGAGCCCACCCCTGAGCTGCCCTGGCCATGCGGGCCCAGAGGAGCAGATCTGAGCAGGCTTCAGGGCGGAATCTCCAGTGGCCGCGAAGGTCCCTCCACCCACAGGTGCTCCAGGTCAGTGAGAGAGACTTCTGGGCTGGCCGAGAGGGGAGCAGGGTGTCTCCGTGACTCGGGCCCCCTCGGGAGGCAGCGGCAGAGGCAGCGGCACCGGCACCCTGGGACTCCCCAAGCAGGCAGGAGCTCAGGGCCATTACCGAAGGTCTCTGCATAAACCCCCTGAGGGAACTGAGTCTGGGAGGCGGCCCTGCCCTCACCTTAGCACCAGAACTTAAGCTCACATTGAATAGCAGCCGCGCCCACCCCTGAAACCCCTGAGGCTGGGGAGCAGCATTTGAATCTCAGACCCCAAGCACTAGCTGGGCAGATCTAGGCAGGGGTGGACAGGAATCTCAGAAGTCAAGTAACTGGCTGGGAAAATGCCCAGAAAAGGGGAAGCAGAATAAGACCATAGAGAGCTACTTTCTTGGGGAAGAGATGTTTCTTCCTCCTTTCATTTCTGATGAGGAAGTACAATGCTTGCCATCAGGGAAAGACGTGGAGGTCGGGGCCTATGTATCCCAGACATCCGAGGTGGATGTCCGGTGGGCTCAGGCCATGGAAGAGCTCAAAAAGGATTTTGAAAATCAAGTTAGACAGGTGGAGGAAAAACTGGGAAGAGAAATGAGAAAGATGCAAGAAAATCATGAAAAACGGATCAATACCTTGCTAAAGGAGACCCAAAAAAATGCTGAAGAAAATAATACCTTGAAAAATAGGCTCACTCAATTGGCAAAAGAGGTTCAAAAAGCCAATGAGGAGAAGAATGCTTTCAAAAGCAGAATTAGCCAAATGGAAAAAGAGGTTCAAAAGCTCACTGAAGAGAAGAGTTCTCTCAAAATTAGAATGGAACAGATGGAGGCTAATGACTTTCTGAGAAACCAAGAAATTACAAAACAAAACCAAAAGAATGAAAAAATGGAAAAGAATGTGAAATATCTCACTGGAAAAACAACTGACCTGGAAGATAGATCCAGGAGACACAATCTAAAAACTATGGGACTACCTGAAAGTCATGATCAAAAAAAGAGCCTAGATATCATCTATCATGAAATGATCAAGGAAAACTGCCCTGATATTCTAGAACCAGAGGGCAAAATAAGTATTCAGGGAATCCATCGAACACTGCCTGAAAGAGATCCAAAAAGAGAAATTCCTAGGAACATTGTGGCCAAATTCCAGAATTCCCAGGTCAAGGAGAAAATATTGCAAGCAGCTAGAAAGAAACAATTCCAGTATTGTGGAAATACAATCAGGATAACACAAGATCTAGCAGCTTCTACATTAAGGGATCGAAGGGCGTGGAATAGGATATTCCAGAAGTCAAAGGAACTAGGACTCAAACCAAGAGTCACCTACCCAGCAAAACTGAGTATAATACTTCAGGGGAAAAAGTGGTATTTCAATGAAATAGAGGACTTTCAAGCATTTTTGATGGAAAGACCAGAGCTGAAAAGAAAATTTGATTTTCAAACACAAGAATGAGAAGAAGCATGAAAAAGTAAACAGCAAAGAGGAGTCATAAGGGATTTACCAAAGGTGAACTGTTTACATTCCTACATGGAAAGACAATATTTGTAACTCTTAAACTTTTCAGTATCTGGGTAGTTGGTGGGACCACACACACACACATGTACACACGTGCATGCACACACACATACACACATACATGCACGCACATACAGAGACAGAGAGCACAGAGTGAATTCAATAGGATGGGACCATATCTTAAAGGAAATTAGGGTAAATGGTGAGAGAGAAATGTAGTGGGAGGAGAGAGGGTGAAATGGAATGGGGTAAATTATATCTCATTCAAGAGGTAAGCAGGAGACTTTTTAGTGCAGGGAAAAAGAGGAGAGCTGAGAAAAAAACAAGAAGTTTACCCTCATCACATTTGACTAAAGGAAGGAATAAAATGCACACTCATTTTGGTATGAAAACCTATCTTACAATACAGGAAAGTGGGGGAGAAGGAGATAAGCAAGGGGGGGATGATGGTAGGGAGGGCAATGGGAGGAGGGAGCAATTTGAAGTCAACACTTGGGGAGGGACAGGATCAAAAGACAGAATAGAAACAATGAGGGGCAGGATAGGATGGAGGGAAATACAGTTAGTCTTACACAACACGACTATTATGGAAGCCATTTGCAAAACTACACAGATAGGGCCTATATTGAATTGCCTGCCTTCCCAAAGGGAATGGGTGGGGAGGGAGGGATGGGGAGAATTTGGAACTCAAAGTTTTAGGAACAACTGTTTAGTATTGTTCTTGCTACTAGGAAATAAGAAATACAGTTAATGGGGAATAGAAAGTCATCTGGCCCTACAGGACAAAAGAGAAGATGGGGACAAGAGAAGGGAGGGATGATAGAAGAGAGGGCAGATTGGTGATATGGAAAATAAGATTGCTCGGTGTATTGGGATGGGGGGAGGGGATAAAAGGGGAGAAAATTTGGAACCCAAAATTTTGTGGAAATGAATGTAAAAAGTTAAATAAATAAATTTATATTTAAAAAAAAAGTGTATCTTCTCGGAATAGACAAGTGATATTGTACTATAATCTGCACTTCATTCCTTATTCTGAGTATTGCATTCAGTTCTGGGCACTGCAATTTAATAAGGTCATTTGATCAGTGTAAGAGTGTTCTGAGGAGGGCAACCAGAATGGAGAATGAAAAAGCAAAGCCAGGAGAATTTTTTTTACTGGATTGCCATCCTTGATCTCTCCTATATTTCAGTGTTAAACTCATTTTATACCTTACAACAACATTTATTCTATTATGTAATAATGACATTGCAAAGAGTAATAACTTTGAAATATGTTAGAATCTTTGATTGACACAGGGACCAATTATAATTCCAGAAAACTAGAAAGGTTATAGACTCAAGATGTGGAATGAGATATATATTTCTGGACATGATCAATGCGGAAATGAGTTTTGCTTGCTTGTGCATATTTGTTGCAAGGATTTTGTTTTTTTTTTTGTTTTGTTTTAATTTTAGATGGGGAAGAAGTGGGAGAGAGAAAATAAATGCGTGTTAATTAAAAAAATAAACAAACTTCAAAAAAAAAATGTTTAATGATGCTGTTGGGTTGTGCCTGACTCTTAATGATCTTATTTGGGTTTTCTTGGCAAAGACACTGGAGTAGTTTGCCACTTTCTTCTCCAGCTCATTTTATAGATGAAGAAACTGAGGCAAACAGGGTGAAGTAACCCATTCAAGGTCACCCAGCTAGTCAGTGTCTGAGGCCAGATCTAGGCTATTCAGGAGGGGCGCTCAGCCACTTGACTTCAAATGTTTAAAAATAAGCTCTACCTTTTCAACTCCTGTTAAGGATCATGAGCATGGTCTCTGTGCTTCTGCTCAATCATGAACTGTGGGAGGTAGAATGATCAGGTACCTCATAAAAATGATGCTTCTGGAACCTCATCAGTTCCCTATCCAGAGAGCCCAGCATGGCCTATGTTCTGTGATTCAGGCTCTCCAGCAGGGCATCAGCAGCATGGACAAGGCTCTCGAATTGTAGCAGCACAAAGAGAGTCCACACTGACAATCGAACCAAGCAGAACGCAGATGACCCAACCCCTTCTTTCTTGGCCCATGGGAGGCTGGTCCATTTCCTTCTCTCAAGCTAATATACTAGTAAATGGGGTATGGAGGGGCTCTAACACCAGGCCTGGAGTCACGAAATCCCAAGGCCAAATCGTACCACAAACACTAACTAGCTGTCATGTGGCCCTGGGCAAGTCACTCAACTGTTTGCCTCAGTATCCTTATCTGTAAAATGGGAATGATAAAATAAAACTCATAGGACTGTTGCAAAGATCAAATAATACATACAACTACTTTGCAAACCTCAAAGCACCATAAAAATATTAGCTACTACTATTATTCCTCTAACTTTGACATGCCATGGATA
This sequence comes from Bettongia penicillata ogilbyi, assembly GCA_023548195.1. Classification (NCBI taxonomy): domain Eukaryota; kingdom Metazoa; phylum Chordata; class Mammalia; order Diprotodontia; family Potoroidae; genus Bettongia; species Bettongia penicillata. The sequence continues at coordinate 2,056,510 of JAJHZJ010000324.1, read as the reverse complement.
CCATCAGAGGCTGCAGCCTGTCAATCATAGCCTAACTGGCCCAAACCTTAGCACCAAAAGATGAAACTAATTCTTTAGTTGTTGATATAGGAATAATTCTTACTTTTATGGGTACAGTCACAAGATCAATTTGCAGATCAAAATAAATATCAAATCAGTAAAATAAAAATGTGAAGATATGACATGCATATGAAATAATACCAACCTGATGTTTTTAACAAGATTCTGACACTGAAAAAGGGGAAGCAAGTTTAAAAAACTAGCCCCAGACATTAATACATTCACTATTGCTTAAGAAAGTTTAAGCAATGTCAATCAGTGGTCACAGTTAAGATCAAAAGAGCCTAGAAACTGATTCAGCCACAAACACAGAAAATAGGCCCTCACGTTGAGGGATGGCCTAGAACGTGAGAGGTTCTGAGTCTCATCCCCTGCTCTTCCTACCAACCTTGATAAATCACTGCACATCCCTAACAGAGAGGGGGCACAGAGGGCTGGGGGCCATGTTCAAAGACTCCATCACCTGATAGGACAGCCTACAGACTAATGATTCCTCAATACTTGGCTAGATTTGTTATCAAATAGAATTGATTACACCATGAAAAGCACAGAGCCTTGTCTCTTGATAGATCCACAGACAGACAGACAGACATACACACACACACATATATATACAATAGATCATGTGAGTGAATAAACAGGCAAAGAGCCCCATGACCTCCTCACTGTGGTCTACCTCCGCACAGGGACTCCCCTGTGCCAACACAGATCTTGGCCCATCAAAAACTTGGATGATAAATCCAAGCAACTTGCCTAAGGCATAGAAATTAAATGACATACCCGGTATCAGACAAGATCAGGTCTAAGGCCTGAACTTGGCTCTTCCTGATTCTAACTCATTACTTGACTCAGTAACTCTACTGTAAGGAGATGGCCCAGTACCAATGAGTAGTAGGTAATCACTCCTCTCCAGGCTGCCCCAATGGCTCATTTCCACAGGATTTTATCTTGCCCCTGAAAGCCCTTAACCCAAGAAACTCATCCCATCACCACCACCTCCCAGACACCTCTCTACCCCCGGGGCGTCAGTAGTTCAGCCCAGAACTTCTAATTCAAGGAGGCAGCTCAGGCCCAAGATGGTTTCATCCCTCTGCAGGCTGCAATGCCCACTCATCTCCACCTTTCCCATTCCTGATGCTTTTCAGCTCCTTTTTAGGGGCCATCTTCCCCCACGAAAACAGAAGCTACTCTAAGACAAGAACTTTGCTTCTCTATTCCTAGCACTTAGTACAAGGCCTGGGACATACTAAGCGTCTAATGACTGCTTGCTGACCGATTATAACTATACTAAGCTCCACAACTATGCCTCTACCTTCAAGCACAATCCCTGGCACATAGTAGGCACTTAATGTTTACTGAACTTAAACAGAATACATGGCTGTATCTCACTGGGATGGCTATTCTGCTCCGTCACAGTCTGGGCCATAGGTACTTCCCATTTCCTTTTTCCTGGGAATGGTTAGTGGATCTCCTTCCTACCACTGTAAGACTGCTGTGTTCCCAGGTCAGATGCAATTAGTATGAGTATGAAATGACCAGAAGAGCTCAGAGGAATTCTCTTATTTGAACTCTGTAGAGGATATGGGTCTTAGACCTGATGGGACCTCAAAGCTCATCTTCCCTGACACTGAGGAACACATGAAGGGAGACTGCATGGTCTTGGTTTATACCATACTGAACACTAATAGTAACAGTGTTGCATGTCACCACATCATGTATAAACATTAACACATGCATCAATGAGGAGAGCCTTCAAGTCTGCATTATATCCTAGGGAGTCCTTTTTTTTTTTTTAAGTAAACAAACAGAACCAGGATCCAAAATCCTCTCCACCACTCAGCTGTGTGACTGTAAAGATGTGGTCCACTACAGAAAGCAATCCACAAAAGGCTTTCCCTGTTCCCTCCTCATGCTTTTGTTAAGGAAATCTTCAATGTGTTAAGACTATTTTTAAAGATTTTATAGAGATGAGAAGGTGAATATAGGAGTTGTTAGCTATCGATACCTTCCTGATTAGACTTTTGGGAAAGGACACTCTCAATGGACTCTGTTCTTTTCGAAATGATTGTTTCGAAAATCCAGCCCTCATAATAAAGTTAGGATAATAATTCTTTATCTACTGAAAGAAAAAGTTCACGGAGAGAATTTATCACATGGGCAAACTTACCTTCAGAAGGCACTTCATTTCCACACATACTTGACACACGTAATGCTTTATAAAGATGCAACAACAAACTGCCACTGCCTTCGTGGGCAAGAGTGACACAGTCAGACATGCCTGAAGGCACTGGTGTGCTCACAAAACTCAACGGACCAGACGTTATCTGCCTGCTCATTCGGGAGAAACACCAAGGGCTTAATACAAAATCTGAAGTCAAGATGTCATGCAATAAGCTGTAAGCGAACTACTATAGTCCCTGCGAAACACTTGATGATTTTCTGTTGCCTGGGAAAATGAAGCAAGTGTGATGTGTCTGTCCCAGGAGGGAGGTGCCTTATAAAAACAAGGAGCTCCAGGCCCTGGGAAAAGAGAAGCAAAAAACACCCACACACAACTCACCTTTTTGTCTCTGGTCCTTACTTCCCCATAGAAATCTAGAGCCTCTTGTGCCTTTAAAAACTTTCCTCGATGTAATAAATATGCACAAATCATTACGCCAGTTCGTCCCTTTCCCGCTTTACAGTGAATTGCTGCAACATGATTGTCATCTTCACTTAGCCACTGGTCAAGATCCTCACAAAAGGGTTTGATGAGCTCTAGCTGGGGTGGGTTGTGATCTTCAAAAGGATACTGTGCGACTACATCAAAAAGAGAAACGGTGCCGTTAGACAAAACCCACTTTATCAGACTACTCTTACTCTGAATTGTTACACTGCCAGAGGCGCGTTAATTTTATAAATGCTATCGATGACAAACAGCAGGTCTATTTTCTAAGCAAGGAGTTTAATCAATGAAGAGAAGAACTCTAGAGAAAATGTATTCTGTCATTCCACACACTAATCCATCATATCCCTCCACTTATACTCCTTTAGACTTCTGGCCTTAGCAGGCCAGGCATCATCCCCATTTCCCAGCCACAGAAAGTGGCACTGTGCAGGCGCTGAAGTAGGTCAGCCAGGTGACCCTGCCATGTGACGAAAGGTCTCTGGGTCCTTCTCTCCTCTTCCTCCACTTCTCTGACCTCCACTACCTATAAAAAAGTGCCTACATCAAGAGCAGGGACATCCTCAAGCATGGTTCATCCTTTCAAAATATAAAGAAGATGGAGGCTCAGTTGAATGACAAAATAGTATCCTTCTTTTCAATGCTAACACAATAACAGCAGCTTTTTTTAAGCTCCTCTTTCAGTTACTAATTTGAGTTTATGTGAGACAGTGAAATAACAAATCATCCACTAGTAACAAACACATAATGGCTTAAAAAAATAAATTAAAATAATTCTCCACACAATTTAGAGACAAGAGCCCAAGCCACAATGAACACCAACAGTCTATCTCCTACACAGTGTTTCCCCAGCACTCAGTAGGGCTGAACTACAGGCAAACTCCTAGAATCCCATCCAACTGAAGCTCTAGAACCCAGTTACAATCTCAGGGTGACCAATTCGCTAAAATAGGGGGACACTATCTCTAACATTCTGCATTATTCCTTGAGCAGAAGTTTGCCTCCAAACCTAAGCCAATGGCAGGACCAAGTACTTACCTCTACAGTTAAATTTGGTAGCATCATAATGTCTCTCAGCACATCTGAAAGAAAAGTTAAAATGGTCACTTACATACATAAAAATCTCCTTCCAAATTCTAAAATGATACAGAGACTGCAGGTATTTTAGAGCTGTTCACAGTTAAGCAACAGTACTAGAAGTACTATAAAATTACATCCTCACCACAATCCTCTGAGGCACATCACCACCCACTTTTAAAGATGAGGAAACTGAGGCTCAGTGAATTTGTACTTAGAATCACAGGATCCAAAGCTTGAAAGGATCCTGAGATTTTCTGGTCCAACTGCATGCATGTGCTACCCCCTTCCCACTCCCATGGTACAGGCAGGAAAACTGAAGGTCAGAAAGGGAAAATCACCTAAGGAAAAAGGAAAGACACAACAAAACACAAATCCTAAGCCAGGGCTGCTGACACCGAGAAATCCAGTGTTCTTTCCACCATGCCAAAGCAGTCCAGACCAGCCCCTAATGCAGTGCCAGCATGGACCAGCAATCTCAGAATCTTTCTGAGCCCTTTTCTTTTTGTGAACAGCTGAAGAGGATCTTATTTTGGCAGATGCCCACTTTTTATTTCATGCTCAGGTAGTTTTGCTATAATCTATTAACATATGCTTTTAACATCAACTTCCCAAGTCTTTGTCTCTCAACAGAACTTGTTAACAAATCTATTTGGAGGATGGGATTAAAAGGACCTAATTTAGATGAAAGGCAGGGTATAGTGTTATGTAGAACAGGCTGGTCTTAGATCCCAGTGGCACCTCTAAGACATCCTCTTTGTTGTCTTGGACAAGCTGATTCAGTTCCCTAAGAGTCCAAAGCAGGTTTCTAAGATAATGGGAGTTCCCATAATGAGACCACAGGTTCAGAATTATACCTCACCCATCCAAAAAAATAAATAAATAAAATTAATACGAGTTAAGAAAAGAGTAAATTTATTTTGCTGCTTCATGACTTGATCATTTATTTACGTGTTATTTCTGAAATAATCCTGGTTTGACTAAGGACTGTCCATGGGTATTATTTTGACCCCGTTAAACCGGGGTAAAAATACTGAACAGGAGAAGGAAGAAGATGTAAGAACAGAAGGGCCTTCTTGTTCTGGCATAGGTTGGGGGCCCTTCCAATTACGCTTTCTATGACATAAAAGGTCAAACTGGTCTAATCTTTAAAGGGATGGAAAAACAAGAAATTTTGATAACATCAAGTATTTTCAAATATATATTTGAAACATTAAGTATTTTCAAAATCTTATTTATTCCATATCACGAAAGAATGGGGTGCTCTACTTACATTTTCGAGTTGATTAAAATTATCCCTCTTAAGTGCTAAAGCTCATTTTTGATTAACATTTTCCTAAAATATGTATATATATTACTGTCCTTTGAAATCCTATAGTGAATATACGTTAAGCATTTCCTGATAACCAAGATTCCTTTGCAGATTTCAGGGTTACAAAGCCAAGAAGAGCCAGGTTGCACCTTTGTTCAAGCGATAAAACTATAATCCCTGTGCATTCCTTTCTCTGTCCTGAACCTTGATCAAATAAAGTCAGGATTTCCTTGTTCCTAACTGCTGGCTGCCACCGCCAACATTCATTCAGCTGCTCAGACTTTAAGCCAGAGAGCAGGAGAAGCAGAAGGCACTCAACTGAAAGCCACATAGCCTGACTTTTCCTGTTTACCAGCTGTATGGTCTTGGGCAAGTCCTTTCCCCTCTGGGCCTGAACAGATGGCCTCAGAGGTGCTTTCCATCAGGAGTAAATGATCCTGTATCCTAAAAGTGCCCCTCACAACTCAAAGAGAAGCGGACCCCACAACAAAGAAAATAAGAAACCTCCACAGTAACTCACACTGAAATGGCCCCTTGAGGCTCACAAAATACACTCCTTTTAACTAACTGCTTAGTAAGATGGCTAGGGTCAACGGTCTCTATTTTCCCACTTTACAGAGGCAATGGCTGAGCAACCTGCTAGCAGCCACGTGGCCCAAGGATCTGGGCCGGGTCAGTTCTAGGTGTCCTGTGGTAGAGTCTTTCATTACTCTCTCTTGAAAATAACAGGTTACTACCATCTTGCTTGTGAAGTTGATTTATATAATTTATATATTTATACAAGAAGTACAGGGATCAAATGCTCTGAGATAACAGCAATCTGACTACTGCAGAGGGAAATAATAAAAATATTAAAATATATAATAAAAAAGCATTTTTGAATTACAAAAGGGCTTTTTAAAAAAAAGCATAAATGCCCAATCTTAAACATTTTTTCATCTAAATAAATTAGTACACAACTTTTGACGGATTTTTTTCCCACAATTTTTCAGGAGGCAAAAAGTTATCAGAAAAAAACCTGATTCCTTCCAAGTAATATAAATAAAATAACAAATAAAAAAAACAAATAAAAATAAAGAAAATGTCTATTTTTCCCTGGGGCCCTCACATCACCACCAAGGGAAAAAAAATGGAGACAAAACTGCTTAGATATAGAAAATCCCTGTAATACCGCCCTAGAAAATAGACACCACCCAATCCAAGCATTCAAGCAACATTTCTGAGTTCCATAAAGAAGAGGCTGAAAGAGTGGTTTTGACAGCATCCCCATGGAATGGTTGCCAAGAACAAAGAACCACCTCTAACTTCAAAGTGCGAGTCCGGAGGAAGGCGGGCAGTGGCATCACTGCTGTTTAGGAATAGGCTACTCTGCTGGGAATTACCCTTCCAGTGATCACGTGTCACAGGCTCGCAAGATCAGTGGGATACCAAGTCATTTAAAGCAGATCAAGTAACAGAAATCCTTGCCAATACCCCAGTTCACCTCATCACTTGCCAAATGAGCTAATGGTATTTGCAATCAGACTTTTTGAACTAATTGTTTTACAAATGCAATTCAGCAAAATAATATCTTTAATGCTACCTCATGCCAGAAAGGAAAGAACTTTCACTTGAGAGCTGTTTTTAGAAGCAAGGAAATATACTTACAGATTGTATATCTTGTAATGATTTTTATGCTTTGAATCCAAAAACCTTCAAGTAAAGAAAAAAAGTCATCATTAATAAAAATAAGAAATTTAATATTAACAATACTCATGAAACTCTGAAGATTATTTTCTAACCTCAAGTAATATTTACATTCAATGAGATAAGATTCCTGAAAAACTTTCCCCCCAGTATGTTTTAATGAGGGAATACATGTTTTATGTATTATGTTTTACCAAGGGAGTATGTATAGTTTACATTACATTAATATTATCCTATCTAATATAACCTATCCTATCAATTTACGGCAGAGTGAGGAAAGCACTTGATTTGAAATCCAAAGTCCTTCATTTGAATCCCAGCCCTGACTTACTAGGTGACTTTCTATTCACTTAACTCCAGGACTCTTGATTTCTCATTTGTAAAGCTTATGAGGAAGGCACTGCCCAGCTTTATATCCTATGATACATGATCTAAAGAGGGGTTCTTAAGGTGGGGCACATGGCCTTGGATGGTGAAAAAGAGCCATCTTAATTTTCATTAGTTGTCTTTGTAACTCTATACAGTTCATCTTATGCATTTAAAAACATTCTGGTAAGACATCCATCCATAGGCTTTACCAGAGTGACCACAAAGGGGTCCATGAAGTGAAAAGGTGAAGAACTCCTGACCTAAATAGATGCCAAACATCCGTCAAGCAAGAGAAAGCAAGAAATGATTACGATGATCTGAATTTTAAAATAATTTTATACCAGCATCAGAATTTGGTTTAAAAAGAGTAGAGCTTATACAGATGTATTTTTTAAAGGATTAGCTGTATTAAGTGGGAAATATCCATACATACAAGTGTTCACATATATAAACCTGAAATTGCACTGAAACCTTTGCCACTTCTGAGGAGCAATTCTGTCTTAATTCAATAAGATCAGTCCAGTGACACTCCAAGTCCAACACTTAATGAGCTGCTCTCCACTCACTGTCCAGACCAGCACCTGGAGGAAGGTCTTGCTTCAGCAGCTGTCTCTTATCTGTTCTGTTCTTTCTTACCATTCCTCATACTTTCCTTCTGGGTTTCACAGAAGTTTATATTTGGGAGTGACAGGTACAATACTGTTTTTCCATAGGAATGCTTTTTTATTATAGAGTGGTTTTTCAGTCATGTCTGATTCTCCATGACCACATCTGGGGTTTTCTTGGCAGAGATACTGGAGTGGTTTGCTATTTTCTTCTCTCGCCCAACTGACAGATAAGGAAACTGAGGCAAATAGAGTGAAGTTATTTGCTCAGAGTCACAGAGCTAGTGAATGTTTGGGGTCAGATCTGAACTCAGAATAGATGAGTCTTCCTGACTTCTGACCAGGTGCTCTATCCACTGCAGCACCGCCTAGCGGCTCAGGAGGCATATTTATGTTCTATAAACAGCATAAGGGCCAGAAATAAGAAAGCACAGGCTCAGGGGGACCTGAACTCAAACAAGAAACAATACCAGAACAAGCTAGGAAAATAAAAACAAATTCAAAGAATGTTTCAACCTTTCTACAAAAATCAACTTCCCCGCCCTGGCTGGGAGTATGAGGAGAGGATGAATGAATTAAACTGTGAGTGTTCATTTGACTACTCAAAACATTCCAGCATTACAACAATGGCTCAAGAGATCTGAAGAGAACTCCAGGTTTAACAGATGAGCGAAGCAAAGGGAGAGACCTCCAAAACCCCAGAGTCAGTTAATGGCAGAACCGAGCCAGCGTTGTTCAGTTCTCTTTCCGTTCCACTCTATTACCTGTAGTCTACCTCTTGTTCGTATACAATTTTTTTCCAATGATTTCCAGATTTTCATAAGCATCCAAATACTTGGAATATACAATAATGAATAGTTGGACCCTTAAAACAAGTCCAGGCAGCAGAAAATGTCATCTGAATTAGCCAATTGCCATGTCTGAAAGTCACTGATTACAGTAAGTATCAAACCCAGGAATCCTTACCACTGAATAGCATCCTCTCAGAGTTAAGTGTCATATATGTATGCATTTAAAAAAAATACTAAATCACCATGAGGAAAACTGGGACATATTTTTACCAGAACATATAAGCTCTAAAAGCTATGCTTATCTATGGCTGCCAAACTGTTCTTCAAATTTCTACAAAATGTAAATAATTTCTACCTGGCTTACTATGTATACCATTTCCTCCTCTAAAAATAAGCAGATGGTTATAATTTTGGTACAAAAGATACACTATGAAAATTCAGATCTGATTACCAAACCAAAAGAAAAGATCATAATTATATAATGCATATGGTGATATTATACACATATACATATAAATGCTAAGACTTGACGTCAACAATATTGCACATCAGCCATGGCAGGATATATTCAAATTCAATTCAAACATTTATTAAGGAAATTCCTAACCTGTACAAGATACTGCACAAGTCCCCATTCTCTGACCTCAAGGTTATAGCCTACATTCAAACTGAAGGGGGAAGCAAGCTGCTCAGTCTTGGAAGACTAAACCAAAACAAATTCTAGTTATCAGTTACAGTAATCCAGAGGCATTAAGCTAAGACCAAATGTATACATGTGAATTATTTTTTAGTAACAAAAAAACACGTATCTTAACATTCTCTCTAGAGCAAAAAAATCCACTCCTGCCCAGTGAAGTCTGCTGGTCTCCCTGTAGACATACCACATATTCTGTACTACTTCATATCTATAACATAGCCTTTTCTTCTAGGGAAACTGTCTTCCAATTTTATAAATTTGGCAATTTTCCTAAGGTAACAATATAAGACAAAACTGTCCACCTTTTCCAGGTAGAAAATAAGAAAGGAAAAACAGGGCAATTCAAGGTTGTACAGCTAACATTCCAAGAACCTCATTCAAACAAAATGGTTATTTACAAAACACTCATGGTGTACAACTAACCAAAGATGATAACAGTATGTCAACTATCTGCCAGGAATTGCACTAAGGACTAAGATACAAATACAACCAAGAAACAACCAAGAAAGTCTCCACCAAGAGACGTCTACACTCTAATGAGGGAAAACAACAGAGAAAGGGAGACAAAAGAGATAATGGACATTTCCCAATAAAGTAGTATATTCTCTTTGAGGTGACTACCAAAGGAAGCCTCCATTTTGGTTCGGGAATCAATCATTCAATGTTCAAGTCATCCACCCCACCTAATATAGACCTATGTAAATCAAAGTTGATTTTAAAGCTTTTTACTTTTTCATGAAATAAATAGTAGAGATTTCTATAAAACATTTTGTCATCACTAGAGAATAAACATTCACTAGACTAAGGAGGATAATCATCTCTTTCCTCATACTGTGCTTCTTCAAATAGAAAAATAGAACCAAAATAAAGGGGTTTTTTGATGGTGTATTGGCTTTTGTACCACCCCTCTTCCCACTGAACCACACTGTCTGCCTCAAATTCTCTTTTTCCTGCCCAGTAGACAGCCTCTCTTCCTACATTTTGTTGTTCAGTTGGATCCAATCCCATTCAGGGTTTTCTTGGCAAAGATCCTGGACTGGTTTGCCATTTCCTTTTCCAGTTCATTTTACATATGAGGAAATTGAAGCAAATAGGGTGAAGTGACTTGCCCAGGGACACATAGCTAGCAAGTGTCTGAGACTGGATTTAAACAAATGAAGAGGAGTCTTGCAGGCTTCAGGCTCAGCAAGTCATTCATTGTTACCACCTAGCTGCCCTCTCCTCTTCCTTGGTTAATGTGGATAAAAGGACTGACCAGCAGATACCCTATTTTAATCATGAACCTAAGTCAAGAGCATCCCTCAATTTCTCCCCTTTTGCTCTACTCAGAGCCTCTGCTTGTGTTGTGCCCCTCCCGCATCATTCCATCTCTTCCATCTTCAGTCTATTCATCTACTAAATCTACCTCAATGACCAATAAAAACCTGCCCAGGTTTCCACACCCTATCCCCAAACCTTTTATTTAAACAAACCTACAAACCAATCCTTCATTCGACTCTACCATCATCACAAGCTTTGGTTCTATCTCTCCTTTTCATAAATAAACTCCATTTCCTTATCTCTCAATACTCTATCTCCTTTCCGATCCCCCTCACTAAATGCTCTCCCCAAGATTAACAAGATCTGTCCAAATCCATGCATCTTCTTTGTTTATGCTTTCCCTCAGTGATTTTATCATTTCCCCACGGATTAAATGATCTCTCTACTGAAAACATTCCCAAATCTATATAATACCAAACTTTAACCTCTCTCCTGCACTCTGGTCCTGCATAATCAGAGCCGCTTTACCTGGATATCTACTGGCATTTCAAACTCAGCAGGTCTAAAATGGAATTTATCTCATCTTTTCACCCAAATTCACTCCTTCCCAGACTTTCCTATTTCTGTTAAGTACACATATCACCATCCCTAAAGTTCCCCTGGTTCATGAACTCAGAAACTCCCTCGACTCTTCACTCTTCCTCAACCCCTGTAACCAATTAGTTGCCAAGTCTGATTGATGCTGCCTCCACTTCCCTGACATCTGTGTCTCCCTCTCTGTTCACACAGCTGCTGCTCCAGTTCAGGCCCTCATGGCTTTTCTCTGAGACGATCACAACAGCCTCCTAAAGAGTCCCAACACTTCTAGTTTCTCTCTTCAAGCCATACTCCACACAGATGTCAAATTGAGCTTTGTAAAAAAAAAGTCTTAGGTCTGACTATTCCATTCTGATAATCAAAGTCTTTCCTATTGCTTCTAAAATAAACAGAAATTTTTAGAATTTACAGCCCTCCCACAATCTGATGTTCTACCTACTTTCCAGACATTAGTTTCCCTTCACACTCTACATGGCAGCCAAACTAGTCTCCAACCTGGCCTCCAAACCTGACATTTCATCTCTTATGTCAAAGCCTGTACAGGCTGAATCCCCTGCTAAAAACAAACTCTCTCCTTACTTCCATCTCTTAGGCTCCTTCAAGGTACAGATGGATTGTTTCCTCCTATGGTCTTACTTTCATGAGTTCCACAAAAAATGAACATTCTCTCCTTCCTCATATCATCTTGTGTTTCTTATCTTTGAGTGTGTTCTATCTTGCTAGTTACATATAAGCTCCGTAAGGACAGAGACCATTTTGTTTTGTCTTTGTAGCCATCTCTTTTGCACATCAGTAGTGGGTCCTTAACATGTTCAACATGATAAATTTAACATTAACCATTGAGTGACTGGATCGTATTTGGAATAGTATACTGAAAATCCAGTCAGCTTAATTAGTGCAATCCAAAATATCTCTCACCCTAAGTGTTTCATTAACATAAAAACTGGGTAAATTGTTACTGATGAGAAATCAGGTGCAGATCAGAGAAACATCAGCTTAGATAAATCAAGTAAATTTATTGGAGAAATCCAAATGGAGATATAGAGAACACTGACTCCTTTCTTGTAGCAGAGAGGTTACAGCCAGCTAAACAAAGTGCTGTGGTAGGGGGCACTCCTCAAGGAGATAAAGGCCTCAGTTCTGCTTCCCAATCATTTGCTCTGCTGAGATCACCTGCTGCCTCACTTTTACTCACACCCCACAAAAAGGACTGGGCACACTTAGAGCAATCAGTGATTACAAGGCATTTTCCAAATCTCTATTCTATTTTACCTTTATTGCATACTATGTTAGAGTCTACAGACAGCCATGCAATGTGCAAAGCATGCCTTTAGAAACTTATGATTTCAAAAGCCACACAGCAATGCTTCATAATCATAACTCATCCCAATTTTACAGAAACCCCAAATCATTCCCTTTTATACAATCATCACTGCCATTTTCACTATTTGCTGATATGGCATATACCAAGCATGTAATTTAGATAAGCAAAATTTTTAAGTCCAATACAATGTACTCACCTACCTACTTTAACAATAAGTTTCCAATTAATAAGTTCAAATAAAAGAAGTCAATGCTGAATCCTCACACTTAGTAAAATGGGATGCCACCTATAACAATTAAGTCAGGAAAAAAATGGGAACTGAAAAATACAGTTGAACTGTTTAGGAAAACCAGACTGGCCAAAACAGCAACAGCAGCAGCAACTAATAAGATAGAAAATTTCTTTATCTGAAACCAAAATATTCCTGACAACCAACTTTGAAGGACTTGAGAATTCTAATCAAGCAACGCCCAATCAGGACTCCAAGAATGATGATGGAGCATAGAACTCATCTTCTGACAGAAGGGGAGCCCCAGATGCATATTAAGATAGATGCTTTCACTCTTAGCCAAGGCAGTGATTCATTTTGCTTGACTATGCATGTGTCACAAAGCTTTTGTTTTCCTTTTTTTAAGCATATAAGAGTAGAGGAGGGAAAAGGGGAAGGGTCATTCAAGTGTCTCTTTAAATGAACCAGAGGATGGAAAACCTGAAAGAACCAAAAACAAGTAGAACAACATTGAATTTATTATATATTTAAAATAATGCAAACTGTACACAAGAGAGCTCTGTAATTTCATGTCATTCTTTTCTTGTTATACTGTGGCTATGAAAATGCTCTTTCTGTTTGTTGAGGAGGGGAGGTGGAGAGGGAAAGAGGGAGGGAGGGAAGGAGGGACAGGGGAGAGGGGGAGAGGGAGAGAGAGGGAGAGAGAGGGAGAGAGAGGGAGAGAGAGGGAGAGAGAGAGAGGAGTTGAGTTCTTTTGTGGAGAACACAGAAAATTGACTCAGCACAATGGACAGCTCCCCAATCAGGGTCAAAACAAAGAATTTAAGAACAGGATGGAGGAAGGAGGGGAGGAATCATATGATATATGAGGTAATATTTGTAAGACACAGCACAATTCCTGGAACACAGTAGGCACCTAATAAATGCCTGTTACCCCTTCTCCTTTCTCTAAAGTTCAAACAAGCAGGAAGAATCTGTAGCCATTAAATTATTAAAGAGCGGTAAGATACGTCCCCTGATTTTTTGAAGTCTGTTTAATACTCAATAACCAGGGTGCTTTTCTAAAATCTATAGTAAAATGTTTTGCCTGACTTGCACATGAGCAAGCTACATTAAATTGTATGTCTTCCCAAGGATGGGAGAGGGAAAGATAGAGTTCTTTTAAAAGAATTTTTTTTTAAACAATGTTAAATTTTTTTTTAAAGAATGTCAAAATTTGTTCTTATATGTAAATGGAAAAAAGCTTGCAAATAAAATTTACAGTCAATTTCTGCATTTCTATTTATGCTACCATCTAAAACTGCTTCTTCTCTTAAACCAGTTAAAACAAACTCAAGCAATTCTAGTCCTTAACTAATGGAATTACTTTTATGTTCCCAGGATAGAAAGGAAAAGCTAAGATGGGCAGACACAGGAACACAAACACATTCACAGATATGCATGCTGTACTCCCAATACAGCGTAACTCATTAAAGTTTACATTTGCACTAAGTTTCTGGAACACCTTTTGCATCGATCATCTACCATATCACCTGCCTGTACAGTACCACTTTCTGGAGCAGTTCCATTTCACTTCCGTATTGAACAAATAGGAAAACACCAATCAATAATTAACTAATCACTTGAACTCTTGAAAACGAAACTTCTCCTGATAACAACAATAACAACAGCTAACATTTCTAAAGCACCTATTTAGGTGCTATGTGTCAATGTAATGGGAAGATTTTCCCATACATTAATATGCCCATGTGACCTACTTGGGTCACATGAGCCTGTGGTGGGAGGAGTCTGCTGAATGGAAGGGATGGAAGGGAGAAGGAAGGGATGAGAAAGGGACAAGAAATGAGTCAAAGCAGTCAGAGCTCGGAAAGAGAGAGTAGGCAGCAACTAGCTTAAGGGGAGAGTTTGTGATTTATTTAAGGGAGCTGATTTGTGGGAAGCCTAACAAGGTGAAGGCCTGGGGATGGTAGTGCCCCCTGAATTGTTATTGTGTATAAATTTCTTTGTTGCTATGATGGATTTGGTTTTCTGGTACTGGGATTCTGCTGTCTGGTGTTTGAATAAATATTATGGTTCTGTCTTCTGTGTGGAGAGTCTGTTGCATTTTGCGATTGAGAAATGTGCTGGCATATTCATAGCCACCATAAACGCTGTGAATATTTCATTGGTGCTGCAGCCAGCTAAGTACTTTACAATTATTCTCTCATTTGGTCCTCAAAATAACCCTGGTACATATTATTATCATCCCCGTTTTACAGATAAGGAAACTGAGGCAAACAGGCTAATGATTCGCCAAGAGTCGCCAAGCTATTAAGTGTCTGAGGCTGGATCTGAATTCAGGTCTTCCCAACTTCAGGTCTGGTTCTCTATTCACTGCACCACCAACCTGATAATTATGATTTTCTTTCAAGCACTAGTAAAGATTTGATAAAATAGTAAAAATGTCTATCTTATGAAAAGTATTTATTGTCCTTATATTACATTTTCCTTTTTCTCCCCCCGCAAAACCCTTGGCCTGAGATTTAGAGTCCAAATTCCAATCTGGTCAGCTTTTTATTTCACTATGACCTGGGGGAAATCAGAGCTGAAAAAAAAAAAAAAATCAAGGCACTGCAGCACTAGGTCCTTAATATCAAAATTCTACATTCCTAGAGGAAAATGTTGACAACTCAACAGAGTATGGTTTATCTTTCAACATTTAATGATTTTGTAACAAAATAGGAAATGTTCAGCAATTCATTTTGTCTGGTTTTCTTCAAGAAAAATTCACTAAATTCAAAAAGTCTTCTTAGGTGGTTTACTATATAAACTTGAGATAGTCTTTCAAATTCTCATTTCATCCAAAATGACAAGAAAGCCACAGAGAGAAAACTGATCTGAAGAGAAAATGGCATTTGGTCTGGCTTCTCCCAAAGGGGAGGAGGAGAGTAGGCACACTGACTTCAGAGTGCTCTCTTTAAAATTCACAGAAATGAGTGAAAGATTTCCCCACCCCATTAAATTCACTGTCCTTTTGAAGCTCCACATGCTAGCTGCCCCTTTGCTGAAACCAGACATGGTGCTAGAGGAGAGACCATCTCAAGCCCACCCAAGTTTGGAATCATCTTGTTCCCACACTGTTCTCACTCTGCCCAGTTATGTTGGGTTGCAAATTGCAAGGGAAAACGAGAAAATGGAGTGTGTCCACACTGCCTTTTTATCATATACACCGCTTATGTTGGAATTTATTTTTAATTAAAATCTGTCAGATGTAACAGCACACAAATATCTGAATCAACTGTAACGAAGTCTGAAGGTAACAAATCTTTGGGGATATTATGTTTCTAAATGATTTCTTACTCATATTGTGGATAATCAACAGATCATTCCATTCCTATAATTTTAAGAAGGAATCTCTTACATCTAATTTGAAATGTTACCTATGCTAAAAAATATAAGGTACCTTATTGAGGCAACGATTAATCTCTAATAAAAATTGGAAGTCCACCAGGTTGTAAATTTTATGTTATGTTTAAATATTTTGAGGGGAAACAACAACTTCCAATAACAAAAACAACCCATGCCATTACCCCTTCATAAGCAAGTAGGTAAAAAAGCAAGGCTAGATTGAAAAACATCTCTTAAGAAAAATGTTCATGACAACATCCTTAATTGTTTATTACAATGTATAAATCATTACATTATTTTGAAAGTTAAGGGGATTGGAGAAAAAACCCTAAAGCCATATTCAACTTAAATTGAAAACTTAAGTTGCTAATAATTAAGAGTTCAATTCTGAAAATACCTTTCTAACAAGAAAAATTACTTTTAAGTAAAGATGTTATTTATCTTGCAAACTGACTTTAACAAAATTATGGGTTGTAACATAACAGAACTGGAAGGACCCTACTCCAGTGCTGTCCAATGCTCTCATGAGAAACTACATATTCCAGACAGAGATGGCACATGAACCCAGCTCCTCCTGATTCCCACTTGGCTTAACTTGTGGTTTCATTGCTAGAGTCTCAAATTCCAAATTTTCACACCATTCACATACATGGACAATGCCTCATAGTTAAAAGCCCCATATAATTAAACTTTAAACTGCCTTTGGCTCTTTGGACCTTGAGTAAAGACAAGTTTTCTTTCTAATAGACAAACATGACAATCATTCTTCAGGCAAAAATCTTTCCATTACCTGGTGGATCATCTGTATTTTTCATCAGTCACAAACTCTACATGTTATCCTGAGTCTTTAATGAAAGTATCTAATTATGAAACAGTTCAGCTTATTCTCCTCCTCAAAACCCTTCAACAGCTCCACTGAAAGTTCAAGCTTCTCAGGGCATTCCACCAAGGAACTTCTCAATCTGGTTCAAGTCTGCCCTCAACTTTCTCCCTCCTCCTGCCAGGTCATTTGACTCATTTGGCACAACTCAAGCAAGACTCAAAGATCTGGGCTTGTCTAAATTGTCATCCTCTGCTCTGTGCTTAGCCACATTCACCACCCTTTAGGGCAGATCAAGCACTGTCCTTTTCATAATATGTGCGTTCGTTCTTCATGGCCAAAGAAGACCATGTAATCAGAGAAATAATGACATGGCTTGCACTTGATTTTGTTTTGAGTGAGGAAGGGCTGTGCAGGTCACCAGCCTCACTTCTCCTCCAGAGTCATCTGAATCCAGCAACCAGATACTCATCAGGATGACTGGAGATGACTCAGGATGAGGCAATTGGGGTTAAGTGACTTGCCCAAGGTCACGCAGCTAGTGAGTGTCAAGTGTCTGAGATGACATTTGAACTCAGGTCCTCTTGACTCCTGCACTGGTACTCTATCCACTACACCACCTAGCTAACCCCCGGTTCATAATAACACCTTTCCCAAATGCTGCTCTCCTCCTTGTCATGAGCTATTTGCCTATACTACTTAACTGGGCACTGATGACTGTATTACTACTTTAAATATTACATATGTTCATATCTCATTCCCCCTCTTTCCCAACCAACACAGTCAGTTAGATTACAAGCTCCTGGAAGAAAATAAACTGTACTGGAAATTAGGGAATTAGGAGACCCTGGTTCTCATTATATTCAACTATAAAATGTTCATGTGGCTTTCAAAAAGGCACTCCAACTTTCTGGGCCTCAGTTTCCCCTGTTCAGCACAGAGTTCAGCAGAGTACATAGGAGGAGGCACTTAATGAATGCTTGTTGTCACTTGACTTAGAAAGAAAGGCAGGCCCACATGATGACCGAGGTCCTTCTCAGCACTGGTTATAAATTCCATCAACATTTATTTACTTCCATGATTCTCTGACCATGAATAATACTTCTTTTATTTATTTCACTGCACCACAGCACTTCTCAGTTGCCCAATAAATACACTGGAAGTCAATTTAGACATTTTCTTTTGCTCTCTTTTGATACTTGTCCTATCAGGTACCTTATCTGGCACCAATGGGCAACAATGAGATTACTAAGGAAGCAAACAATTAGTCGAACAAAAAAAAAAATAATAATCCTGCACAAAAAAAGGGTTATAATCAGCTCCTCCAAGAACCTGAGAGAATATTTAGAGAAACATTCACCGCCAGTGCCACCGCCTCAACCTCTTCCTCTTTTCCTCTCACCAGGATTTCATGCCCACAGTTGGCAGACTGCCTAAGCAGACCTAGACAATGGAGAGGCGGAAAAGGCAAGCAAACAGGGCTTTCTAAGGGGAAATGGGAAGGCTTGCCTCCACATTGTGGGGGAAAGATTATAAGAACTGAGGAAAGAGGCCATCCCCAACAAACACAGATAACTTGCAAGAGGAATCCATGCACGAATCCTATGCAGTAAAGCAAATCCAGCAAAGGAAAACACAAGTTTATAAAACAAAGATATGCAGAGCTAATTAACTCTATAAAAGCCTCTTCACTATCCTGAAGTATGGCCTATTATATTAGTAATAGTTCATCACTGTATAATTATAAGTCACAATTCCACCCCTCACATTTAGGAGTTTGATTACCAGGGGCTATTCAATTTCCCACTGGTCTCAATATCCTTATCTATAGAATAGGAATAAGATCATCTATAGAGCCCACACTACAATATTGGGAGGATCAAGCAATTGTACACTTGGCAATACTTCCATAATCTGTAGGTTTTACACAGGTAATTGTCAGCTAGTATTCTTAGATTCCTTGAAACATGGCTCTACCCTTAATAAATTTCAAATGATTCTATTTGTAGACAACTCTTTAAGAGCCCAACTCATAGAATCACAATTTTCCTACTAAAAAGGACCCACACTGTCCCACAATGTCACTTTCACAGATCCTAAAAGCAACTGGTCCATCTCCTGGACAAACTGTATATGAAAGCTCAGAAGAATCACCCTGAGGTTCTCTGGTTCATGCGTTATTGATATGCTTTGCTTGATCCAGTCTTGGGATCTGCTCAGGTGAATCACTGTGCAGGGCTCCCATGTATATCAGCACCTGCTGTGCCAGTCAAAGATCTCAGAAGGCTGCCTGGTGACCTGTATGTATGTATCAAAGTATCAGAAGAAACTCAAACCCAGACCTTTCCGGATTGGGCTGTTCTCCTCCACTGAGTTCACCTGCATTCCCTAAATATATTATCCAGTCAATACCAAACAGGGAAATTCAACCCAAACTTTTCTGCATCACCAAGACAGCAAACAGCAAGAGGTATATGGCACCTAGGGGGCAAATAAAGGAAATGGCAGAGTGGGAAGAAGCCCAGTGAAAAATTCAGAGACCCCTTCTCTCCTTTTACTCAAAAAACCTCAGTTATCTAGCAGGTAGTCAGCAATAAATGATCTACTGAAAAACTTTCCAAATGAAGGTAATAAATATAATTTTAAAACTTCTCTTCTAATTCCTATTCAGCAGCTACTTCAGCAGGAAGAGGGGAAGGTGAAGGGCCACAGCACCTTCAAGGTGGCAACTGCAGAACACAACAGCATTTTTAAAAAGGATAAAGGATCAACCTAGAGAGAAAAATGTTCAACGAAGTTCATGGAAATGGAGCTGAGAATACCAGTTAATGTAGAGAGAATCTACTGAACTTTCATTCTTACTGGATAGTCTTACCCAAGAACACAACCACCACCACTTGAATGTAGCTGTTTCAAATTCTAGCGATCGAACTCAACTCCCTCACTCTTCAAATGAGGAAACTGAGACTCTACAAGTTAAAGTAACAAGTCAAAGTTGGTGAGTGCCAGCACTGAAATTCAACCTTGAGTCTTCTCTAAAGAGAAAGTAAGTGTTTGGGTTAGGGGGATTGGGGATGGAGTTGGAGGCATTTTTCTTGTGTTAGGAGGTGAACAGAAAAAGACATGGTAGGGAAAGAAGATAAGTTGAGAAGGTTAATAAGGAAGAGGGGAAAAAAAGATGAAAGTCAATCAAAGAACTTCAAGGCTGGCAGAACAAAACACCATGTTTTTTGCAGGTCATGATGTCTAGGAAAGGAAGTGTGGCATATGGAGAAGGTTCCTGGGCTTATAGCTAATGGGGCTTCTTCATATTTTTCTCCCAGCTCTAAAATGCTTTTATTTTACAAAAAGGCAAGCCCCAGCCTCCCCTGAACAAGCTCTATACCTGAATCCAAGGGCCTGGGAAACAGCTCCTAGACAGAGACAACAGTCTACCACATACACACACAGCCAAAAACCTTAATACAAGTTCTTTTATATCTACACACCATGATGATATAACAAATGTCCTTCTGTAGCTACATAAAAACCCTCAATTTTTAATTGAAACAGTATCAAATGAAAAGAGCTACAACTGCTCTTTTGTTCACAACTAGGTAATTTAAAGAAACCTAAAACACACCAACATGGCAGTTGATGACTAGAAAATAATTTATGTGATGAATGTGTTTATGTGCTGATTCTGAACCCCTAAAACTAAAAAAAGATTAGAGTGTTTATGAAACAGTCCAATAGATAGCACACGTTCACTGACATGCTCCTAACAAAAAAATAATTATTCCTCTTGGACATTACATCAACATTCAAGTTCCCAAGATTTTTATGAAGGATTCTTAAATTATCAAAAAAGATCTTGAGATCAGTAGATTTTTGACTCCCCTAATCAACCTCCTTTTTTGCACTTCTTCCCTCCCTCAGGGAGCCTTCAGTCTCTTGCCCCAGTTACACCCACCCCACCCAAGCCAATGCCCTCAGGAAAGCTGCACCAGCCAGCCTCCCTCAACTGCTGACACTGCTACCACCTTCTCTTCTCTGGATTTTCAGGACACGGTTCTATTGCTTCACTGACCTATCTAACAAATCCTTTACTCTTGGCTTTCTTTAGCTTCCATTAAATCCCTACCTTTGAGGGCTTGACTCAGTCTTGGGCTCTTAATCTCATCAGCTATCAAGGGGTCCAATTACCATCTCTACAAAGAGAGCTCCTAAATCTGTATTTCCAGCCCCAAACTCTGGAGCTCCAGGACTCCATCCACTGGACTTCTCAGAGATGTCAACTAGAAATGTCAACAGAGTTCATGACCTTTCCCATCAACCTATCTCTCTTTAGACAGAATGTCACCATTATGGTTCGAGCACCATGATCCTTCCATGAACAAGGTTCACAACCTCCAAAATCGCCAAATGTGATTTCCACCTCCACATCTCTCATATGGCACCCCTTCTCTTTACTTACCCTGCCCCCACCCTAGTTCAGGTACTGTCATACTTCTCATTGGTCTCACTATCCTTCAAATCTAGTCTACATATAGCGACCAAAGTGGTTTTCCTAAAGTTTATCAAGTCATTTTAGTATTCAATAAAACCCAATATTCCCAACTATCTCTAGAATCAAATATAAATTCATTTTGTATTAAAAGTTCTTCACAACCTGGCCCCATCCGGCTTTCCAGCCTGGGTGTATATTTACTTAAAGTTGATCACACCTGAGTGTTATTGATGTGTTATGATAGATATGTCTCCTAAGAATATTTTGCATATTTTAAGCCTCAAGGTGAGCAGAATTCCCTTTGTAAAGGAATGTTAAGCATCAATTATCTAGACCAAGGGGCGCCGATAGGTTGGAGGGACTTCTCCCGGGCTCTGAAAACATACCGCACAATGGTGTACACATCCACCTAACAGGAGCTGTTTTCAAATTTATATTGGGAAAGATGAAATCAACATTAAGTCACAAAACAAACGTTCTCAATTACCACAAGTGTAAAACACGCACATATAATGTGTAATCCACATATAAACTAAAAGATTTTTAAGTTGCAAAACTACTTTCCAAATTAACAACATGGATGCAAGGCATATCCCACACTGGGCTCAAAAGCCAAGTATCCAAAAGGTCCTTACCTGACTACGTCATCGATGTTGTTCCTGTAAACGCCTTCAAGTCTTTCTGCAGGAAACCCCATAGCAATGATGTTAGGATAAATATCTGAGCAGTTCAAAGTTAGGGAAATAAATATTAAAGAAATGTGTGTGCTTAATGCTAAGACACTAGTTGAACTACTAATCATTTCTATCAAGTTTGTCAGTATCATTTTATTTGAATAGGAAAATTTTCAAAATATAATAAAGCAAAATTAGTATCCTAAGAGTAGCTCAGCACATGAAAACATATTCTAAAAAGTAAATTCAATCAATAGTTGCATGTGTAAACTATATACACACACATAATTTAAATATACTGAAACCAAAAATATAAATGAACTGAATCATGGGCAAAATGGTTAATATGATTGTCTTTTTTGTGTAACCCCCCTCTACACCCTATCTTGTAATTACAGAAAGCCATTCCAGGCCTAATAAACAGCTGGGATTGTTTTTACGCATTCATCCCCATTCTAACTGACCTCACAGTCCTCAAGTTCCATCAACAGCCAAGAGAAGAGGGGGTCAATAATGTTCCTCCCCAATGTGGGGAAGCACAAATCACAACTTAAAAGCCTTTGCAAACTCTAAGGCAGCACAGTAATGTCTGCAATTATTACTGTTACATATCTCACGTCCCAATAAAATAAACTAAAAAAGCACAGAATGAGAGAGGGGTGGCTAAACAGGCTCTTGGAAAAAGGAACAGGGGCTTTTGTGTTGAAATATGACCACTATGAGTCCTTGTGGCCTACAACAGTCCAAAAAGGTTGCCCTGAGAGAAGGCAGACCCCGAGGGGGTCTCCCAGATCCCAAGCCCTGTACTGGGCAGGCCACATGTGAAATGGCTCGAGTTTTAGACATGACATTCGGGGAAGGATGCTTTGGCTGGAACCCATTCAGGAGCATGCAAAGGACAGTAGAGAACTGGCACCCTTGCTGCACATGGACTGTTTTAGGGACTTCAGCCAGGAAAAGAAGAAACCCTAAGAGGTTCCCCACCCTGTCTTCAAGCACAGAATGGAGACTCAGACCAGAACTAGCAGATGGTAAAACCACCAATAGGGAGATGCTGCCAAAAAGCAGCTCAGAGCAAGGTGAAGAGGGAAACCTTCCTAACAATGGCTACTACAAACAAATAAAGGAACATTTCTTAGGCACTGACAGTGTGCCAACTGCTCTGAGGAGTCTACAACATGCACAAAGTAACTACATACACATACAGCCTATCTGTAGGTATACAAACACACATGTGGGAATGGGCTAAATAAAAGGTGATGGAGAGTAAAAGGAAGTTGGGGTGTGGAGTCAAGGAAGAGGTCACCAGGCCTGGGGAAAGCCAAAGAAAAGAGTGCGAGATGGAACATGTTGTTCCCAGACCAATCTAGCTGTGATGGCAAGGAACTCACAACGCTCCCAAAGGCTTAGAGCAATTTTAAGCTATTAAAGACATAAGAAAACGACAAAGTAGGAAGAGTAAAGCCTTGACTGCCTGGCTGGAAGGGCCTGCACCAGGGGTCAGTCATGCCAGGAGAGAAACACCACTTCACATAGGTTCATTTCAGAATGCTCTTGAAGGAGTCTGCCTAGATAGTCTCTCAGATTCCCACCTGCTTTGAAATTTTGTAATCTTATTCTACGTCAGTTAGATTTCGGCCTTGAAGTCAGTGCCACAAGGCTTTATTGTCACACTTTGATAATTCATTACTCTTCATGATTTTGACTCCCCTCACAAGAAGAGAGAAATTTGTATCCTCACATAGAAAAGCTTATCAAAATGCAAACATGCCTCAAAAGAAGTTTACCCAAAAAAGACTTACTAAGGAAATAACACATAAAAAGAGAAATCTATCCTTAAAAATCTACGGCATTTTAAAAAATACAAATTATCAGCAACTATTCTACTATGGTCTTTTTTTTCACACCATCAGCACCATCATAAGCAGCCAATCCCTTCCAATTTCTATCCAAATTACACCAAATTATCCGATACATGAAACACACCAAAATATCCAATTACACCAAATATTTTTGGTGCAATTCTTTGTAGAATAAAACTGACTTAAGAATCAATATAACCACCTCCTTAGACAATGTATGAACTACTGAAGAACCAAGAGCAGTGTCTCTAATAAGGTGAAAACTCACAAAGTTGTATTCATCAAAAGAAATTATGGTTGTATTATAGACTATTTAACAATCCAAACTATTATCAAATTTATGTGACAAATTCAAATTAGGTTAAAAAAGAAGCTATTAATGTAAATGGTGACTTTTTGACAAATCTAAAAAGTTTTGTCAAATTAGTATGTCAATTACATGTGAATTAAGACTAGGGAATCAAAGAAACTGAATGAGGTAAGTCAAACATTTGCTTCAATATCTAACTTAGAATGAATGATTCCTAAGTCCACACAGAGAGGTACTACACCTTCTGGTCCTTGTCTCATAAAAATACGAGAAACCCAAATGTTATAACCTGAAACAGACCCAGGACAGAAGCTCCATCATTTCTTGGGTGGTCAGGGATCCCAGAGGAGGGAAGGGAAGGACAAGGTGTGAATAAGGCACAGAGTCATGTCCGATGACTGCTTCCATTCACCACTAGACCCATTTAACCAAAGAAATAGAGCTGGAGAATGTTTGAGTTCCCAGGGTGGTCACCAATGGCCAAGGTTATCAAAGCATGGAGGAGAATTTTCTAGGACCCCAATGCTGCTGATAACAAACCCACAGCATCACAGTTCAGCTAACATCATGACCTTTGATGGGGAGGTGGGGGTGAGGGGGCTCCTGATAATTGTTTAGATGATATCACTCCTGAAAGAAACTATATCCCAAATCTCAAAGTTTGGGAACACAGTTTTAAAGTCAGGAACAAATTCTATAGCACAGCAAACTTCCTGTCTTCCATGGCCTAGTACCCATGTCCCTGTCTGATCTCCTTTTGAGACTCCTTTCTGAAATCCTGCTCGTGGACTGTGCTCTGCACACTCCCACCACTCCTCACCTTCACGAAGTCCTCCCTGATGTCCTCAAGTGAAAGAGACCACTCTGGATCTCTCCTTTGCCATGTCGAATTCTGTTTTGTATCATGATTTTATGGATCATCCATGGCCCTCTTAGATTTTAACTCCAGGATAAGGACTGTTACTTTTTCCATAATATATCACCAGCACCCAGCACAGGGCCTTGTAGACAGTAGGTGCTTAATAAATGTTTGAATTGCATTTATTGGCTACAATTATGATTAAAAATATTAGGAACAGAATATTTATATTATAAAGTTGGCTCTGGGGCTATAAGTAAAGAAGCCAGACTCCAATTCATTAAAATTTTGCTTCACTTAAAGGGCAATGGAAGCGGGAGGGAGACATGACTAGGCTGAACTACTTAGAAAATGCTTAAGGATCTTCCTAAAAGATAAGGACTGGAGGAGATAGGCTAATGTGGAGCAGAAGAAAGGGCAAGGAATAACGAGGTACACAGCCTTCCAACTTAGTGGGCAGATCCACGCAATGCTAAGATCAGAAACCCCCCCAGCATGTGAGGAGGGAGGACCCACATGGAGAATCTGAGGGAAGACACAGTCCCTTGCGATGAAAACACAAAGAATAGTTGTGTTCCACACCACTGAGATCAGAGATCCAAGGAACCAACACATACATCATATATCAAAAAGATAACAAAATGAACTCAACTTCAAAAACATTTTATTGAAGTGCATATTAAGATTATGCTATAGACACTTGATTTCTAAATCATGTATATATGAATACAAGTATTCCTGACTTTACGCAGACTCGCTAAACAATGCCATGGACTTAGAATCCAAGGACCTAGGTTTGAAGCTTGGGTCAATTACTTATTGTCTCTGCAAATTCAGGCAAGTCCTTCAGTTGCCCAGGGCCTCAGTTTCCTCATCTATAAACAGGATGGCTTGGACTAGACAATCCCCAAGGGATTTTCCAGTTCAAAATCCTATGATAGAAATTTTATGAAAACTCATCTTTTTAATTCTGTAAATGGAATCATAAGGCACTAGAGAAATTTTATATTAATTAAAAACCTATCATGGGTGTATGCTTTTACAAGTCAAATAATCATCTTCTACTTTACTGGTTATGTTCCTATTTCTACAGAATTCATTTCTTTAAAACAAGGTAAACTTTTATTACCATAAATACATGGGTATTCCAAAATTAAACTCCCCTCATATATATGCATGTTTAAAACTTTTGAGAAATTATGTCTACTATGATTCCGAAGTACTCATAATGAAAAATGCTCTGCACATTCAGAGACAGAACTGATGAACTCTGAATGCAGATTATTTTTTTATTTTTTCCCTGGCATTTTTTTATCTTTTCTTTTGTAACATGGCTAATATGGAAATGTTTTGCATGACTACTCATGTAAAATCAAACTGCATGCGTTCTCAAGAAGGGGAGGGAGTGCAAGGGAGAGAATTCAGAAATCAAAATTTTTTAGAAAATGAATGTGAAAAAATTTACATGCAACTGGGAAATATTTAATGAAAAAAGGAAGTTATATCTACTCACCAATAAGATTTCAACTTATTCTACTATCACTTTGTTAAAGAAAAAAAAATACCAATATTTATCAGGAATCATAGTAAAAATATTAATTACCCAAAATAAAGGCCACTGAGCAACCTTTAATGGTGAAAAAATGAACAGATTCTCATCAGCAAACTACAAAGCTCTTTATAAAGTAACCAAACTGAGAGAAGCATCTGCTAAAATAGAAATCTGGAGAAGTTCTAACTCTAGCTATGAGCTCGGGCTAGAGGCTAAGGAAAAGAGGGTTGATAACAGATGTCAAAGAAAGCTAGTCAGCAGCAGCACTCAAAAGTTACATAGTCTCTTTCATATTTTCATTTCTATCTATCTTAAATTCAATTTAGCAAGTATTTTCCAATTACCCCATTTTTTAAGAAGCCACCTCTTGTATGTTTCCAATTCAATTCAATCTTTTTAAGTTCAAGGAAAACAGCAAAATGATCCTGGGCAGCTAGGTGGACAACAGAAAAGGCACTGGGCCTGGGGTCAGGAAGCCTGCAGAGGTTCAAGTCTGACCTCAGACACTTGCTGGCTAACTGTATGACCCTGGGCAAGTCATTTAACCTGTCTTCCTTAGTCTCCCCAAATGTGAAATAAGGATAATAATAGCATCACCCTTGCAGGTTGTTGTGAGGATCAAACAAGACGCTATCTGTAAAATGCTGAACATAGCGCCTGGCATGTAGTAGGTACCATATGTATTTATTCCTTCCCTCCTTTCTCCTCTCAGGAAGGTGGAGCAGATGCAGATAAGAGAATCAACTCCACAGTGGACTGCCAATCCATCTGACCTGGAATGAATCTCAGGGGCCATCTAGCTGGTCATTTTAGAGAGGAGAAAATAGAGGCCTAGTAAAGTTAAATAACTTGCCCCAGGTCAGGTAGGTAAGAAGTGTCAGAAGAAACATCTGACTTCTGGCCTTCTGAATTCAAAGCTAGTGATGTTATCATTATCCTACAGGGTTCTCATGTTGACTTGAGAGGAGGGGCGGAAGTGGAAATGACCACCCAGTTAGATATAGGTAGCAGGCAGTCAGCAACATAATGGAGTCCAAAAGGGAGATTAGAGATGGGAGATTTGGCAACACTCATGGAGCTATGAGACATAAACACAAGGGTACAGAGACACTCCTTAAAGACAGTGTAGAAAGAGAAGAGGCCCTGGGTCAAAGCTTTGGTGAATCCTCAACAGCAGGAAGGTAGGAGACACATGAGGATTCTGCAAAGGTAAAGTAGGAGCAGCTGTCAAACAGGCAGAAGGCAGCAAAGGCAGAGTGAGGAGGCTGGCTAATGGTATGAAAGCATGAGAGAATTCAAATCAAATGAGGCCACTTGGACAGAGCAGTTAAGAGACTATTAGTAGCCCTTAAGAGCACAATCTCAGGATAAGTGGTGGGGTCAAATGCTAGATTACAGAAGACTAAGAAATGCCCAGTGGGGGAAGACATGAGGGCTGCTACTTGTTTTACCTCCTCCCAGTTCCACTTGCCATCCCTGGGCGCTCTCCTGTTTCTTTGCTTCTTCAAGATTTTACTTTCCCATGTGGCCAAATGTATTTATTCTGCTACAGTCCCAAGAAAAAAACAACTTTGTTCTTATATTTGGACAAGCACTTCTTAAAACACACTAGATATAGAGTCATTGATTGGGAACGGTTATTCCTACTGAAGATCTGTTGGTAAAGTACCCGATAACATAGATCTTACTACTTGATGAATGATGTATACATCTACTTAATATAAAAATCATACAAGACCAACTGTTTACCAAAAAAACTTGGGATCTAAAAATTGTCCAAATACCAAACCAGTTTAGGGTTTTTTTCCTTCTCTATTATGGGCAAAAACACTACATCTTACTTATAAGAGGCCATATGAGGCAGCATGAGATCTGATGAGCAGCAGATTCAGAGTCGCATGACTAGAGACCTGAATCCTAGTTCTGATGCTGGCTGTTAACACTGAACAAATCACTGAACTGTCCTGGGTCTCAGTTTCCTTATCTCAAAAATGAGAATGCTACTTTCACTACCTACTTCATAGGAGTGTGATGAAGATACTTGGCAAACCTAACGATGCTACTGAAATGAGTGCTATTGATATTAAGCTACATATCAGCAGCCAAAGATAAACATGTCTGGACATGGTCTTTGTCTCCCCAAAAACTTTTCATCTAAGATGAGAGACCAGGCACGAATACAAATAAAGGTGCCAAAAAAAATTCTGGGTACAAAAGAGAAGTCCAAACAAAAATGTAATCAGAGGTTTAAAAAGGTCTAACACTGACCTCCAGCTGGAGAAACTCGAGAAGGTAGGCCAGCCCCCCAGACAGACAATAAATGTTTGGTAAATAACAGAGTTCAAGTTCATGTTTCTATCACACCTTTTGTCCAAGTTTAAAAAGCAGGCATCTCCAAGAAAATCTGAACAATTCTGTAACTATTTGGTCTTAACAGACCAGCCACTTCTCCATAGTAAATTAGGTCTTACTGTTTCTGGAGTGGAAAAATTAACTATATCTTGCAGCTATTAGTTTTGAATTCATATGGATGACAAGACACCCACCAACAGTTCCAGAACCAGTCAAGAGATTTTCTTAGAGTAATAACAGCCCTTCAGACAAAAGAATTAAGACTGAGCACCTGGCCTCAGCTGATGGCCCTGTACCTCCCTGTTATGGAACCTTGGAAATGTCGTAACCTAAGCACTCTAACCTCTTTAGTCTCTGTTTCTATACCTCTGAAATGGGCCTACTATCTTCCCTGCCTATATGAAAGTACTCTGAAAGTTGCGAAGTCTGTGCAAATATGTGGTATTTATTTTAAACTACTTGTTTATCTCAAAATTTAATTTGATTACAGAAATCCTGGTAAAATCTACCTCACAGGGCTTTTGTGAGGAAAGAGCTTGATAAAAAAAAAAATCACCATAAAAGGTAATTTAAGGTAACTCTATTAAGGCAATACTATATTTGGTGATGAAAGATGACATTATCTTTGTGTATAGATTATTTTCATCATCATCATCTCTATATTGAATTATCACAAAATAAATTGCTACCCAATATCACCTGGATCTAACACTGATTCTTAAAACAGAAGAACAACATTTTTAAGAGTTGTTGTCTCCATACCAAATACTCCAGTCTCCAAGCTTCCTACAACAAAACTCTTTCAAAATATGCAAAGACCAATTCAGGCTTTAATCAAAAAGACACATCATGTGGAAAAAGGACAGCATACATCTCCATCCCTATTACTCTGCTGCTGGAATTCTACTAAGGAGGGCTTCCCTGTGCAGATCATCTCAATTAATCCTGACTCTAGCTTATTTGCACAGAGATGTCTTTGTGTGGTCTCCTTCAACAGATGTGAGCTCCTTGAGGGCAGGGACTTTTTTTTTTGTTTTTCTCTTTTTTTTATTTATTTAACTTTTAACATTCATTTTCACAAAATTTTGGGTTCCAAATTTTCTCCCCATTTGTCCCCTCCCCCCCACAAAACATCAAGCATTCTAATTTCCCCTATCACCAATCTGCCCTCTCTTCTATCATCCCTGCCTTCCCTTGTCCCCCTTTTCTCTTTTGTCCTGTAGGGCCAGATAACTTCCTATACCCATTACCTGTATTTCTTATTTCCTAGTAGCAAGAACAGTACTCGACAGTTGTTCCTAAAACTTTGAGTTCCAACTTCTCTTCATCCCTCCCTCCCACCCATTCCCTTTGGGAAGGCAAGCAATTCAATATAGGCCATATCTGTGTAGTTTTGCAGATGACTTCCATAACAGTCATGTTGTATAAGACTAACTATATTTCCCTCCATCCTATCCTGCCCCCCATTGTTTCTATTCTGTCTTTTGATCCTGTCCCTCCCCAAGAGTGTTGACTTCAAATTGCTCCCTCCTCCCATTGCCTTCCCTTCCATCATCCCCCCCACCCTGCTTATCCCCTTCTCCCCCACTTTCCTGTATTGTAAGATAGAGTTTCATACCAAAATGAGTGTGCATTTTATTCCTTCCTTTAGTCGAATGTGATAAGAGTAACTTCATGTTTTTCTCTCACCTCCCTCTTTTTCCCTCCACTAAAGTCTTTTGCTTGCCTCTTTTATGAGATAATTTGCCCCATTCCATTTCTCCCTTTCTCCTCCCAATATATTTCTCTCTCACTGCTTAATTTCATTTTTAAAGATATGATCCCATGCTATTCAATTCACTCTGTGCTGTGTGTGTGTGTGTAATCCCACCAACTACCCAGATACTGAAAACTTTCAAGAGTTACAAATATTGTCTTTCCATGTAGGAATGTAAACAGTTCAACTTTAGTAAGTCCCTTATGACTTCTCTTTGCTGCTTACCTTTTCATGCTTCTCTTCATTCTTGTGTTTGAAAGTCAAATTTTCAACTCTGGTCTTTTTATCAAGAATGCTTGAAAGTCCTCTATTTCATCAAAAGACCACTTTTTCCCCTGAAGTATTATACTCAGTTTTGCTGGGTAGGTGATTCCTGCTTTTAGTCCTAGTTCCTTTGACTTCTAGAATATCATATTCCAAGTCCTTCCATCCCTTAATGTAGAATTTGCTAGACCTTGTGTTATTCTGATTGTATTTTCACAATACTTGAATTGTTTCTTTCTAGCTGCTTGCAGTATTTTCTCCTTGATCAGGGAACTCTGGAGTTTGGCCACAATGTTCCTAGGAGTTTCTCTTTTTGGATCTCTTTCAGGCAGTGATCGATGGATTCCCTGAATACTTATTTTGCCCTCTGGTTCTAGAATATCAGGGCAGTTTTCCTTGATAATTTCATGATAGATGACGTCTAGGCTCTTTTTTTGATCATGGCTTTCAGGTAGTCCCATAATTTTTAAATTGTCTCTCCTGGATCTATTTTCCAGGTCAGTTGTTTTTCCCATGAGATATTTCACATTCTCTTCCATTTTTTCATTCTTTTGGTTTTGTTTGGTGATTTCTTGGTTTCTCAGAAAGTCATTAGACTCCATCTATTCCATTCTAATTTTGAGAGAACTCTTCTCTTCAGTGATCTTTTGAACCTCCTTTTCCATTTGGCTAATTCTGCTTCTGAAAGCATTCTTCTCCTCTTTGGCTTTTTGGACCTCTTTTGCCAATTGAGTTAGCCTATTTTTCAAGGCATTATTTTCTTCAGCATTTTTTTTAGTCTCCTTTGGCAAGGTTTTGACCTGCTTTTCATGCTTTTCTTGCATCTCTCTCATTTCTCTTCCCAGTTTTTCCTCTACCTCTCTAACCTGATTTTCAAAATCCTTTTTGAGCTCTTTCATGGCCTGAGCCCACTGAATATTTATTTTGGATGTTTGGGATACAGAAGCCTTGACTTCTATGTCTTTCCCTGATGACAAGCATTGTTCTTCCTCATCTGAAAGGATGGGAGGAGATATCTGTTCACCAAGAAAGTAACCTTTTATGGTTTTATTTTTTTTCCCTTTTCTGGGCATTTTCCCAGCCAGTTATTGACTTCTGAGTTCCTCTCCACACCCACCTCACCTCCAGTTCCACCCAGCTAGCCCTTGGGGGCTGAGATTCAAATACTGCTTCCCAGTCTCAGGGCTTTCAGCAGGGGCAGGGCTGCTATTCAGTGTGAGATTAAATTCAGGTGTTCAGGTGGGGGTAGGGCTGCCACACAGGGCTCAGTTCCCTCAGGGGGTTTATGCCCAAGACCGTCAACAATGGATTCGGGCTCCTGCCTGCTTTGGGAGCCCCTGTCTGCTGCTGCTTCTGCTGCTGCCAGTTATGGGGATACCCTAGCTCCCCTCTCAGCAAGCTGAAAAGGCCCTCTCACTGACCTTTGGTACCTGTAGGTGGAGGGATCTGCACTGCCACTGGAGATTCTGCCTCTGAAGCCTGCTCAGATCTGCTCCTCTCGGTGCCACGTGGCCAAGGCAGGGCTGGGCTCTGCTCTGGTCCAGTGCGCAATGGATCTTTCATGTCAGTTTTTCAGGTCCTCTGGAACAGATATCTCCTCCACTCCGTTGTTGCGTGGCTTTCGCTGCTCCAGAATTTGTTGGGAGTTCTTCTTTACAGGTATTTTATGGGCTGTGGGTTAGGGGCTAGCATATGTGTATCTTTCTACTCTGACATCTTGGCTCCTCCCTCTATTTTTTTTTTGTTTTTCTTAGCAGAGTGTGGTGAACAGTAGCCACTTAACAAGAGCTTACTACTTCTAGCACACAGAGGGGGAGCTTACATTCTAACAGGATCACAGACTTAAAGCAGCAAGGAATCTCCATGAATACATAGTCCAACCCCCTCATTTTATACCTTTCTTCAGCGACAAAAATCAGTTCTTTTTTCCACTTGTGCAAGTAGTTCACCAAACGTTAATCAAATATAAAGGAATTATAGCAGGATCACAGCTTGCCTCAGAACCATTGTAATCTGAACCTAATCCAAAAAAGATGACACTGAGATGACAATAATAAAATATCCTAACAAAATCCCATACAATGAAACATTGGGCCTACCACCATAAAGCAGCTACAAAAAGATTAATACCTGCTAGTCAAAAAAAGGGATCGACAGACATTCTTAAATCCCATGCTGAAGAAGCCATCACTTCATTGAGCAACAGTAAAGGGTGACAACAGGTACAATCCATTGACACGGTAAATGTGATCAGAAGTGATTTACCTCAAAATGGGACCTATGAAACTGCTGAAATCCAAGAATGGAATCAAAAGGCTTCCATGAGTGACATGTAGATAAATTCGGTGAACCATGTTTTTTTTTTAAAAAGCATAAAAATAACAGTGAAGTCATGTGGATTTGTTTGTAGAAATGGAAGGCTTATAAAATATATGGCCTTGATTATCTGAAACTGAAAAGCGTCTACAGAGACAACATTAATGAAACTAGGGTAAGAAGGGAGGTGGTCAAATGGGAAAAAAACCTTTGATAACAGTTTGGAATCCAAGATAAATAAACACTTTATAGATATAGATATGGACATGGATAAGACCAGCAGTCATTCCTCAACAGATAACTGTCAAAGGATATGAAAAGCTCTCAAAAAAATTGCCAAGTACTCACAACCACATAAAAAACTGCTCCTAATCACTAATGATAAGAGAAATGAAAATCAAAACAACCCTGAGGTTTTACCTCACACTTGGCAAAGTGGTAAAAATGAAAAAATGCCAGCAGTCAATGTTAAGAGGGGTTGCAAAATAATAAGCACACTAATACATTGGCAGTGGAGCCATGAAATGGTACAAGCATTTTGGAATCATGTAAATCAAGTGACTAAAATATCCATATTCTTTGAGCCAGAAACTCCTCTATTGCACTTATACCCCAAAGAAGCCAGCAAGAAGAAAAAAGTCCCCATAAATTGCAAGATATTTATAGCAGAACTTTTTGTGATAACTGAGAACTGCAAACAAAGTAAATGACCATCAACTGAGGAATGAATAAACAAATAAACATAAATGTAACAGATTATCACTGTACTGGACCATTCTCACAGAGGCAACTGTTGCTTCTAATCACCTGGGCAAAGCACTGATCCACAGAAAGTTAAGAACAGTATTTTTAATAGGCATTATGATCTCAAATCCTTTTCCAAGCTTCATGAAACAAAATTCTAAGAGAGACAGACAGACAGAGACAACTGTCTATCAGAAGAGACCAAAATGACACAAGGACAGCAGCAAGTTCATACACATCAGTCCTGTCTGCCATCTGGCTGCTCATAGAGCTGACCCAGGTACTTGGTGAGAGCTCACTGAAGAGGCACTCCCATCTTAACACTCTTACTCAACTTCAAAAAGCCATTATTCTATCCACCTGGAGAAAACATTATAAGGGCAGTTATTTCTCTGAGGATCATTTTTATTGGAATCCCATTAAAAACAGGAGAATATGATGATAAAAAATAACCTGCAGCACTCTAGCAAAAAAATAAAAGTTTCCCTCAAATTCACTGAATCTCTCCCCTCAGTGCCAGATCAAACAATCGAATTTATCACCTCCAAATATCATTGCTCATTCATTTCACTTCCCCCAGAAGCCTCTTCTTATTCCTTTTTTCCTCATTTAACATGGTTACTCTCATCAGTTTTGTATTACAAAGATTCACATTGGGCTCCTCAGTTATTTTTACACACCCAAGACAGCTCAATAAAGATACTTAAAATGTAAAATAATTCTTCAAAGGTAGCATAAAGACCATATATTTTCTTATTAATAAGCGTAATATTTTAATACATAATGTTGTATACTAACTATATACAAAGTATAAAAATTCACGTATTCTAAAGCATATTTCATTGTTGTTTTTCCTAACAGAAAAGACTTGCTTCCACCAGTCTTCCTCCAATGACTCACTCTGAATATGATAATGGGTTTTCAAAGGCTCCATGGCCACACATGATAGATACTATCAGGCTGGAAATGTTTCAAATACAGGCCAACTGACAGTAGTAATGTCTAAAAACCAGCCTAGCCAGCACTACAAAGAGTCAGCCTGATCAGCCTGCCCCTGACCCTAGGCGTTCTGGCCAAAAGAATTTCTAAAACTATTAATACTAAAAAGGTTTTGATTGGCAGCCATCGATGGAATATGCCTCCTCCCCCAATCGCTTTCCACCAAAATATCAAATCTCTAATCCCTAATCATGAAGAAATTCAATCTGCCTTTGACACCTCCAGCATATTTGTAAGGACAACAAGAGCAGGCTGCACTTAATTTATGGAACTAAATATGAGCTGAAACAAATTAGAAGTACAAAAAAATTCGGGTAAACAGGTGACTGGAAACACTAGCAACCTTAGCCTACTAGTCTACTAAGTATCCTAATAATAGTTTGCTTTTTTTACAGTAGCATTGGTTAATTATGTAATAATATAACTACAACTGCTCACACTGCATCTGCAAACCACAAAATGTTTTGAGTTGCCCAACTAACTGGTTTTAACGAGTACACCCAATAATTACCCTCTTCCTAGGTCTCTGGATGAATATGATAAGAATGGTTTCCTGTTTCAGAACAATGCTACTGTTAAAAAAAGAAAAGAAAGAAACAGAAACAAAAGCCCTCTGGTTTCTAGCTTACACTTACAAAAAAAAAAAACCAGCCAAGATTTACCACCATTGCTAAATAAACCAAAAGAGCTCTAACTTACATCATCACTTTCATGCCATCAATTTCACCACAAGCATCAGCAATGAATTGAATCAGACTGACAAACTCACACTGAACTCTGTGCTAAGTCCAGACCAAGAAGGCCAAAAAGCATCTGAGAGACTCCAAACCATCAAAACCTGTTTCTAAGACTTAGCCAGCCGAGTCTTGCTGAAAAGTATACAGGACTTTAAAAGTAGGCTCATCTGGGGGCTACTATATGATTAGGCCTGTAAATCCTATAACTCAAAATTTCCCCAGGGGTGAGAGAGATCAGGCTGCATTAGTCCAAAGAGCAGGAGCTAAAGAACAAAGCCATGAAACAAAGTAGCACTGAATGCACCTGGGCAAAGAATCTTTTTTTAAATTTTCTGATACAAAGATTGTGGAGTCTTGAATTTCTAAGATAACGTCTAAAAGAACAGAAATCAGATTTTTCATCAAATTTACATCTTAAGAACATTTTTTCTAAATGATAACTTGAAAACAAAATATCTAACACCAAAAAACTTCAAATGAGAACATCCTAGCTTATTTCATTCTGCATTTAGTTTTAACGCAATAAAATCATGATGACTTTGTATATTTGTATTTAGTTAAGACTAAGGTTATGCCACAGCTGCAAAATATTTTGTTCTCATTGTTTCTGGTGTCCCAAGGAGGTACTTGATCCAGACCAAGGTTTAAGCAGGAGGGTCATTTTTTAAAGGACTCTGAGGCAAAGAAATGGACACCGCAGCTACCAGATTGCTTTTAAAAAATCCATCTATCTGTCTTCCCAGCACTGAGCCCTGCCCTGATTCAAGGGTTACTGGTGGACATTTTAATACTAACATTGCACTTCCTAGTCATCCCATTTTAATTGTCTTCTGCACTTTAGCGGAGCAAAAACCAGTCAGTTCACTCAACTATAATTTACTGAGTACCTACCATGTGCCAGAGACAGTGCAAAGTTCTGAGAACACAAACAGTCCTCCTGCTTTCAAGAAGCTCACCAATGAATGAGGGAGACAAGATGCAAACAACTGTCTGAGCCAGAGAAACTGACAAATTGAAGCTATCAAGAGATGGAAGTCACCAGCATTAAGAGGAACTGGGACAGATGACCTAAAAAAGGTGGAACTTAAACTGGGAGCTAGAGAAGTCAGAGAGGGCAGGAGCTAGAACCAGGGAGGGAGACAGTTCCAGGTATGATGGACATGCCCAGAAGTAAGAAACAGAACGAAGAGTACAAGGAATAAGGTAGAATACGGTTTTGAAAGCTGGAGGATTTAGTCATTGATCCGAAAGGTCACAGGGAGAGACACGGTCAGCCCTGAATTTAGGAAGACCAGACTGACAGTTGAGTGGAGAATGGCCTGGTAGGGGAAGAGCCCCAGTGACTACTGCAAGCAGTGCAAGGGTGAGGTCAAGAGGACATGTCTAGGGTGGTGAGAAAGGGGAAATGAGAGATGTTACAAAGGTGGAATCAACAGGAATTGGCAGCTGACTGGATATGGGAGGGAGGGGGAGAAGGGAGGGGTGTAAAGCTGTAGAGAACACATGACTACTGGGTGGAAGAAGGCCATTAATGACTGAGGGTATCTGGAGCAGCTAACACTGATTTTCAAATAGTAGGGAGGGGCAGGACCATACAGGGTGGCTCTGGGGAAGAGCCAAGAGTGAGCCCCAGTACAAGCGGTGAGTGGTATCTGAAGTCAGGAAGAACTGCGAGGTGACCCAGAAACTCTTCCCAATGAGAGCCACCTCCCAGGAAATAGTTTCCCTTTCAAGGGTTGGACTCAGGTTCAGTGACATGCTGGATGAAAAGCTGGTGACCTTGGAGCCTTTTCCAAGTCTAATGTGATTTGCCCAATATCACATGGCTTGGTGGAACCAGGAATAAGATTTCTGACTCCAAGCCTAGGAACTGTTCTCTTCTACCAAGGTGACTAGCCATTACAATAGGCCCTAATAATTCCAGTAGTTAAGACTTTAAAACTCAAACACAAATGTTATATGGGTTTCTTCCCTTTTCATTTTGTAACGAGACTTTCTTTTCCCCCAACCTCCATATTTTCTATTAAGCAAAATCCAGCAGCACCCACACATCCATGCTACTACCAATTGCAACAGCAAGTGAAAGAGGCCTGGTCTTGGAGCCAGGAAGACCTGAATTGACATGGCCAGACTGTGAGACTCTCCCCCAGAACCACTGAAAGCCCAAGCAGCTGATCTTCAAGTGCATACCTACAAGGTAACAAAGAGCTCCCCTATACCTAGTTATAACCTTTCTCTTCTATTGTCATATTTAAACAAATGCTAATAACTGTGGCAATTCTGTAAAGTGAAAAATCAATAAAGTCAGTGTCCAAATCACTGCTAATGGCTTAGACTTCAAAAAAAGATAAAAAGAAACTGACATTCTTCACTTGGCAAATGTCAATGTACTGCAAGCTCATCTGATATAGATAAAGTGTTATTTTGCCTTATGACAAATCTTGGAAATCTTGGTAAATAAAACCTGCCAATGTATCCTGAAGCAAGAGTTTAAGTGCACGCCAAAGGTTTGCCACACAAGAGTAAAAATCACCTTGGCAGTCATAAAAATCTAGAGGATCACATTCCTTTCCAAGTACCAAAGGAAAAGCAATAATCTCACATGAACCAACCAGCTCGTCCTACTCATCAGGGAGAAAGAAAAGCAAGAAGATAAGGTCACAAACATGCAAATTTCATTTGTCACTTCAGGACTAAATAGCAATTACTTGTTTGAACTGCGTAAGAGTATAAAAATTATAAATTAGTAATAAACAGGTATGAAAATGAGAGGGTTTTGTGTCTGCAGATATCATATAGTAATTTTAAGCATATAATCAAAGTTAAGTCCAGTTTGAGTTACAATGTGGTGCTACTGTTCTATATGGGAATCAGCAAAAAAGGCTAGGTTATTTATTTATTTATTTTTAAGGGGCTCCAATAATTTATCTATTACTTTCAACATTTTGATGATTCACGTTGTCAGTGTGGGTCATCCCTCCTCCAAAGCCTATCAAAATGCCCTGGAAGGCGGAGTCAATGGTTTCAGACTTCACAAGGCTGTCTGTCCCTTGGACAACACAACATCTGCTTACCCAGGCTCTAAAGAATTCAATGCTCCTTTATGGTTCCTGGCTTTTGAGGACCCAGGGTCAAGTAACAACAAGTTAAGATTGTGGTATCACATGATTAAGAACTGAGTGGAGAAAATTACTTATTGCAGTCAAGAAAAAAATCTGCCATAAGTCAAACATCTTCCAATAGTCAAGTCATCTTAATCCTACTTCTAAATATACAAAATAAAGCAAAAGCATCAATGTAGCTTTATATCTTTAATACTAAAATAAGACAGTGAAACTTTAGTTACTCAAAATAACAGCACTGAATGAAAACAGTCACTATTCAAAGTTGTCATACACTTAAAGTGTATGAAGTTGTCATATACTTAAACGAAATGATATCCAATCTCAGTTTTGTAGCATCTACAATACACCCAGATTTTCCCATTATCAAGCAGTATTCCAATACAAAATATTTGTTCCCTTTAACTAAAAAGGGTGACTTGGCTTTTTTTTTTTTAAAAATAGGGACAGGAGGGGAAGAATAGGAAGTAATCTGCAAAAATCAGGCGAACTATTATCATAAGCAACCTGCTCCTAGAACATTTTCTAGTCATAACCTTTTGTCCTTAAGGAAAAAGGAAACTAACCAAACATGAGTAGCTACTTTTTTGGCACCTCCAACACTGATCAAACGGAATAGTATTCCATTATTCTAAAAATTTCTAGTTTAGTTTAAATAGCACACTCTAAATCAATGAGCTTACAAATGAATGTTTATGGCGCTACAATACTAACACGACAAATATGTGAACCGATTATGACTTCTGATAGGCAACTTGATGGTCTCATACTTTCAAAAGCAATCTAAAAGAGGGCTTTTAAAGGAAAGCAAAAAATAAATTAAAGAAAATTTAAAACCCACTTCCAAATTGAAAGTATTTATATTATTGGTATCCACTGATAGAAAAAATACATAACAAAGTAACAGTATTCGGTGCACATATATACTCCCAGGCTTCAGATGATAACTGTGGTCCTCAGGTTGGAAATCAAAAGGGAAAAACAAATTAGATATACTCAGAAGCATAGAGTTTTTACATTTTATATTTTTTATATTTTATATTTTAATGTCATGTCATTCAATGTTTTAATTTTCACCATTACAAATATTTTGAACAATAATAGAAAACAATGTTAGTCAAAAAAACCAATTTTGATTCACCAGCTCAATGATTCCATAGAGGGAAGTTAGGAAGTTAAGGATAATCTAAACCATCCAACGATAAGAGTATAAAATAGAACTTTTTCTCTTAAAACAAATTAAACTGACATTTCCAGGAAGATAGTGGGATATGAGCCTATCTACTCAATATTCCCCTCCAATAGCAAAAGAAACACCAATATGAAACAAAACTACCTTCAAATATTCTCTGAAGAACATTTTTTGAGATCTCTTGGGAAAAAATGAGCAAAGCAAGAAGAGTTCCAACATTGGAGGGGGGAAGGAAGACTATTGATTAAAAGAAGGAAAAGCAAAAAAGACCTGTACTGAAACACCAACAGTAACATCAGAAACAAAGCCAGAATTCTCAAGACACATTTAATGCACAATGAACATGAGATGAAATAAAAAATCATGAGATGAAATAAAAAAGAAACCAAATGCAACAAGGAAATCTCACAACAAAATAATGATGCAACTCAACAATTTACAAATGTTCAGAGAAAAGACAACAAAGAAAAGAATTATTTTACAAGAGTTCAGAATTGGTGGGAGAAACAGTCAAAACAGGGTGGCCAAAAAGCTCAACTTTAAAAAGTTTCAAATGCAACTGAGACAGAAGTGACAGGTGTAAAGTTTTCTCTCCTTGATCTGTTCTTTAGGACAATCTGACACTGTATTTCATAAAATCATACCCAAAATATTTCAATTTAAGGGTAGACAAGCTGAACTCACAGGACACCAAGAGACATCCTTGAAATTCAGCTCCTCCAAAAACATCAAGACCATGGCACGATCCTCAAACAAACCCAAGGTCTCTATGTATAATGACATGATTATTTCCTTCTGAATCATGTAGTCAATTATACTTGCAAATATTTACAGCCTCTCCTAAGAGAAGTTCAAGGCCACATCTTTAAGTATGGCTCCACCAACGCAATATTAAGAGGCATCTTTGAAAACCCCATTCAAGGGAGGTCTGCTCTTTGTTCACACAGGTCAATACTGGACCGTATATCTGCAGTACCTAACATCTCCATCTCCCTGCCATCTGTTACCAAGGCCTGTCAGATCCACCTCTGAAATGTCCCTTCCTTTCATTCATTCCCCTTTCTCTCTAGCCCCATTGCCACCTTCATCATCATCCTTCTGGAATGCTTCAAGAGCCTCCTAACATCTCCATCTCCTGGTCACTCTCTAAGATCTTTCTCCTTCATCCATCAAATGAATCTTCTCTATACTCGGACTTGGTCCTATTACTCATCTGCTCAAATCCCTTTAATAGCAATTTGCCTACCAAATAAAGTATCCTTTCACCTGCCCTTTAAGGTACTCTCCAATGGAGACGCACCCAACCTCTCCAGGCTTATCTCACACTGGCCTGATTCTCCACTCCAGTCAGACTGAACCATCACCATACATTCCCTGACCTTTCCCACTTTCTATTTCCTATGCCCAGAAAGCTTTCCCAGTACCCTGCCTTAGTTGTTACTCATCTTTTAAAACCCAGATGAAATACCAATCCATCTATGAAAACTTCTTTCCTGACCTCCTCTTCCCCCTCCAAGGCAGGCCTGCAGAACACACCACACCCAGGGGAGCATGTAGTGCAGGTCATCCCAAGGTTATTAGGCCTCTTATCACTTCTTCTTAAAGGGCCACCAAGCCCTACTAGCTCTGTCTGAGATGACAGTCTGGGGATGACCTGTGCCTTAAGTAGTTCCATCCTCTACATGCAGGCCTGCTCCAAGAAAATAAATGAAAACATTTTCGAGTAGGGAATAAGCATTTAAAAGCACCTACTCCATGCCAGGCACTGTGCATAAGTAGTCTACAAATTATCTCATTTGATCCTCCTAAGAGCCCTGCAAGTAAGTGCTGTTATTATCCCCATTTTACAGTTCAGGAAATTGGGGCAAACAGGTTACAAGACTTGGTTCAGGGTCACACCACTAGTCAGTGTCTGAGTCCACATCTGCACTCAGACCTTCCTAACTCTGGCAGCCTCCCGAATTCTGTGCTTGCATGTACTTTATCTCTATGTCCTTATGTGCTGTGTCATAACCACCTCCTAAACTAAAAGCTTGCTGAGAGCAGGGACTATGTCTTTCTGAAAAATTCTATTTCCCTTGGCCCCACCCAGGGCAAGTAGGTGCTGAAGGAGCAGTTAAATGAATGTTTGCTAAACTCAACTGAGCCAAGGTTTGCTTTTTGGGAAAACAGCCAAATTATGGCATTTGACTATGGCCTAAATGCAAAAAATGATTAAGAGAAATGAATATCTAAAGAACTCTGAGGTTCTACTTCATGTCTAGGAAAATTGGCAAAGTAACAAAAGGTAAGAATAGTGAGTTCTGGAGGGGCCATGAG
This sequence comes from Bettongia penicillata ogilbyi, assembly GCA_023548195.1. Taxonomy (NCBI): domain Eukaryota; kingdom Metazoa; phylum Chordata; class Mammalia; order Diprotodontia; family Potoroidae; genus Bettongia; species Bettongia penicillata. The sequence goes on along the minus strand of JAJHZJ010000324.1, from coordinate 2,014,084 downwards.
CAAATGAGAAAGCTGATACATTGTTAGGAGACTTGTAAAAATTGGTTTCACCATTCTGAAAAGCAATTGTGAAGAAAAAGTGACTAAAATGTCTATACTCATTGATCCAGGGATTGTACTGCTAAGCACATACCCAAGGAGGTCAATGACAAAAAGAAAAGACCCATATACACGACACTTTCTGTAGAAGCAAAAAACTGGAAACAAAGTAAATGTCCATCAACTGGGGGATGGCTAAACAAACTATAATACATGAATGTAATGGGATATTACTGGTTAAAAAACAATGAAGATGAATGCAGAAAAATATGCAAAGATTCTTATGAACAGAAGCAATGTGATATGATAAGTAGAACCAGACAAACAACATACACAATAACTACACCATTTTAAGTGGAAAGGGCCAAAATAACACAACACTACCGAGATGCACTGACTACACCTGGTTCCAAAGACCATCTGGGGAGAGGACATCTACTTCCCACCATACATAGCCCACTGGCTAGGGAGCACACTCAGAACATCAGACTTGTTTCAATCTATTGCTTAGTTTGGTTGAAATGACCGCCCCCACCACCACTAAAATACCACCCTGCCCTGGTCCAATTTTCAGTCTTTGTTTTATAAGGACTGGTTTTCTGGGGGTGGAGGGAAGAGGGAAGGATCATTTAAGGAAATGTGGATGATTCAAAAAGAAAAGATCTATTTTTTTTTAATTTTAAGAAAAGTACAAATATGCTTTTCATTACTTGCAAATATAAATCCCATTTTACTTAATTTTAACTTCTTCAGATTGCACCTGGTTTAATTGATTGGTTACTTGTATAACAAAACTGCTTAACGTCTACCTGGCATACCTATTCATCATATACTTTATTCAACTACCACGTCCTCCTTAAATAACAGATATTACATGAGGAATTAGTCAAGAATCACTACTACCAAAGAAAGTTACAGTCATTCTTAACCTAAAAAAATCCAGCACATAAAAATCAATACTATCCTTTGTGAGTCTTTCATCACTTCTCATCAACTTTTACTTTTAGTTACAGAGAACTAAGAAAAGACCCATGGCACTCTATTGGTATCTTTAAAGACAAACTAGGGGGCAGGAATACTTAAAATTTTCATATAATAGCAAGTCAACTTAACCCCAAAGGCAGGAGAGTAAATAAAATTCAGATGTCACTGTGCGAAGCTCAGAACTTTGACAAGAAATTTGACTAATTTCTATGACATAGAGAAAAAGTAAAATGTGACCTATTAATCATCCAATCTCATAGGTCCTTATAAGAATCACAAAAAATTCTATAAATTCTATGCCTAAAAGAAACAAATCAACAGAAGACAAGCTTCACTAGGATAGGTAAAGAAGAAAACCAATATACTCAATTAAAAGTTCACTCTTACATCAAAAGGTACTGAAATAAGGACTTACTCCTTAAAAGCAAGCTTCCAGAGACATTCACTAGAAAACATTAGAATTTACTCCCCAATTCCCTCTATCCATTGGATAGGTCTTTTTAAAAATCTTGTGGTCTTCCTTTCCATTTCTAAGTTCCAGGATTCTATTAGCAAGCAGGACAAAGTACAAAATGCAGATCCAAATTCTAGGATGAGGTTTCATATCAAATGTTAGACTCTCATGCTATATTAATGTAGCCCTAAATGGTACAGGTCAAAATTCTCCAGCAATCATCATGATAAAAAAATCTCTACTAAACTCCCACAAAAAGTTTAGATTTTTGGCATCTAATATTTACCATTTCAATGTAAAAATAATTTCTGTTTTATGAGAGCACTACATGAGTTTTAATCAAAATAACCAAAGACTTTCTTGAAATAAAGTTTATAATCTTCCAGTTTACTTTCCATATTAACATATTCTGTGCTTTCACTGGACCTCTCAACTTAAATCTTAAGGTAACAGTTAATTGTTATATTCACCCACAGTAATTACTGAAGTTTATTAAGTTACTAAATGCAAACTGGAAGAATTTTTAAAATGTAAAGGACAGGACATGAAATAAGTTATCAGACCTACCTACCAATAGCATAGCAATACAAGCAGTATCTACATAACAGTATGTTAAGTGAAAATTACTTGTGCAAATCATTCATTAAAAAAAAAGGGTCTACAGATTCTCTGTCTCTCTCATATCAATACTATAAACAGTTTTCTTTGGAACCCTAGACTTTCCATCTCATTTGTTATGGATCAACAAAAAAAAAAAATAACAATCAGAGAACAACATTCCATTAAGTAAGATGTACAAAAGAATACTGATTAACATATGTGAAAATTCTGGCTTCATTCTTTAAAAAAATACACAAAGTTCACTTGGAATGAAATTTAAAATTTTAACATTTTCTAAATTAAAGAAATTCATTTTCAATGACTGTCCTTAAATAATCTGAAACAGCTGAGGTTTAAGATACTAATTCATGTTTTATTCAATTTAAAAGTTGTATTATTTGCTATGAAAAATCCAGATTATTGACCAACTTTAAAACATGAGAATTTATCTAAATATTAAAATTTCTCAGCAGTTAAGACTTAAACAGTTAAGAACCAGTTAACATTGTATGACACATGATTAACTCTTAACAATCAGATGGATTCAGAAGCAGGCCTGACAAAAAGCATCTTCTCCCTCCTCTGTGAAAGTATCAATCCAGAGACTCATTCCTCCCTGAGCTGTCACTGGAATCTTTCCCACCCCAGACACAGGTGAAGAATGCCCCTTCCTAGATGCTAAAGTCATTGTTTTTTACCACATGGCATTTCAGTCTCATTGAATGAAAAGTTTGCTCCATCTCTAACTGTGGCATTTTAAGATCACTCAGTTAGCCTTCATAGGGAAGTAAACCCAGCTGCTCTCATTGGTCAAAATATAGGCTAACTCCTAACATTTGTTAAATTTGCCCTCGCATTTAAATTCAGACAATATATATGATGTTCTTCAAAAAAAAAATAATATAAATTGATTCAAAATAACCAAACTGTTGCTCTCTAACCTGTAAGTAATAAACAGTGTAGAAATTGGGGAAATGGCGAATATCAAGCCCAATATATTTCTTTATCATTTCCACTATTTTTTATAAACTGAAAAGTACTTTGTAAAAACTGAGCAACTACCACATTTAGATACACTGTATCTACAAAGAAAATCTCCAAGAATACAAACTTTTCAATGATATCTAGGAAAGAAAGCATGTGGGAGCCATATAATCTTGATAAAAGTCAATGACCAAAGCCATCAATAGTTTTTCACAAACGTGGACCATTACATCAAATTCCAAAATAACACCACAACATCTCATTTTTTCATGTCAAACGTTTTCAGGTCAAAGTTGCCACCTACAAAGCCACTTGTAAAGTAGAACTGAACACCAAACAGCAAAAGCATTAGCAATTCCGAAGATGCAGCATTAACATTTCTATCACACTCTCCAAGAATGAAACTTGCCTATTCCCTCTGGCTTGGTGACAAGACTAGACCACAGGATTCTTCACTACAGATTTCACTGGAGCTGAGGATGCGATTTTATACAACCTGTCCATACAAACTATTTTTATTCAGTCACATAGTAATTTAAATATTACCTAACTGTTTTTTATGAAAATGTTTTCTAGGTCCTAAATAATCACAAGAGTCATTACGATAGAACATTATGCACAAAAAAATTCACATGAAATAAAAATGAACTAAATAAATTTTTACCTATTTTTGTTTTCCATAAAAATTAGGACAAATTATTTTGCACTTTTGCTTGTACCAAGGAAAGTTTAAAAAGAAAAAATACAAGATGGAATATCAGTACCTTCCTAAAACAGGCATTTTCTCACAGAAATGCTACACACAGCTGTGAAGGACCTTCAAAATTCCCAGCACCCACGTCTTCCTCATGCTCAACACCTTCTCACATGAATTTGCTTTCTAGGAAAAAAGTTCTCTCATCAAATGCACATTAACCAAAAGTAAAGGATATAAAAAAATAAGCACATCTTTAAAAAGAAAAAAAAAACAAGAAACTGAAAGCCTTCTGAGGTTATTTTAAAATCAAGGGCAAATCATTTAACTGGCTTGTGCCTTTCATGAAAAAAATATTCATATTACACTACATAAAATGTCAACTCAAAACACTTATATTACCAGGTTTCCCAATATTTACAACAAAGTTATTGCAAAATCTAGCAAAATCTGAAGTTCAAAAAGTTTTACTGTTGTCTAACCACTAAAACTGTCATCACTTCTCAATATATTATGATTTTTAATCACTTACTAATCTTCCTATAGTATAAGTACTTTAAAACTGTGTAAATCCTATCATGAATGTCAAACAAAAAAATTAGAAAAATTGCAGGTAAACTCAACCTTTATGAAATGTAACAATCTAAATTTCAGCTTATCTACCTCTTAAATTCTTTATTCTTGGATAAAGCTGCTGGGGCAAAATTTGCTAAGCAACTATAAAAGGTTACTAGGTGGCGAAGTCATTAGAGGAAGATGTGGACAATAAGATTGAAACCTATACAGGGTTAGATAGTCTTCCAAAGACCACTGGAAAATATTAATTTGACAGTAACTTCAGAGCCATTACTGTGGTCTAAGTATATGAATTCTTGTTCAGAGCTGGTTTTTATAAGATGCAAATAAAGTCTTAAAATGTCATACTATCCTAAAGGGACCTTCATTCTCCCACATCAAACCCTATATTCTAGTTTACATCTTTGGATAACCTACAAGTCTGTTCAAGGTGAATTTAATCTGAAAAAATTTATACAACCACAAAAAAAATTCTTGAAATGCATACTATAGAGCAGTTGCCCTGCAGTGATGAGAAATCTTTTCATTAACGATTTACTTTTACTTAAGAAGGCTAATCAATGCAATATTCAATCATAATTCCAGAGGTGCTACTATAAAGCATGGTAGCCACCTCCTGACAAAGACATGATGGACTCAAGATGCAGAATGGTACAAGCAATTTTGGACAAGGCCAATATGGAATGTCTTGTTTGATTACACATACTTTGTTACAAGGGTTTTGTTTTCCTTTTTTCTCCCCCATAGAGGGAGAGTTGGAAGACAGAACATAAATGCTTTTCAACTGAAAATACAATTTTATTTTATTTTTTTCAGGAAATAAGATTTTCCTACTTTTCACAGATTCAACTTGAGGACACTTTTTCTTAAAGACATTACAGTTGACCAGAGAGTGATAATGTCTTCCTTACTTCTTACTTGAAGGTTTTCCCACAATAACCAGAAGTGGAGCTGGCCAAGGGCAGACTTCTGCGCCTGCAGGGCAGACTCGGCTTCACTTGCATCTTTAGAACCCCACACCACGTAAGGGTGGTCCTTGTAAATGCTTGTCGATTGACTAGCAGTTAAATCAAGCCCATTTTTTGATGCATCAAAAATTGTTAAGAAGAGAAGCTTTCAATGATCTTTAGCTCTAGTGATTGTTTTTAAGTTGTATAAATTTTATGTACACATGTCAAAAGTAGCTGACCATAGGAAAATTATATCCCATTCCCCTAAGAACAGCATTTTACTGCTCAGATAAGAACCTGGTAAAAGACTTGCAAAATGACTATAATGACATAATTTAGATACTCATTCAGAGAGTCATAATTAAATTAAGTTTAAATTTTGCAGACATCATAATTTGAAAGTTGACATCATTTTAGCCATTTTTAACATGATCCAAAAAGACCATTAAAAGCACTTAATTAGGAAAAGGTTTTCTTCCTCGTTCTCAGATAACCACTATTATAATTCGACCCCAAAAATGAACTGCTGGTAAAAACAAATCATAAAACAAAACCTGCAATGAGCGACCTCCTAGGCAGTGCTGTCCAGTTTAAATGTGTCTATTACATTCAATCAATGCAGTCTCTTAAATTTCCAAAGTTACTCTAAAAATACCATGTTAAGAATTTAACAGGAATATGTATTGTTTTCATCTATGTTTAGTAAATTCCTCTAACAGTGTCTACTTTTAAGAAAACACGTGCATGTTTACATTCAGTTGGCATAAAATTAACATAAAATTTTAATAAAACAGAAGAAGGTGGCAAAAGTATAAATGTAACAAATATGAAAGGGAACCAAATTATTTACACATTAAATTCTGTTATCATACTCTCTTCCAAACTTTTTCAGGTCAAAGTAATTTAAATGTGACTGTCCAATGAATGTTTTACTGACCATTATTACTTAAGTGTTTTTGAGGACGAATATTCTTCTTAAATGTACAAGGCCCTATAGTCAAGACTTAGAACTTTCCTATGGAAAGGTACCAGCAAGAGGCAGTCCCTTCCATGGAAGACACTGTCAAAACAAAGTAATGATTTTTGATTTTTTAAAAATCCATCTCATGCTCCGTATCTGTTCAACTCTATCCATATGATATGCTATTGCATTTACACCACCCTATGTCCAAAACACTCCAATCACCTGAACACCAAAAATCTAATTACTTTAAATCACACTTCTTCATACATGTATACCAACAGGCAATGAATTGTTTGGGTAAAAAAGTGTACCTTTCATGAGTTTGCAAATGAGGAAAATGAATTTAATTCTCAGGTTAGATCAAAACCCAAACTACAGGGATGACAGTAAAGGGCTTTGATAGCCTCCCTCTTCTGAATGCAAGGGCCTAACCTTAATCCCGCCAGAGCAAAGTCTCAGCCAAAATTCTAGGTTTCTCTTAGTCAATAACTGCCTCGGTAAATTTAAACATTTAAAAGCCTTAACAATTAATCTACAATGTAACTCACTCGATTCAAAATAGGAACAGTGACATCTTACCAGCTCTTGCAGGACATGTTAACTAGTAAAAATATAGACCACATTTTTCCATCTCACTAAAAGTGGCAATCAAAATTAGCAAGACCCCTAAGAGGCCAGGAGGACCCGAAAAATAAATATCGCCGATTATCAACCTGGCCTCACAATAAAACTTAAAACTTTCAACCAACATTAAATTTAACCTTTACAATAACCACTCGAGACACAAAATGCCCACAGATCGCCTTGACATTACCACTAGGAAACAAAATCACTCAATGTCCATTCCATAGCATATAAACACAGTACATAAAATGCTACTGAGCAGTTCATTTCATGTCTTACCGACATATCTGCCTACCAGGAGCAAAAAAAAAAAAATCAAAAAACCAAAAACAAAAAAAAATCACATTTAACAAAGACCTCAGATAAGCATAGGCCTTAGAGGGTCGATTATAGCACTAATCGTCTAAAACTTAACAAAACTACCAAATCCGGCTCCAAATGGTCATTAACTTGGTTCTCTGCCACAAATCTTGGGGCGTGGGGGGGGGAGGCATCTCCCCTTCACCTCCTGGGATGGAGGCTGAACACCTGGGACCCTGCAAAGAGCCCCTCGACTCACAGTTCGGGGCATCTATCGAGGCGACCCAGGGCCCAGAAACAATCCGGGCAATATTCTGATGCAATCCCGTCCGGGCGAGCCTCAGTCCGGGCCTCCTCTCCAGACCCTCGGTCTAGGTAGGGCCTACTCCAGGCCGGCGGACTCCCTGCTGCTCTGTTCCCAGTTCCCAGGTGGGACCCCGGGGAGCCCGGATCGGACCTCGCTAATCTGCTCCCTTCTGCACCAACCGAGGGACAATAGTCCCCGGAGGAGGCCGGGGAGCGGGGGAGGCCCCTGGCCTTGACCCTGGGTCTGAGCCCCAGAAGCTGGTCCCTGGGGGACGATGGAAGCGAGGGGAGGGGGGGGGGGCGCAAGGCCTGGATGCTCCGGGAGGGGGAGGGGAGCACAGGGGAGGGGGCGCCAACGCGGAGGATACAGGTCAAGTCCAAGTCGAATCCATCCTCTTGGTATCTCCTTTTGTTTCTGCTCACGATCTCCTTGATGATGGCTGTCATGTCTGGGGGCCGCGGGGGGAGGGAGGGAGCGGGCGGACGGAGGCGGCGGCACGGGCGACGGGGCCTGCTCAGCAGCCGGGCGCCCGACCTGGGCCTCTGCCCGCGGCGCGGGCCGGCGCCTGGGCCTGTGCCTGGGCCCGCGGAAGCTGGTGCTGCGGGTGCGGCAGGCGCGGCGGCGGGCCCGGCGGCGGCCCCGGAGGCTGCCCCGGCTGGCCCGGCGGCGGGCGCGGGCGCGGCGGGTGCGGCTCCTCGGGGCCCCGCGGGGGCCCGCGGCGCGGCCGGGGCCGGGCCCGCAGCCGCGGCAGGCCCGGGCGGGCAATCAGGCGGCGCGGCCCCCGCTGCAGGAGACTGCCCCAGGGACGGGGAGCCCGGCGGCCGCGGCCCCGGCGGCGGACTAGAACGACGGCGACGAGGAGAACGAGGCCGAGGCGCGGCTCCGGCGCGGCGGCCCGAGGCCCAGGGGGGGGCGCCGCCGGGGCCGCCGCCGCCGTGGTGGAGGAGGGGGGGGGCCGGGGCTGCCGCCGCTCGGGGCCCCGCGGCGGGAGCGCCGGCCTAGGCCGGGGGCCGGGGCCGGGGGCGCGGAGCGGGGCTCGGGGCCGCGGCCGCCGCCGTCTCGCATCGCCGCCGGGGCCGCCTCGCCTCGCCGCGCCCCGCCTCGCCTCGCCGCGCCGCGCCTCGCTTCGCCTCTCCTCGCCCCGCCTCGTTCCGCCTCGTCCCGCCTCGTCCCGCCTCGCGTCGCCTCGCCGGGCCGGGCCAGGCCTCGCAGGGCGGCTTGCAGCGGCGGACGCGGAGATCACTCGGCTGCCATCATGGCCGCGGCGGCCGCAGCTTCCGACGGGAGATACCAGGCAGCTCGCGCCCGGGAGGGAGCCACGGCCGGCTCCGCACGCCTGCGCCTGCGCCTTGCGCCACCCTGCGCTGGGACCAGGCCGCCCCTCCAAGCCCCCCCCCCCCCCCCCCCCGCCTCCCCGACCGAGGCGGAGGCCCGCCCCCCCCGACCCGCCCCCTCACCGATGCGCCTGCGCCCGGCGCCGCTCCGCGACACGACACGCCCCCGCGTCTCCGACTCAGCCCCGCCCCACCCTCCGTTCCGGCCCCCGAGCTCCTGCGCCCTGTTCAGTCCCTCCCCTATCCCCGCCCCCTTCCCTGTACCGCCCCCAAGGTCGGCCTCCGCAGGCCAAGGCTCCGCCCTCAATCTCCGTACCCCACTCCGCCCCCGCTCCAGGGCCCCGCCCCCCCGCAGCAAACCAGACCCGGCAGAGCCTGTGGTCGCGCACCAAGAAGCGGCGCGGGCAGAGCCCCGCCCTTCCCCTTCCTCGCCCCTCCCACAGGGCATAAGCACATCGACGGCACGTCGTATCCTGCCGCTGCGCACAGAGTCCCGCCACATCACCGCCTGCCACAGGAAAAGGAGGGGGGAAGACCGCGAAACCAAAAGACGGAGACTCGGGGGCAGGGCGGAGAACTGATGCCGGGGAGAGCTGGAGCCAGGAGAATCTGAGGGAGGGGTCTTCGTATGGAAGAAGGGAGACGTAATGGGGGACGAGAGCAGGAAATGATAGGGGAAGAGAGGGTGACTGAAGGGAAGGAGACTCGATAGAAGTTATGGGAGCAAGCGGGGGGGTGGGGAGGGAAGGGAGATGGGCGGGGGCGGGGTTGGGGGAGGGGGAAGGAGAAGTGAAAGGGGCCGGGGGCAGTGGAGCTGGGTGATCCTGGGCCATCGTCAGGTGTCAGGCGCGCCGAGCTGCGGCGCATGCCCAATGCCGAGGCCGGCTCCAGGTGCGGGGGGCTCGGGCTCGGCTTGGTGGAGGGGGAAGCTCCCAGCCCAGCACGGGAAGGCGAACGTCCGCTGGGGCCCCTGCTTTTTCCGAGGGGCTTTGCTCCGTTCCGAGCCATCACGTGGGGGGGCTCCTGCCATCCCTCTCTAACGGGCAGACCCCCGCCCGGAATGCCAGAAGGGGGAGGGGCGCGGCTGAGGCAGCCTTTCCCCCTCTCCCAGCTTCACCCCCTATGCTTTTTCTTCCTCTATCCCTCCCCCATACGGGGGAGGGAGATGTGCTAGCCCAAAACCCCCGCCCACTTTCCCGAGCCGGGAGAGGACCTGCCCGGAAATCCCACTCCTCAGCGTGTCAGCCTCCCGTGATGTCTCCATCTGTTTCCCCTCCCCTGGAGGAGGCAGCCTCCTGCTGTGTCTCCCCCTGCTCCCCCGGACGCCCCCTGATAAAGGAGCTGTCCCCAAGACATGACCCCCACCTATAATAACAAAATCCCCCCAATCTCCCCAGACTGCCCCCACTTGGAGAAAGGTCTGTGGCAGTAGGTTGGGACATTGCCCCTGCCTCCCTTTCCACGCTCTGTCCTAGTCCCGGCCTCCCAGGCGGCTGGGAAAACCCGGTTCGGATTTTGCTGGGGATCCGCGCCAGTTCTTGGGGCCTGCGGGCTACGGTGCGCATGGTCTGCGGGAGGGCGTGCCTCCAGTGGGCTGACTCGGGACCTCCGAGGGGGCGGGGGAGGTGGAAGAATACGCCGGTCCGCCCGAACTACTTTCGGAGCAATGTCACGTGGGGGGGGCGGATGTCCAGGCTTCCCCTTCCCCTGCTTGAGGGCGGTGTTCAGGGCCGCTTACTTCTTAGGACCTGAGCATTGGCTGAGCTCCTCGGGGGTGGGGGCGGTGACCCAGGAAAGGGGCGGTGCGTTAACCTGGGAGGAAGAGGCCCTTTTGTCTCAGCCCCGCACACAGAAGGGGTCTAATAAATGATTCGCGCCGGCTCCTTCCCTCCAAATCGAAGATGGCAGGCCCGATTTGGCGAGCTGTGCCAGCCCTTTGTACCGATGAGGAAACTGAGGCTCCAGCCTAGGCCCCAGATCCCGCTGCCTGTCCTCCGGCTGGGCTGCCTCCCGGACGTCACTGCCCCAGACCGCACCCGCCGCTGTCCAGCTTCGAGCTTCCCAAGGGGCCCCGGGAGAGGCGGACCCGGGCAGGGCCGGATCGGGGCCGGGACTTTGGTGGCTGGGGGCGGGGCGGGAAAGAGGTTGTGTGCTGGCTGGTTCTCCCGAGGCCAGGATGGCTCTGGCTGCCCACACTCTCCCCTACCCCGCACTCTAGGGGGTTTGCTCTTATGATCTGGGCTTACAGCCCCCGCTGCAGGTGGCACACCCCACCCATGCCCACATCACCAATTACAGTCAATTCGCTTTTTTTGGCAGGTATTTAACAATACCCAAAATAGGAATATCCCGGGCTTCAGGGTTCCACTATCCTCTATCCCCGGAGCGTGGGCCCAGCTTAGTACCTACATAATAATGATGCCACCGAGCCCGTGCCTAGCTAAGTGACTGGCCCACTGGGATTCGATAATGCTGTTCGCCCTGCTCCTTCCTCGGAGGCAGGCAAGGAAAGTCCTAATATATTTGGAGCAGAGCGTGGAGGCCTGGGCCGGGGATGAGGGGGCCCCAGGCCTCCCTGGCACCAGATGCCATCAGCAAAGGAGTCCGGAGAGTCCCCAGAAGCACAGCTGCCGGAAAAATGGCCCAAGACGCCCAGCTGAGGCACATCAGGCCTTTGTGAAGATGTCCTAGTTATGGCTATATGGCCAATCAAAATAAAAATTAGGAGCCGGTCACCCGGATAGCTACAGGCACGCCCCGTGGTCTATGCAAAGCACTACATTCCATGACATGGCTACTCTCCTAGAAGCACAAGCCCTCTGTAGGGAAAAACTGAAGCACCCTCCCTAGGAGCCAGACCCAAGTTACATCTGTAAAGCACATTGCAAACCTGAACAAAATGTTAATAAACAGAAACATTCAACTTTTCCTATGCACCAACAACATAGTAATGGTTGTTCTTGTCAGGCATGTCTGACTCTCCATGACTGCATTTAAGATTTTCTTGCCAAAGATACTAGAATGGTTTGCTATTTTCTTCTGTAGTTCATTTTGCAGATGAGGAAGCCAAGGCAAACAGGTTTAAGTGACTTGCCCAGGGTCACACAGCTAGTAAGTTCTCTGTCCACTTCATCGCCTAGCTGCTCCAATAATAATAGCTAACATTTTATAGCACTTAATATGTGCCTAGCCCCATGCAAAGCCCTGATTTAACAAAAACTGCCCTCAAGGAGCTTATATTCTACCAAGAGAAGGCAACACATCTTGAGGAGTTGTGGTCTGAGAAGGGTACTTTGGTCTAGGAAATTCATCACCAAGACCACAGGTAGAATCACACTGGTAAGGCACCATCAAAACATCATTAGTCCTTGTTCTGTTGCTAGAGTCCACCCCTCCCCCAACTGCCAGCAAATAAAGCAAATTATTCAATCCAGTTTAGAAATCATAAAGTAACTCTAAGAGCACACATTTACAAAGTGTTTTCTTCAGAATGACCCTGAAGGGTCATCCTATTTTGTAAAATGAGCAGAACCTGTCTAACTCTTAATCATTATTATCCCCATTTTACAGATGAGGGAACAAAAATGAAAAGAATTAAACAACTTGGCCTAAGGTCACGCAGCCAAATGACCGTCAAGCAGAATTTGAACCCATGACTTCTGAATCCATATACAGGGTCCTTTCCAGCATACTGCCCTTGAATGGTCTTCTAAGAAAAGAGAGGGGGTCTCCCAAGATTAATAAAGTGTCAGGTAGCACTGCATAGCCTTAAAGGTAGGGGGAGGGGGAGAGAGAGAGAGAAAGCAGAACTAGGAGTGGCTAGTGGCCAGGCTGCTTTTGAAGTCATCTGACTCTCCTGAAGGAGGTCAGAGAGCAACTAGTGAAACCAGGGACCTTTCCATTCCCACAATGGCTTTTCTGGGCCCTGACCTTGTTCCCTGGTTCTGTGTCACTGCCCCTGCCCAACAGAGGTGTATGTATCATCCACTAAGACTTTGAAAAATTAGAATCAAAATCTACCTTCACAAAATTTAAAATGTTTTACTAGACACTCAATAATGAACATCAACACAACCAACTAAGCTTGCTTAGAGATATTTACCTTGAAATTAATTTCAATGCCCCAAATATCCTGAGGGTCTTCAGTCACCCTTCCTCTGAGACCTCCATCCAATTGTTTCTGTTTCTGCCTGGTTCCTAATTAAGGCAGCCTCAGTCCTTTTAAATGTTAGATTTCTAAGTCAGGTTAGAATCTGTCAGGCTTCACTGGCTAATACCATCCTATTGCACGGATGGACCAAGAGGTATAAAACTATTCTACTCTTTATTTATGTACTACATACTTCTCTGCCTGTGTTGTGTCCACCATCCCTGCATCACATGGTCAGAACACAGGCTTCCTGAGGACAGGATCTGTTTCATTTGGACCTTTCTCTCCCTGGAACACAGTAGGCACTCACTGCAGTACTCATGTAATTGAATTGAATTCTATTCTTTTTTTGAGTGGGGAGGGGGACAGGTTACACTTTATTCAGAGTGTCATGGGCACCCAAACTTGCCTTTCTGGAAGGATTATACACATTACTAGCCTGCTTTCTGTCTAATGTGTAGAAGCTTGGTGAGCCTTTTATGTGACTGAGTGATTGGGCCTCTGCAACATCAAAAACCTTCTGCTTGTCTGAGAGTCTATAAAGAAACATAGAAGAGGTTGAGTGTTCACCCAAAAAGCTAGAGGATAAGTTGTCTTGCTCTCTTCTCCACTCGATTGGCTTTGAGACAAGGAAAGGAGCCTGGCACACTGAGTACTCAGTACAGAGTGAGTGTTGAATAAACTGCTGGGGGGATGGGGGTATCAGAAAGCTGTACACTAATCCCCTCACCATACATACACGCACGCGCACACCACGTATGTACCTTTGTCCTTGTTTCTTCTTTCCTAGGCTTAAGTAAAATGAGTGTTCAGGGGAACGGTGAGACTGGGAGAGCCATTAAAGCTAACTGAGGTCCCATGGACACAGAGGCTCAGAGACAGTGGCCACAGTGGCTGAGCCCAGGGAGAACTCAGTGGAACAGCTGAGCAGCCTGCTTGCCCCAAGTCAGCCATGGATGGACCTGGCAGCCAAGACACAGGATTCTAGAAACATCCATCAGAATTAAACTAAGGATTGACAATGCCTCACTTGGACTTGAACCAAGGTGAAGGAAGAAGAGGCCTCTTGGGCCCAGGAGCTTCAGGGTACCTCAACCCCCAGACTGCCCTATCCATTCACCTCCATGTGATGGGATTTTAGATTTGAATCCACTCTTGTCAGGGACCCTGGGTGTGCATGGGCAAGGGGAAAGAGTGGCTCCACTTTGTGAAGATGTTTTCTATGGTTCTCGCTGCTCCTCAGTGAATTCACTTTTGTAAAAGTTACTTATTCAGCTGGTTAACCACTCTTAGGGAGAGCCACACTGTATGAGCAACAGAACCCTACAGAGGAAAGGACTCAATTGCTCCCTGGGAACCTGGGCCCTCATTGAGAGCTAGACAGATACGAGGGGAAAGCAGGAACCAAGGGAGGGTTTTCCTATATTCTATCTCAGTTGCCAGAGGCTTGAGCTTCTCAACTCTCTGGACTCAAAGTATCCTCAGGAATCCCTGTAATTCAATTTAGTTAAATCCACTAACCTTTACTAAGCACTACATGCCAAGCACTGTGCTAGAAGTAGCTAGAAAGATAATAATGGAACAGCTCAGACCCTTAAGAAACTTATATTCTATGGAATTCTTCTCACTGAAAGCAGCTACATATGTAGCAAAACCAGTATCTTATAAAGTAGGGGGGAAAGATCTGATAAATGTTGAATGCAGGTGATAAATATCCCTTAATTATAGCTGAACGCTTTCTATTTTCTGCTGCCATGTGACCTTTTGAGCGAACACCCCTTTCTCCTCTCCCACACACTGACCTTTCGTGGAGAGGCCTGAATCAGTGGTTTTCATTTGTAGCAACTCTCTCAATTTTTATTCCTTTCATGGATAATTCTCTAAGTAATCCAGAATGTTAAAATGGAGTGAAAAATGTCTGAACTGAAACAGAAACAAGTATACTAAGGAGACCCGAGTTATCCCTTATCTCATGTACCTACACAACTGTCAGGTTGCTGTTGCTAAAACCTACTCCCCTGCTCAGATATCTTCAGTAACTCCCTGTTGACTACAGAATATAATAGAGAATCCTCAACCTGGATTTAGAACCTATTCCAATTTGGATTCCATTTAATTTTCCATATCTGTTTTACATCTCACCTTTTCACATATTCTCCATTCCATTCAAACTGGTCTGCTAACTGTTCCTCCCACATGATCTTTCATCTCCCACCCCCATGCTTTTGTATAGTTAGGTCTGTCAGGCCCAGAATGTCCTCCTTCCTCATCTTTGTCTTGTAGAGTCCAGAGCTTGCTTCAAAACACCAGCCCAAATGTCACTTCCTACATAGGGTCATCCCTGATCTCCCTTCTTGATTTCTCCAGTTCCTCCCCCGAAAATGACCTTGTCTTACTTTGTAGGTGCCTTGCATTTACAAATCTCTGTGTACTTGTCATAGCTTCCCAGTTAGAATTGTTTCATTATTTGTTTCTGTATCTGTAGCGTGTAAAGCGTGCCAGCTACCCAGAAGGTGATTGATCCATAACATGTCTTTGAAGGCAGATGTTATGGGAAATTAAAATCACCAGGCCTAGAAGAGATTCCTTGTGGTTTTACTTCCCCAATCTAGAAAATGAAGAATTTGAACTCTGTGACCTCTAAGGGCTCCTCCATCTCAAAGGTTGGAAATCCTATGAAGAAAGGGGGGCCTTTTCTCTCCCTTTCACTCGCTGAATCCCCACCCATCCTTTAAAACTCAAACCAGCTTTTCCGGCGGTGAAGACCTCCCCGCGCTGACATGCCTCTCGCGAAAGACCTCCTGTACCCCTCTCCCGAGGAGGGAAGCGGAAACACAAGAAGAAGCGCCTGGTGCAGAGTCCCAACTCGTACATCATGGATGTCAAGTGCCCTAGGTGCTACAAAATCACCACCGTCTTTAGCCACGCACAAACGGTGGTCCTCTGTGTGGGATGCTCCACTGTGCTCTGTCAGCTTACGGGAGGCAAAGCAAGACTTAGAGAAGGATGCTCCTTCAGACGGAAGCAGCACTGGTGACTCAAGATGAATGAGGAACTGTAAAGAATAAAACAAATTTGATACAAAAAAAAAACTCAATCCAAAGGCCATCTCCTCCATGAATGAAGCCTTCTCTGATTGCATCCCCAGGGGTGAACATCCTTCTCCCTTGGAGCTCCCAGGGTACTGATAGCTCAAGCATCATGGAGTCATGTGCATGTCATAGCCCCCAGTGCCACTGTCAACCCCATAAGGGCAGGAGTCCAGTCTCGCTAGACTTGGATGATGCCCAGGCCTGGTATCTGACTGTGTGCTGTGTGCTATGTATACGGGAACTCCGTAAATGATGTTGAAGTCCAAATGGCAGGAGAAAAGGAAATACTAATCCAGTGTCCATTACAAGGAAAGATCAGGGGGGAAAACCAGGGAAACAGTGCCATCTTCTGGAGAATGAGGATATAGCGAGGATGCTCTGCAAGACCCCACTGTGCGGGGCAGGGGCGGAGCTGAACAAGAATACCTTTGGTTAGTCTACAAAACAGGGATGGGCCAACCTGCATAGAAACCGCTAACTATGGCCTCTGGGTTGGTGAGAAGAGGTTTAGATCTCCTGGGAGTTCCTCTGGTGAGATTGGAATAAGTCATGCCCTTGCTGAGCCTCAGTTTTTTCATCTGTAAAATGAAAAGGTTGAAAGTATCCAGAGTAGCACTGGGAGGGGGAGCGGGGAGGGGGCAACAGAAACAAAGCAGGAACCTGACAAGTGGGGAAACAACTGAAGGAACCACGCTGTGTGAATGGAGTGGAAGAGTATTTCAAAAACAAAAAAAAATGAGTTCCACAAGTCTAAACAAATGTGGAAAAACAGTCCATACAATGACTACAACCATGTCAACCAAAGCAACGAGGAAAGGCAGTCCAGATTAATTTTCATGATTAATCTTGATCCAAGACAGCAGATGACAAGATATTACCTTTCTTTCTGTAGAGGTGAGGGTCTATGGTTATGGAGTGGTGCATGTCCTGTTTCATTATCAGCTTTGATTTTTCTTATAGGGGAGTGTTCAAAGGGGGAGGGATACACACACACACACACACACATACACACACATAGATAGATAGATAGATAGATAGATAGATAGATAGATAGATAGATAGATAGATAGATAGATAGATATAGATATATATAAAGAAATGATTGTGTTACAGACACCAAAGGCATCATACTTTTTAAAAATAAAGAAAATTAAAAGGCATTCGTAAGATCATAGATTGACAATGGAAAGGGGGCATTAGAGTAGCTCAAGCCTAATCCTGCCCTCATTTTTCAGATGTGTAAACTGAGCGCCCGGGGAAACCAAGTGATTTTCTCAGGGTCACATAGCTAGGGAAACAATGTGAGCAGACAAAGGGCAGAAGGCCAGTGTAGAGACAGGTTCTTGTTGCCCTTTGGCCTGTTTCGTTGGAACCATCCCTAGCTTGGAGAGGGCATGCTTTCCAAAGAAGTAGCTAGTTCTTTTGGGAAGTGAGTGGTATTACCTGGGTTGGGCCTGGCCACAGAACTTTGAATGGGCGTGTGCCTCACTATCATATCAGTTAGAATCATAAGACTTTTCTGCTTCCTTCAGAATAGTCTGGCCTTTAGTATTCTCGATGACATTCACAAAAGGTCATGGCACCCTTCTGTAAACTTCCTTGTGCAACAACCAGGGTCAAAGTCCTCTGACAGAAAGAGAACATCCCCCACTAGACCTTCTCTTCCCCTCCCCAGAAAGCAGCTCTGACCTTGTGACAGACTTGGACCACACGATGATGGGTTCTGAACAGTTCCAGAGGAGATTGAGGAGGAGGAGACTTATTCTTGTCTCCCATCATTGTCTCCAATGTCCTGTTCCACTTGGATGTACACAGTTCTGTTCTTGTTCTGAGCTTATCAGGAAATTTCTGCGCACCTATTTAAAGGTCAGATCTGTGGTTTCATGGGTAAAGGGAATTCCTGGTGGGGAAAATTCCCTCTGCCAGTGCAAATCAGCAATGATCTTACAGCTTTTAGTCTTGGATCAATGCCTGGTGCCTTAAGAGGTTGTGTGACTAATGTGCCAGAGGTAATTTGTTAGAAAGGCAATTTGGAGGATCAGATAGAAAGCATCCATATTCATCTCTTTAAATATCTCCTTCTATTTGGAAAAAAAAATGTATAGGCAATAAAATAGCAGAGCAAAGAAGAGGTAAACTATGTCTGTTGTTACTGACATATGGAGATAGATTGCAGTTGAGATCCCCTGGAAATAGAAAAGGCAATGACTAACTGGTACATCACAAGCTTGTTACCAAGCAGTAGCATAGCCAGTTGAAAGGGTCTAGGTTCAAATACTGCTTCTCTTCCCACATGGCCTTGGGCAAAGTCACTGAAATGACATGAACCTCAGTTTCCTCTTTTGTAGAATGAGAGTGGGACCTGATGGCGTTTGAGGTTCCTTCTGGCTTGTGATTCTGTGTGTAAATTAAATGTCATAGATTAGAGTTGCAAGGGGTTTTAGGTCCAGAGACATTAAGTAATTTAATCAAAGTCAGACATGTAATGAGAAGCAGAGCTGAGATTTGCTCTAGGAGCTTTCTCAGACTCCAAATCTAGCATTCCTTATACTGTGCCATGCTGCCTCCTTCATGATTTAGTTATTGGTAGAGGAAGATTCAGGCCCAGGTGAGCACTGAGAGCTTGGCAAGCGTATGACTGCCTTGACAAGGCCCTCCAGAAGAGTTCCTCTACTTGATCATGTTTTTGTTTATTTCCCTCTACATCTACACAGTGACTTGTAGGAAAGCACCCTGGGAAATAATGAGTTACAGCTACATTTCCTCTGCTGGGCATCTTTTATGGGCTGCACTTACCACCATCTGACTAGTTGAGGGGAGGGGTTATCAATGTTTTTGGACAAGAAAGATTGCAACAATATGACTATTCATGGATAAATACATTTGCATACTTTTTTTTAGAGTTCTAAATCTATGCCTCATAACTTTAGCTCAGCCTTCGTATCTTCTTCTTCCTCTAGACCATTCATGGTGATATTGACAGATTTCATTTCTGAGAGCCCCTTTCTCTCTTGAACTATCCTTCCTTTTAGCAAGTCAGACCATGATATTGTATCTATCATTTCTTTGAGCTTTTAAAAAATTTGCTATTGACAGTATTACAGTATAACTCTGACTGCAAAAGATGGTAACTTTCTCTACAAAGGTTCTCATTGCATCCATTTTTAGCACTGTCCTCCTTGTTCTGAGTCAAATCCAGAGAAACAGTCCCTTTTGTTTATTTCTTTGCTTCTAAAAATGGAAACTTCAAGGACTTTTGTTCCAATCTGTCCAATGACCCCAACCCTGTCATTTTCTACCTGGGTCACTTTGGGCAAAACTTTTTAACTATTCTGGACCTGAGTTTCCTCATCTGTAAATGGAAGGGACTGAATTCAGCCTCTAAGTCAGCTTTAAATATATGAGGCCATAAGACAAAGCAAGAGTTTATCTGTTACAATTTACTCTAAATGGAGCCAACATAATATGAAATAGAGAAATATCAGAAACATTCCCACTAAAATAGGTACAAAGCAAGGGTAT
Source organism: Bettongia penicillata ogilbyi (assembly GCA_023548195.1). NCBI lineage: Eukaryota > Metazoa > Chordata > Mammalia > Diprotodontia > Potoroidae > Bettongia > Bettongia penicillata. Next base: position 1,994,510 of record JAJHZJ010000324.1, on the reverse strand, counting down.
CCAATCACCACTTTTACTCTATATAATGTACTGAAAATTATAGTACTGTAATTACAGTAAGATAGAATAAAGATATTAAAGGGATTAAATTATTAATTAAGAGGTCAAAACATCATAGTTTTCAAATGATAAAATATCATAGCTAGAAAATCCAACCATCTCTAAAATTAATGTAGACATTAAATTATTTCAACATTTTCCAAATATAAAATAACACTCTTATTTTCTTGTATAAAGCTCAAGAAAACAACAGAAAGAAACATTTCAAAATAACAAAAGCAATCACATAATCAGGAACTGACCTTCTTAGTAATATACATGTATTCAACTTTAATAAACAAAATTAAGGAATCACATAATTTAAAGTTTGATGGGACTTCAATGGCCATCTAACTTACAACCCATATAAATGTAATCCACAGGAATTTTAACTATTATGTACCTTAAAAATGTCTATCCAGCCTCTGCCTGAAGACCTCCAATGTTACCACCACTTCTCAAAACAAACCATTCTACTTCTGGATAATACTAAATTGTTAGATTTTTCTCCTGACCTTAAGTTTAAATTGGCTTCTTTTCAATTTTAGCCATTTTTCCTTAGTTCTGCCTTGTAGGGTCAAACAGAATGAATCTGATCCTTCATCCACAAGGCAGTCTTTCAAATATTTGAACACAGTTATCATTTTCCCCTCTTCCCCATCTTTTCTAGGCTATACATTCCTAGTATCAACTGATGCTCATATGGCAAATAGGCAAATGTGATGTTGGCAAAGAGACTTGCAAACTTTGAGATTATACATAAGATTGATTTATTGGTATTGCTATTTATTCATTAACTTATTTTTTAACCTCCATTTTCACTGGCCCAGGGAATTCCCAAGGAGAAACTCCCTTTATCAATGCAGATGAATAATTGTTGTAATGCATGTAGTCTTAGAGAGCTGCCTAAGAAATTAAGAAGTTAATGTCTCAGAGGGACAGACAGCAGGTAGGTGTCAAAGGCATGACTTAAACCCAGATCTTACTAATTCCAAAATCACCTCTCTTTCCAATATGCCACATTAATTCAGGATTATTGTTATTATCACATGGCATGTATTCAATGATCTACACTGTCTTGTTTATTTTCTCTGTATGTTCTCCAGCTTATCAACTTATTTCTTAAAATATTCCATCCAGAACTGAGCACAATATTCCATGTGTGTGCTGACCAGTGCAGAGTAGACATCGGGGAGACCACTGTCATCTCTGGAATCGAAACCTCTCCTAATTCAACTCAAGATTGCATTATTTTTTTATCTGCTGTGCACCACTGAAAACACCACTCTGTGGAGTTTATAGATCACTAAAACTCCCATATCCTTTTCAGATAAAATGCTATCTGGTCATACTTCTTCCCTCTCATACTTGTAAAGTTATTATTCTGAGTTCAAATGTAAGGCTTAACATTTATTTCTAACATACTATATCTTTTTGGATTCAACCTAGTGTGCTTAATCCATCAAGATGATCCTGGATTTATAATCTTTCATCAATGTGCTAACTATTCATCCCCAGCTAGACTGCTAGGTCTTATCTAGCACAGAACCCTGAACAAGCCACTAAACCTACAGATGAGGAAACTGAAGTAGACAGTCACTTGTTCAGGGTTCCACTACTGTGGATTTGAACTCAGATGTTCCTAACTCCAGGTCCAGTGCTCTGTGTGCTGTGGAGCTCCCTAGTATCATTCTACATTTACAATACCTCTCACATGTGCCCCCTTCTTTCACTCAGCAGCACCCTCACTTCTCTCCTGAATTATTGCTATAGGTACCTAACTGGGGTTCCCAACTTGAGTCTCTCCCCACTGAAATGGACCCTCCACAATGCCACTAAGGTGATTTTCCTAAAGCACAGTTTTACCATGTCACTGCCTTTCTCAGTAAACTCCAGTGGCTCTCTGTTATCTTTAGGATCAAACTGTTCTATGTTTGACATTTAGATCCTTTTGCAGCTTGGCTCCATCAGACCTGTCCAACCTTATCACTCTTCCCCTGCATACCAAAGTCCAGTCAAACTAGCCTTGCCTTTATTCCTCAGACACAGCCCCACGGTTGTCTTGCACCTTTCCCACAGCTATCCCCCATGCCTAGAATGGCTCTTTCCCTTCCTGAATTTTCACATCACCTTCGCTTTCCTTTTCTCCTGGGAGTCTAAGGCCCTCCTCCCAAACTATCCTCTATCTATTTGTGTATATTCCTATACATGCTACCTTCCTCAGCTAAATGGCAGTCTCCCTGAGGGCAGAGATTGTCTGTATAGCCCCAGTGCCTAGCACACAGTAGGGGATTAATAAGTGCTTGGTGATGGATTGAATAATTTACTTAAATTCTCTACTTTGTACAAAGGGTTCACAGTGAAAGAAGGAACAATTGATAGGAAGTGCTGAGGCATTTACATCTTGCATGCAGGGGCTCACAGTATAATGTGTCATACGTTAGAATTTGAAATCTGGAAGACTCCACTTGACACTTCATCTCTGATATAGACTCGCTGTGTGATCATGGACAAGGCACTTGACCTCTCTCATCCTTATCTATAAATAGGGATAAGAAGAAGTGTAGGTCCTACCTTACAGGATCTTGGAAGGTTCAAATGAGTTCATGTTTGCAAAGCCATTGAGAAATGTCCTTCATTCCCTCTTCCCAGGAAGAGCAAGAAAAGGGAAGGCTTAGGATTTGTTCATGGGTACTGCCCCAGGTAAATTCCCCACCTGACTGGCATGAGCATCTGCCAGGCTCCTTCAGGTAAAATAAGAACAGTTGTTAAACTTCTAGACCTTTCTACAGTCCTTCTCCAATGGGCAAAGTGCTCTGTGCACATTCTCATCAATGTCATCAAGGCAAGGAAAGCTCTGTTGTGAGGGTGAGGGCAATGGGCCACTGAGGCTGGATGACAGTCCCAGATAATGTCAGATGTCTCTCTCCCTTTAGAGAGACAAAGAGTCAACCATTTCTGATACACATTGACTGCATGACCTGGGACAAGTCACTGGACTTTTCTGCCATCTGGACAGCTCTCTAAGACTACAGGTTGCATCAGCAGAGGGAGTTTCTTCATCTGGGAATTCCCCATCTCAGTGAAATCTCAGGTGGTGACTCTCTCCCTTTCCCTCTTGAGTTGATCTCAGCTCTTGCCCATATACCATGGATGGTTAATTTCTCTTCCCAAGCACACTTTTCCAACAGAGCTGACAGCTGAGTGGAAGCTCACAGCCCCTCCAGCTGGGGTAGCTGTCATGATATAACAGTAAGGTGGCACCCTGGCTTTCCCATCTATCTGGCGAGTGCATGAATCAGCGCCCCAGCCTTATCACCTCCGGGGAGATATGATAAAATCGAGTCCCTGAGTCTGCAGAGTTGAAGACTAGACCTTTGGGTTCTTGGCAGCAATTCCACTTGAGGGCTGTCACTGCCAGAGGCCCAACCAGAGCAGCTGAATTGTACGTTTCTGTAACCCAGTGGATAGGGGAGAAGGAGAGAGAGAAAGAAACAGAGACAGAGGCAAAGAGATAGAGACTCAGAGAGACATAGAGAAACAAAGACAGAGGTGGTGAGGCAGAAAGACAGTAAAAGAGAGAGATAATCACAGAGACTAAAGAGAGAGACAGAGAAACATAAACAGAGACAGAGGTGGTGACAGAAGTATAGAGAATAGTCACAGAGAGATAGTCACAGAGACCCAAAGATGAAAAAGAGACGGGGGGTTAAGGGGGTAGGGAGAGAGACAAACACAGACACAAAGACAGAGATAGGGCTATTTCTTGCCTGAAAAAGCCAAGTAGGGGCTCTTAATGTGTACTGTCAGACTTATCTAGTTTTGTATGGACTGTCTGGGTGTTTTTCATTGGTTGCTACACAAGGTAAGCAAGCTTGAAGCATGTCTCCAATCCATAGGATGGATCTTCATGATGAACTTCTGGAGAAGAGGCCACCAGGAGGGGTGATGGCTCTTAAGACTCCTAATTAGACTCCTACAATCTAAGACTCGGGGCTACAAGGGACCTTGGGGGTCCTCTCCTCCAATCTCTTACTTTACAATGTTGAAAAAACAGGCCTTTATTGTGTGTAGAAAGACCCAAGCCAACAAAGTCATTGTAAGCACCAGGCACCACCTCAGTGCTAAGCTACAAAGACAAGAACAAGATTGTCTGCTCTCAAGGACTCCACACTCTATGGGGAGGCCCCACCTGTAAAAAGGTGACAGCATACATGAAGGTTTGAGGTTGGGAGTGCCATTAGGAAAGGCTTCCCAGAGGGCACAGCTCAGAGCCCGAACCTCTGAGAAAACTGACTGGTCTAAGGGGCAGAAGGAAGGAAGGAGGGGCTTCCAGGCCCTAGTTTGGGGGACACTGTGCACTAGAATGGAGCCAGGAGAGAGAATTCTAAGCTCAGGAAAGAGTGGGAGTTCAGTCTGTCTGGGACGTAGATTGATGCCAAATGAGTCCAGAAGTCAGGCTGGGGCCAGACTGGAAAAGGCTGTGCAGCTGGAGAGTCTGTTACCTCCCAGAAGAAATGGTGAGCCTCTGAAACTTCTGGAGGGCTGAAGGACAAACTTGTGCTTGAGGAGGACTTGGTAAGAAGGTCTTGGTGAAAGGTCAGTGATTTGGGGTGAGCTCAGAGAAGGGACACCGCTCAAGCTGCTGAGGAAGGAGAACAGACAGATCTGGCTACTGGTAGGCTGTGGGGTGGGGGTGTAGGGGTGAGAGGGATGATAGAGCCCAGGCTCTAGTGTGTCGGTTGGGAGCTGCCCAGGGTGCCTATTATTCCTGGATAAACCCTCCCAGAGGCTAGAGCCCTAGATCAATGCTGTTGTCTCTTATGAATGGAGTCCCTCCATGGAGCATGCCATCCTCTAATCCAAAAGTGTTCCCGTGGTCCCTTCCAGGGAGGCTGGGGAGAGTGCCCTGTGATGTCAGCCTGGCCCCTGGGCTGATATTATGACATGGGCCTCAGATCACACCCCCTCCTTCTCTCCCTCTTCAAAGTTCTCTGCAGCCTGGTGAACCAAGCTTAGGTGATGTCACTTCCCCCGCCCCGGACAAGTTAGTTCCCTGGCATGTCGCCCGTAAATTGGAAAGATGATGGTGCAGGCAAAAGTCATCAGAGAGCAAACCAATAGAGGCTGCCCGAGAACCATTCCCCCTCAGAGCTGCCCAAGGTACTGTGACCCTTACATCAAAGCTTAACCTGCTGGTAGGCACTGGCCTTGATGCCCCTTCCCCACCTGCTCCCTCTTCGCCTCCGTAAGGTCCCAGGTAGTCCAGAGAAGAATGTGGCATTTGGAGTCCGGGGACTTGAGTTCAAAATCTGAGTGTGCTACTTCTGTGTGACTATGGGCCTAGTTTGCCCTCCTAAAGGTGAGGGAATTTGACCCAATAGTCCTTCCAGCTCTCCTGATCAGTCACATTCACAGTGACTGTCCTGACTCCCAGGATGTACGCTCCCAAAGAGGACAGTCTCTTCTCTACTCCTCACATGCTTCTAGGGCCTTCCACAGTACTCTCCCACTTCTCATGCTCCCACTGAGAGGCCTAAGATGATCCAAGTTCAAACTCGGCAGAATCCCCAGAATGGACGCCCCAAGCTCTAATTCTTCCTAGACTTCCCCATGAGGAGACATCTGGAAACATCTCCTTCTAATACTCTACTTTATGTTTCTCTTCCAAAACACCCTCTTGGCTTAAATCAGTTGAGAAGTCACCACATTTACATTCTAGGCCCTGGAACAAAAGGTGCCTTAAGGGTCCTTCACCCTTTGTTGATTGCAAAGCAAATAACTCTGACAGAGAAGGGGCCCTTTCCAGGCAGGCTTCCCCACAGCATATGGTTCATGAGGTATTTTGCCTTAGCCACAGGGGGCTTTTTCCCAAAGTTTCAAAAGCCAAAAAGCCCCCTTCCCCCTCCATGCCGATAAAACAGCATGGGACCTTTGGGTTACGGTTTTAAAAGACAAAATATCTCTTCCAAGCTAAGTTGTTTTCATTCAGTTCAACTAACATTTAATACTATATGTACAGCATTGAGTAAGGGAAGGCAGGTTGGGGGTGGGGGTGGGGTACATAAACAGAATGCAAAATTTAGATAAGATATAGTCCCTGACCTCATGGAGTTTATAATCTAAGAGGATAGTAGGCCTCACAGTCTTACAAATCAAGTATAACTGATAAGATAATTTTAAAAATAAATATTTTATGATTTTGGGTGGTATCTCCATTATTTCTGAAAAGACCATCTTTCCCTCTCCTGCCAAGAAGCCTCCCTTATAACAACAACAGCAAAAATACAGTTAAGGTAAACAAATGAACACCATGGACATATGTGAGATTCTGAGCCTCCTTCAGCTTCCCTGGATGAAGGCAGGGAAGGGAGCTTAGATCCATACTTTGAAGGGAAGCCAAGATCTGTCACTTGACTAGTCTAATAACACAACCAGTCAGCAATGTGTTCCTCCTGAAGTTCTTCTAAAACGAAATGCCTAAATTCCAACTGGGAATAGATTTCACCATTCATTAGTGAAATCTCGAGGCCCTGAATGGCTTTAATGGGGAAGATGGGTTCGCAACTCTCATCCTTGACTACCAGCAATGGATGGGCCACAAGTGCCTACAGCCTACCTCAGGCACAGCCCATGAGGAGGAGACTGTAATCTCCTTGTGGACAGGGACTGTTTCATTTTACTTTATATTCCCTGTGCCCAGCAGAGTCCTGACACACAGTAGGCACTTAATATGTGTTGAATGGCTTTGGGGAGAGAGGAGAGGAGAGAGAAAGAGAGAGAACTGAGGAGAACAGAAAAGGAGACAAAACAGGGAGGACAGAGAAGGGGATGGGGGGAAGAGGGTCACCAACCTCTTTAGTCCTGGATCCCAGACTCACCGAAGTACACAGGTCATTGGCACTATGTCCTGAGAAATTGCAAAGGAGACAAAACAAGTGGGAAGGAAGAGTGGGAAAGGGGAAAAGAAAAGGGGCCCATTTTGGGGAGAGAAGTCAAGGACCCTGAAAAATTACTGGGCAACCATTGACTGACTTTCATTCTAGAGCCCTATCTGACAATCACTTGATTCTCTTGTAGTTCCATTCCAATGGAAGCATCTTTTCTTTTCTTGATAACTGGTTTTTGGTCCAGATCAATGACTGGCATATGGGGGAACTGCCAATATAGAAACTTCTTACGCTGATGTATATTGGCAACTCATTTGAAATCTCTTAACAGTTGTCTGGGGGTATTGAAAGGCTAAGTCACTTGTCCATGATCACACAGATATTATGTGTCAGGACTTGAACTCAGGTTTTCCTGACTCCAAAACTAGTCTTCTATCTACTTTTGATATGTTTCTATTCTTGATGATAATTAAGATTTAATAACATTAATATTGTTTCTAAAAGATTGCTTTTAAAAGTTATTGGTGGCATAGGGTTGTGAATACAATCATAACTCTACAGTGGGAAGGGATTTCAGAGGTCATATAGTCCATTCCTCTCATTAGAGAGGTGAGGAAATGGCTCCCAGAGAGATCAGGTGATTTGCCAAAAGCAACACAGCAGCAAGTGACAGAACCAGGATTTGACCTTGGACCCAGTAACTCCAAATTAAACCTCTCACTACACTGCCTCAAACTACAAACCTTGTAAGATTTTGAGGAGGCAATGTATATAGAGTACTTTGTGTAGTACTCCCACTACTGGGGGGGGCAAGTCCACCAGCCTGTACTTGAACTCATAAATTGGATCCCCAAAGCCAATTTGCTTTGGGAAGTTGTTCTATTCTTAGGGTTCTTGTTGTTAATGAGCCCCCACTAGTGTGTCCCCCATTAAAAATTATACAATAACTTCAACAAAAGCATTTACTCAGAAAATACAATATGAATGATTGGTATAAAATATCCTCCCCAAACTCTCGCCTAGTACACACAAGGTCCCTGGGGAAAGTGGGCTCAAACTTTGAGTATAATGAGTACAATGAGGCACATGTGTTGAGAACACTTGTAACAAGAAGGAACTTGCCGTTTCTGGCCCTATCATTTTCTCTCTTCATGGAATCTTCATGAAGTTCCTCCTAGGGTTTCATTTTCTGTTGGGTTCCAAGGATCAATAGTAACCTTCTTGTATCCAGATGTATCTCATCATGGGAGTGGGGAACTAAAGCTGTCACTGTCATTGGATGATTTGTCTTTCAACATTCATCTGCAGCTAATGTTACTGCAGCTAATGTTACTGCCACCTGCCTCTGTTATTCCAATGGTCACTGCTACTGTTGCCTTTCAGCTCTGACCATCGATGGGACCTCAGATAAGATCTCTGGACTTCCCAAACTCACAAGGTCAACTGGATACTTCCATCTTGGAACACTAAAATCAGGAAATAATTAAACAAAGAGACAGAGGGGGATCACAGACACTGTGACCAGGTAGGAGATACGGCTACTGCCCCTCTCCTACCCAACTTTCGAGGCCACTTCTGAGCAACTCTGTTCTCTGCAGCCATAAGGGGAAAGAGAGAAAGAGATATAGTTCACCCCTTTTGCAAACCCATTAAGTTCTGGCTCTGTTCTCTCACCTCTCCCCGGTCAATCAGAATATTTTTGTTGACATGGTACCAACCCCTCAATCACACACAGCCAGGTATAGGTCACCCCTAACTTCCATCTGTTTGAACTGAAACCGGTCAGGGAGAACTTCTGTAGGCTTCTCGGTCTTCTCCCCGCCCCCCCCCTCCATGGGTCAGTCCACCTTAATAGAGATGCATGTTGATTGATTCTGATTCAAAACAAGTCATTTAACTTCTCAGTGGAAGTGTCCCAAAGTACAAACTGGAGAGTAGGTGGTGATATGTACTAATGCAAGGTGTTTTCTCTCTGAGAGCTCTCTATATGGATGTTCTTGTAGAACTGGCTATATGTGTGTATACATACATGTACAGATATGTGCACATGTATGTATAAAGCATTGACGGTCAATATGACTGTCTATATATCTACTCAAACAATATGTGTACACATGTGTAAATGCATGCATGTATATGTGTACATTGTTGATATTCTCCTATAACTGGTCATACATACATACACATACACACACACACATAAATGATGGATTGTGCAAGTTTTGGGGAGGAGAAATAATAACAAATTTGTTTCTGGAAAGGAAAGTAGTGTTTAGAGTAGGTCGCTGCCCCCATGGAGCTCACATCTAGCCGGGACAGGACCTCTACCCAGTAACTAGAAAAGTCAGGCACCAATCGCAATAGAGGAATACAGGCCAAGGCATGGATGACGTTGGAGAGGAAGTCTCAGCCTGAGCCTGTCCAGTTCTGGCCCTTCTGTTGGACTCTGCCATCAGATTTACACACTTACTCTCCCCCAGACCCACTGCTTATAGGGCTAGGGCCCGATGGGTGAGAAAGAAGAACCCCTGTGAAGGGGTTCCAGCCGTCTAATTTACACTGTATGACTGTATGTTCCCATTGGTGAGAACAAATCGCCATATTTATAACTTCAAGTAGGGCAAGCTAGACTCTCTGGGACTGCTTCCCCTGGATTGCTCACACTCGTGGGACCTGCCTATAATCCCAGTCCTGGGCCCTGAACCAACCTATTCACCAAGTATTTATTAAGCACCAGCTGGGTCAGGCTCTGGGTTGGTGCCAGGGTTATGAAGACAAAGACTGAAATAATCCCTGTTTTCAAAGACTGTGCCTTCTGAAATGGAGAGTAGTTTGGGAATTTGTTCTTAAAGGACAGAATGAATGCCAAACTCACCACTATGAGCAAAGGTTTGGAGGTGGGAGGGAAATTACTGAGCATGATTCTGAGATGAGGACAAGTCAGATATGCTGACTGAGGGAGTCACAGGAGGTTTCATGGATGGGAGGCTTCTGAGTTGGACCTCAAAGGCTAAACAACACGGAAAGGGGGTAAGGGAAGGCATTTGGGGCCTAAACAGCAGAGTGAGCAAAGGGCTCCAATCAGATCTCAAGTGAGTTGTCTTAGTGTAGAAAGGGAAATAATACAAGATAAGACTGGAAGGGTAGGGTGGCCCAAGATTATACAGGACCTTGACTGCCAGTTCACTGTGATGGAACAAATATTTATGAAGTGCCTACTATGTTCCTGGAAAAAGAGTTTGAGTTTCACTCAGTAGGCTATGTAGATCACTTGAAAATTTGGGGAGAGAATGAGATGCTCAGGGATGTACATCAGGAAGGTTACTGGGGCAGCAGCAATCTGAAGGCTGGCTTTGAGTTCAGATTTGTCCCCAGAAAATCAACCACAGTCTTTTTTTTTTTTTTTTTTTTTTTTTGGCAAGGTCCATATTGCCAATTCTGGATAGCCCCTAGTCACTTGGAAAGGTTCAAGGTCATCTTTTTCATTGTTCCCAGTTGCTAAAGCCTTTCTCTCTAAGGCCACCTTGTATCTACTCTATATGAATTTTGAATATCCTGATTTATGGATATGTTGCCACTTCCATTAGAATATAAGGGCAGGGACTGTTGGGGCTTTTTCAATGTCTCCTCAGTACTTACTACAGTGCTTGGCATGTAGTAGGCATTTAATAAATGCTTGTTCATAGATCATAGGATCATAGATTTAGAGCTGGAAGTCATCTTAGAAACCACCAAGTTTACTTCCCTCCCCTTTTACCAAGGCAGAATCTGAGGCAAAGAGGGGATGAGGGACTTGGGCAGGGTCACACAGCTAGTACGTGACTGAGGTGTTGTTCAATTCAGGGCCTCCTAACTCCAGGTCCAGTGCCCTACCCACTAACCCACATTGTCTCTCTTGATTGATCAGTTACAGGCAGGAAGCCCTATGAGGAATCTCTTGCAATAATTCAGGCAGGTGGAAATTAGAGCTTACATTGGTTTGGTGAGAGAGGAGAGAACTCTGAGGGACTATAGAGCCAGACATGACTGATCTCAGCAGTGGAGCAGATCTGAGGTAAAAGGAAAGATCAAAGATGTCACCGAGGCTGCATCCACGGAAGACCAGACAAATGATGATGCTCCAGACAGAGAAGGGATGGCAGAAGGAGGAACAGGGTTAGCAGGTGAGGAGCTCGGTTTGGGGCATGCTGACTTTAAGGTCCCTGGTCTTGTGGACATGGCAGTCCAGTAGGAGAGATAAGACACACCCATAGATTGACGCTAATATAATAAATGCCTGAGTACAAAGTATTCTTCCGTCAGAGGAGGAAGAAAGTTACTTCTAACTGAAAAGAAATCAGGGAAGACCTTGGAAGTTAGCCTGCTGCCATCTACTGGGGCAGTTGGCATTGCTCTACTGAAGGGTTGCAAAGTCAAAGAATGAACAGGGTTAATCAGTGTCTTTTCAGCTTCTTTTCTGAGTCAGCTCCTCTCCTTCCCCACCAAGTTACCCTCAGGCTGAGCTCTTCGGACCAAGGACTCTGCTTTCTTCTGAAAGTCATTACCCATTCCTCTATCATCAGTAGACATTTTCCCAAGCTTCCTTGAGGTTGGGGAAGGAGTATGCTGGTAAACATTTAACAACCATCTCTCCAAAAAAAAAGTACTCAACCCACTTTGAAGTAAAATATGCACTATGAACATTTTCTCTGTCACTTTTCTAAGTCCAGACTATCAACTAAGGAACAATAGATCAAACCTTCATTTGTTACCTTCACTGATTTCTAAGTTGTAAACTTCCACACTGAAAATTTAATGATCAGATCTTGGGAGATGGTAAGAGCAGGCTCCAGCACACCTCTAGAGGGTTGAGGTGAATAGGTTACTTTCTGTTCCCATCATGTTCCTAAAAGATAGTGCCAGCAGCACACAAAGTGACTTGGCACTTTAATGAGCCTCAGGAAGGCACTTAGTAACTATTGGCTCAAGTGGGGCAGATCAGCACTGGTGCCCTTTGTGAGCTTCATTCTGGCCAATGCTCCCTCACCCCCACCCCCAAGGTCTGTCCCCGCAAATCCTATCCAGTGCACAACCACAATCTGTTGAGGCATGTCAAACACCCATAACTACTCCTGTGGGAGGTACCATAAGGATCACCCTAGATATAAATACACAGCTGTAGGCACACAGACCATATGCAATGGATATCATCAACTGGTTGGGCCACAGACCAAAGCAACACTTCTCACGCTTGATAGCTGGGTGCCTCTGGTGACAAGTGCCATTTCTTCACCCGTTATCCATGAGCCTGGCCCCAGCTAGTTCCAGCTCTTCTGGGAAAGTCTGTCCCCCCACCCCACTCACCTATGATTCCAAAATTTAGAAGCCAGTAAAGTTTTGGCTCCAGAAGGAAAGTGTTTAGGGGATATACAGGTGTCTTCAAAGGGCTGTCATGTGGAAGATAGATAAGCTGGTTCTGCTTGACCCCAAGTCAAATTAGACTTCCTGTCACTCTCTGTCTTTAAGCAGAGGCTGAATGAGCACCTGCCAGCTATACCACAGAGGGGATTTTATTCAGGTTGGTTTCCATGACCCCAGAGGCCCCTTCTAATGATGAGATTCTGCAACCCAGAGCAGTCATCAAGTCTAACTCATTTTATGGATAAGGAAACTGAGGGTAGTGAAGTGAATCTGGCACAGATGGAATTTGAACCCAGAACCTCTGACTCTAATTCTAAAGATGTCTCTCTGCCTCACCATAAATTCACCTAGGCTTTGTGCATTGTCAATGGGAAGTGGGTTTGATCAGACCAATGTTGCTTCAATAATATTTTATTCCTTCTGTTAATGAGTTTTTAAAACCTGAGATAAAATCCAGGTGAACTCTTGGTATAGCACCAGGGTTAAAGATATTAATGACTAAATAAATTCTACATAATATAGTCTGAAGAGGTATGAGTTTTTCCTGCTATCACCAAGTCTATGGAAACTATTATTCATTCAACAAGCATTTATTCATATATGTGAAGATAGTAGGGAGGAGAATTGGGCTTGTGATTTCAATAGTATAAGAAACTCCCAGATGAGGAATCTCCCTCTCACAAAGCAGGTCATCTTTGTGAGATTTTAGTGTCCGAAATTGTCCTGGACATTGAGAGATTAAGGGACTTACTCAGGGTCCTATTACCTATATGGGTCAGAGTAGGACTTGACCTCAGGCTTTCCTAGTTCCTAAGAAGCCATGTCAAGTATAAAATCCATGGGAAACAATATGGACAAAAGAAGGGAGAAACAACTAGAGGGATTAGGGTTGGGCCTCCAGAAAGGTTTCACTCAAGGTGAGTTGTGAAGAAAGGCAAGGATTATGAGAGGCAGAGGGAATGAGTTATGAGAGAAAGCCTGTGCAAAGGTGTGGAGGTAGGAGATGGGATGGTGTATTACAACAAGGAGGCCAGTTCAGCTGAACCATCAAGAGCATACAGAGAAGTAAGCTAAGGAGAGCCTTGGAAGGTGGGTTGGAGCCAGATTTCAAAAGGCTGTAAATGTCAAACAGAGAATTTGTATTTGAACTTAGAGGCAATAGAGAATTGCTGACATATCTTGGGACAAAAAAATGCTAAGATTGACCCCATGATTTGGGAATATCACCTTTCCAGTTGTGTGGAGGTTGGGTCAGCTGAATGGGGGAGAGCCTTGAGGCAGGGGGAGTGGTAAGGAGGTGGAGCCGTAAGGAGGTGGAGCCATAATGCAGGATGTCAAATAGTAGGAAACACCCACAAGAAAGTCCCATGGCTATTTCTGCCTCATTGGAGGATGATTTTTTAATACATCAGGACATTTTGACACCCACTCACAAAATCTACACCAATGCTTCCTGTACAGCCTGAAAGTTTGCACCTGGCTAAGTATATCAGGTTTTGAACCAGTGATTCTACTTTTCTATTTTTATGATGTCATGTCACAGTCCTGGGATTTTTTTAAAGCCCTGGCTAATTGGCAAAGCTACCATAATTCCTTTGCAATCAAGTGATGGCTTTTGAGGGAAACTGTTTGGCTCAGATGTTTTTCTAGGCATTCCTTGAGTACAGGAATAAGAGAACTGAAGCTGAAATGAATTAGCATTTAGTGATGGTTCAGGCTGTGTCGTGTGGAGAAAGTGGGTCTAGTCCAGCCACAGGCTTTGCTCATGGAAATACCTACATCTCTTGTTTATCATTGTATTTGTAAAGTGCTTTGAACATCTTAAAGCATTCTATAAATGCTAGCTATTAAAAGGAGTGGCAGGGGTAATTAGGTGGAGCAGTGGATAGAGTGCCAGGCCTGGAGTCAGGAAGACCCCCTTCCTGAGTTCAAATTCAGCCTCAGACACTTACTGTGTGATTCTGTTTGCCTCAGTTCCTCATCAGTAAAATGGGCTAGAGGAGGAAATGACAAATCACTCTAGTTTCGTTGCAAAGAAAACCCAAATGGGGTCATGAAGAGTCAGATACGACTGAACAACAAAATTTGAAGAAAAAAAGTTAAAGTTACCCAGGAGGTCCATGACACAAAAACAGATTAAGAACTTTTGCTTCTCTATCATATGCTCTTTTCCACAATGGCATATATATTTCTTGGAATTGGCAATTGTAATGCCTCATTTGGTAAATAGAGAAACATGTTTGGTGCCATCTTAAAGTCACAGGACCATAATGTAGGATTTGATGCACTGTAAGCACTAGTGCATTGTTGGTGGACCTGAGAATCATTAGAACCATTTTGGAAAGCAATTTGGAATTATGCAAATAAAACAACAACAATATCCATACCTTTTGACCCAGAGATCTTATATCCTAAGAAGGTTGCAGACAAGAAGAAAGTCCCTATTGTACCAAAATAGCAGCCCTTTTTGTGGGGGCAAAGCACTAGAAAAAAAAATAGATTCCCTTTGATTGGGAATGGATAAAGCAAACTGGTAGATTAACACAATAGAATGTTCATTGTGCTGTAAAAAATAATGAATAGGATGACCACAAAGGAGTAGGGAGAGGTCTGTCAGAACGATGCAGAATATGGTACATTGTATATATTTTCAGTCTTTTTTAATGAATAGATTAGTTAAGCTGAATTTTGTCTGCTACTTTTGTTGTCTTTAAATAATAGTATTTGTTATAGAAAGTGGTTCTCTAAGAGGAAGAATATATGGTAATGTAAAAAAAAAGACTTCAATAAAAACTCATTATCTATCTCATCCATCTTCCTATTTATCCATCTAGCTATCCATTCATCCATCTGTCTACCCATCCATCTATCCATCCATCCATCTATCATCTATCATGTATCTATCTATCCATCCACCCATCTATCTATTCATCTATCATTCATCTATCTATCCATCCATCTATCATCTATCTATCTTTCTATCCATCTATCACCTATCTATCAGAAATTGAAAGCCAGAAGGGACCTTAGAGATTATGTAGTTCAATCTCCTCATTTTGCCAAGGAGGCCCAGACAGATGGAGAGATTTGTCCGCGTTTCTCCAAATTCACACAGCTGCAGAAGCAGGAACAGAGCCTGACAGAGAAATACCAAATTAAGTTCTGACATGTTTTCTGCCAAGACTCCCAAGGACATTTTCCCCCAGAGTCAGGGAAATCAGAGCATAGGAGTGGCCAGTTTACAGAAAAAATTGTTCCAGGATACACAGGAAGGGAGCTCAGAGCATCTTAAGAACTAAAGCATCCAATACCTTTTGGGCCTCCATTGATCAATCTGCTTTTATGAGACCTGAGAATGAACAGTTCAAGCATGCTATCCCTCCACTGAGGTGACAAATGCCAGATCTATGCTTGCTCTTGCATGAAAGTCACTCTGCCAAGTCCTGGACCCAGGGTCCTCCTCCCTGACTCTTACAACTTTGTTTGGGCCAAACACACTTAAAGGCAGCTGACAAGCCTTAAAACCCTATAGAAATGCAAACTCTTGTTACTACTGGGATTGAGAAATTCCCAGGGCGACTCCCATTCATGAGTCTTCTCAAAAAAATAATAATTTGACTTACTGTGATTAATCTAAAGCCAATGTTAATGCACCTATTTTTTTTAGTAGAAGAAAATGAAAAAAGAGAAACACAGGATCTTATTTTACAATAACTTTCTGCTATATAAAAATGTCCAACTTTATATCTAAGTATTTAAGGATAATAGTGAGTGGTTTCAGTCATGTCCAACTCTTTGTGACCCTTTTTGGGGTTTTCTTGGCAAAGACACTGGAGTGGTTTACCATTTCCTTCTCCAGCCCATTTTACAGATGAGGAACTATGGCAAACAGGGTGAAGTGACTTGCCCAGGGTCCCACAGATACTAAGTATCTGAGGTCATATTTGAACTCATATTTGAATTCAGATCTGGTGCTCTATGCACTATGGTGCCACCTAGCTGCCCATTTAAGGATGACTTCATTTTTAAAAGTTACACTGACTTGTCTGTAGACCACGTGGTCTACGTGCATAAGTTATCTATATAAGTACAGAGGTGTAGCAGACAGAGAGGCCAGTTGAGAGGCCAAACCTCTTTAACGCACCAGACATAGTGTGTTATGATCTTGCGGTCCTAGGCAACTCACTAAAACTAAATATACTGTATTACTGTTGTTGTTACATCTCCTTGAGGACCAGGAGTCTTTTTGGTTTTTTCTTGACATCCTAATATGATGCACAGAACAAAGAAGGAGCTTGATAAATTCTTGTCAGCTGACTGAGGTCCTGATGGTAGGATCTTAGCAGAAGGATTGGGGCCCTTGAAGTCTCACCAGACATTTTCATTAGAAGGTTATTAGAAGAAAGGTGAGAGGAAAATCACAGTTCACAATAGGAAAGCAGATAGATGGCCATCAAGAAGGTAGGAGGGAGAAGTAAAGGGAAGAGTGATGGAAAGATGAAAATGACAACACACCAGAAGTGGGAGGAAAGAAACTATGTATCTAAAAGGCATGAGCACATGAGCCCCCACTAGTAAGCTTACCTTTAGTAGTCAGCCTATAGACATAATTAGTTCAGAGCAAAGCCATTTAATTAGGTGACCAAATAGTAGCTATAAAACTATATAATATAAAATATATTTGCCCCCATAAACCACAGGCGCACTCTTCTGCAAATATAAATGACTTCTGAGGAGAAGTAAGCACAGACAGTAGTAATGAGGAATACACATAGGGAATACAAGTGGTCAAAGCAACTCATTCATTTGGGACTATAGAGTTCAAATGTCTTTTCTCTTCTTGTAATGTCCTCGCCACTGGGTATAGTGTCCCTTGCTGGTAAATTGCTCAGTTGAGCTCCATAGATAATATTCCTCTCAATTCCCAGGGTATGTTCCTTCGAATCCATGGTGGGCTCTTTTCCCTGCTGTCAAAGTTCATGCTCTCTGTGAAGGTATTTCTTTTTCCTATCTCTTTGTCTCTTTCTGCTGCCTTATGTTTGCAGGTTCTCCTAGTAGTTGAGTAGTCCTATTCAGTTTATAACCTCCTCCACTTGAACAGGTCACAGATCATGATCCACTCACCACTCCTCATCCTTTGAAATTCTGACTTTATATCCATCCTTGGTGCTGGAGCCTTCATCTGCATACCAATACTGCCTTTGGGCTGTCCATCTACTACTCTTGGCTATGTGGCCTTCCCACCTTTTCCCTTTCCAATCCTATTTGTCCTTGATAATATATTTTTTCCCTCTTCCTTGTTTGAAAGAAATCACCAGTAATATGGTACTGCCTACTTCTACTGACCATGTGTCATCCTTATAGTTTTGACTCTTCATAGAATGCAATATTCCACAGTTTGAATCATCAGAGGGATTATAGGATTATAGAGTCTCAAAATTTAGAGCTAAAAGAGATCTTAGATATCATTTAGTCCAGCCACCACATACAAAGTTATTTGGTGCAAACATAGCAAAAGATGAGGCTGGAGAGAAAGATCCTAAACTAAACCACTGGGACCCTGGGTGGTCTATTACAAAGATTTATTCAGATAGATATGATCTAGGATTTGGCCTACCCTTTCTCAAGTGAGACTATAATTTCCCCCTCTAGGAAGTGATAGAAACTTAATTCAAATTCCAAAGGCTTGTTGATACTTATGTTTTCCAAATATGCAGCATAAGTTGATAATGCTTTTCTTTGTATATAACAGTTTGAAGTTTTACACTTTTTGGTGACATCTGCAAAAGTAAAATCTGTTTCTTACATGCTCTAAGGTTCTTTCTTGATCCACACGTCCAAAGTTATGCACTATTAGGCAATATCCTAGGTCATATCCTAAGCAGGTAACATCACCTGCTTTCTGGTTCCATGTGTAGGATCTGTCACAGTCCAATACAGCATTTTATTTCATGGTTCCAATACCTGTCATTGTCTAAGCAGTAAGGTGGCTTCTGCTGTCTGGAATCATTATCTCACACTTATATTTCCACCTGGTTATTAAAATGAGATATTTGTTAAGTGCTCAGCACATGCTAGATGCTTAATTAATGTGTGTTCCCTTCCTCTCTCCCTCTCTGAGGATCACAAATTGCTCTAACACTTCCTTCTGGTATCACCTAAACTCTAGTACTCTGAGGTATTTTGGGAAAACTATCTGGATCCACAGGAGTCTTAACAGACCTCTAATTTATTTGGAACTGTCATCTTATCACAAGTCCTAGCTACGCTGCTCACTCTCTGGTCTGTTCCGCCTAAACACTGGCTACTTTGTCTACATAAAGATGCCTCCTCTCTGTTTCCTGCTCCCCATTCTGTGTTGTTCTCCCTCATTAGACTGTAAATTCCTAAAGAGTGGGAGCCATCTTGTTTTTGTATCCTCAGTCCTGGCACATGGCAAATGCTTAATATATACTTTATCTATTCCCACTATCTATCTATCTATCTATCTATCTATCTATCTATCTATCTATCTATCTATCTATCTATCTATCTGTCTGTCTGTCTGTCTGTCTGTCTGTCTGTCTATCCATCCATCCATTCATCTATGCATCCATCATCTATCAATTTAGCTAGCTATCTCAAATCATAATTTGCCAAGGCTGATACCTGTCTCTGGCAAGTAGCATCCAACATGGTACTGGTCAAAATATGTCAATGGATTATTATCAGTTCATTCTTGAGGGGAGGAAAGGAAGGGAAGAAGCATTTTTTATGCCTACTATGTGCCAGGCACTGTGCTTAGTGTCTCACAAATATCATCATTTGAGTTTTACTAGGAGTTTTGCTCTTGACCTTTTCAGTAATAACCCACTTCAAAGCTCAGATCTCAAGTTTGTAGACAGGGTAATGAGACTCACTGCCAATCAAGCCTCTGCTGGCAAATGCAGTTGGCCTCTGGCAATAATTGCTTTCTTGGTACAACCTTCCAGGCAGGCGCATGTGAAAAACAAACATTTTGCATGGGTCTGCACAAGCCAATGCTGGTACATGGGTAAAGAATCTGATTTAGTCCTTGGAGGCTTTTTCACATTTTTTGATCCGCACATCTCCAAAAGGCAATTTTACCTTTTTGGTTCTGAGTCTCTTCAATCATGTGTGCACAGATGTAGTCACCTGATGATCCAGGCATGCCAGTTTAGCTCTTAACAAACTTGAGATAATAATCATCAAATCCCAGAAAAAGAAAGTCTCTAAGATATTGTGGATGTACACACTTTGGCAGGGTTTCTACATCCTCTAGGGCAGTGACCACACCTTGTTGGGATGCAATATTGACCAAATATTTCATAGAAGCTCTGCAAAATTGGCACTTGTCAGTTGACTGCTTCACACCAGCTTCCTCTGGCCAACAGGATGCATTCATCAGTTTCTCCTCATGCTCCTCTAGTGTCTTACCAAAGACAACAGTGACATCAAGGTATACATATGCTCCTATGCAGGGGTGTGCCAGAGCCAGTCAAATCTGATAACGAGAGCTGATTATTAAATTTTCATTGTGAGTATTTACACCTCAAAAATTAGCAAACACTACAAATCACAGCTTGAGTTATTATTTTGTTGATTGCTGGACTTAAGAAAGTGACGGCAAAAATAATGATAATGCAGATTAAATTTAAAAATGTTAAACATTTAGCAGCTTCTAGATGAAGTAACAAACATTTACTGCATTAAAAATACTTACTATCTGCCAGGTACTGTGCTAAGCAGGCAAGAATGCAAATACAAGCAAAAACATAGTCCCTGCCCTAAAGGAGCTCACTTTTTAATGGGGAAAGACATATAAGGAAGCTAGAAAAGGGGAGAATAAAAACGGTGTTGATGTCCAGAAACACAGGTAGGAAGGGAATGAAGGCTGGCCAGTTTGGGCCTTTCCCCAAAATGGAGGCCCCAGGAGGAACTCCCCAATGCAGAAGAGAACCAGAACAGCAGAAGGAGGTTAAAGGGCAGATAAGGTATGACATCCAAGTCTGGCAAATCAGAAGCACAGCTAGGAGGTGAGGGATGGGGAAATAAAGATAGTTCTAGGTAGTTCATAACCCCAACTTCTTTCTTCATTATCAGAACATGGTGCCCCCACCATCTTTTGGGGCATACACTCAATCTGATAAAATCCAAATGGACAGATGAAAGCAATCTTTCCCTTGTCTTCCTCAGACACAGAAAATTAGTAGTATCCATTACTCAAATCCAGGATGAAAAAGGACTGGCTGACTAGTGGATAGTCTTGTACCTGTGGCATAGAATTTGTTTGTTTGTTTGTTTTTTATCAAAATCTAAAATTATCTGCACATATTCATAGCTTTCTGTTCATTCTCAGACACCACCACAACTGGTGATGCTTAAGGGATGCTGGATTCTGTGATTGTCATTAACCAGCTTTTTTTTTTTTTGAGATGGTTTTTTTAGATGGTTTTCCATCACAGATGAAAGAAACCTTCTAGATCTTTCTCTGAGTGGCTGGGAGTCAGCGAGCCAGATTCTATGGATCACACTTTGATCACATCCCTTTCATTCAATGAGAACATTTCTTAGTGAATTTCAGGCTCGACCTACTCTTCCACTCATTTGGTTCTAGGCAGTCCCCAAATACTTCAAGATCCAGTTTCAAGTCTGAACAGTAGGATCTCCCCTGCTGTTCTCTGATGGCTCTTGTCTCCATTCCTTTGTAAACATCTGAATGGTCAGCATGCATGATCAACTTGTGCAGAAGCTGGTTCAAACTTACTGCACGAAAAATCCTGCTATAATTCTTAAAAGTCTCAGGTGAGTATTAATCAGCACTGGCATCTTATTGAGTGCTAGAGGCTCTGCACATATCAGAGCCACAGTGCTCACTTTCCTTATGACATTAACAACTACCTTGGGAAATCTCAAACTCACCTTAATGTACTTGGAGAAGCTTTAGCACTTAACCCACCCAATCCAAGCCTTGTCATAAGTTCTGAAGAAATCTTTCCCCCAAAAAAATTGTCAAAAAAAAAATTGGAAAATGATGTTAACTTAAAATTCACTGTCCAGGACAATATAGTCAACCTTCTCAATTTTTACCATTGATTCTGCATGAAGTCTTATGAGCCACAAGGAATTGATGATGAAGTCATTGTGACTGCCCTCATGGACCAAGAAGACCTCTTTACCTGGCCATGCCTCAGTTTCTTCAAGTTGGAAAAGAAGACCTCAGTTTTTGTATAACCATTTCAACATTTTTGGTACTAGTACACTCAATAGTTGAATGGAAGATGAATTGGAGTGGGGTAGGGGGAGATATCTATACCAATATGAAGCAGACTTCAAACTTAGGGTTCCCGGCTTTTAACCCCAGAGTATTATCCAGTCTCCGCGCTACCTTTCCATTAAGAAATCCTTCTTGAACTGGAGCTCATCCTAACTCCGCCCCCTTCTTTTTGTGGATGTTCTACTTTCTACAAGCCTGTCTCTTTAGATACAGGCACAAAGTGGCAACAGTTACATTGTAGCACTTTAAAGTTGGTCTAAAACCCAACTAGTAGCCTCCTAGGCTGGCGGGAGGAGGGGCTGGGAGAGCACATGGACAGCCCGGGCTCTGCGCCCGCTCTGCCAGGGCGGGAGAGCGCCTACGGCGTCCGGAGCCGGCCTAGGAGAATGTGGTTCTTGAAATCCCAGAGTCCTCGGCGGGGGACCCCACTAGGTGCCTAACCTCACCGCCCTCTGCAGCCGCGCCACGCCAAGCGAGGTAGCGAGAGCACGTGAAAGGCAATTCCAGACCGGTGCCCGCCTGGACGCTACAAGGACGGAGGCGGGCTCTTGGGAGCAGGCCCGCCCCGCTTCCTTAAAGCGACTCGGAGGCGGATCTCTCAAACTTCCGAAAGAGAGGGAGGAGGGGGAGGAGGCTTCGGAACCGAAAGGATTAAGGGCGTCTCGCCCTGGGAGAGAAGAAGAATCCTGGGTCAGAGCTGGGCAGGGAATGAGCCAGGTTGGTCCTTTGGAGCGGCGGCGGGAGGGCACGTAGGGGGCCACATGGGGTAGTTTCTTTGCCTCGGGTCCGGGGTGGAGGGGCGCCTCTGCAAATGATTGCTCCTTTTTAACTCAGATCTCGACTTGTCGCCATGTGCTCTAGGCTAGAGTCCCTATGTGGGTATGACTCGTGGCTTCTGCAGAGAAATAGCTCCCAAAACTGTAAGTTTGGAGACTGAAGTAGCATGTATGTGTACACACGTGTATGTGTGAGCATATGTATACACAGCCTGTATACGGATGTTGAATAATCTGATTTGGGCCTGCTCTGGATAGTAATAGGAATCACTCGGTTTTTTGTAGCATTCCAGTTTACAAAGTGTGTTCATCAGAAAGCTTTGACATAGCAGTGCCAGTGGGAACTCCCTGATTAGACAGCCCAAGGTCACTGCCAGTGGCCGATTCTGGACTCCACATAAGATCTGTCAGATAAACTCCCTCTTGCCTTAGCTCTTTCAGCCTCAGGTTCTAAAAGGTTAAGTGACTGCCCCTGAGTAACACAGCATTTGTCTTAATTGTTCATTACACCCAGTTCTAAGGGAACTGAAATCCAGCAGTTCGAATTCTACCTTTAACATGTTGTGTATGACCTTGGGTCACCTAGCACAGATCGAGAGTTTTTCAAGTTGTTCAGAAGATCTCAAGTCTAAGCTCATTTTATAGAAAAGGAAACAGACCCAGTGAAGCTGGTTACCTTATTCAAGGTCACACAAATAATAAGTACTAGAAATGACATTTTATCTGTAAAATGAGGATAAAAATAGCAAATACCTCCCAGAATGATCTAATAAGATAATGTATGGAAGGTTCATTGAAGCCTGGAAGTGCTATATAAATGGTCATTATAATCATTAACTGAATGCAATTTGGGCAGGTCATTTCCCCTTTTTGAACCTCAGTTTCTCCATCTGTAAAATGAAGGAACAGGATTTAATTCAGTGCCTTGAACCTTTATTAAAAGTATGCGGGAGGCAGCTAGTTGGCAGCTAGGTGACGAAATGGATAGAGTACCATCCTTGGAATCAAGGGGACTGAGTTCAAATCCAGCTTCAGACACTTCCTAACCGAGGGACCCTGGGCAAGTCCCTTAACCTCGATTGCCTAAAAAAAGAAAAAAGAGCCTACCAGACTTCTGTTAGGAATCGGGGATAGGATAGGGTTGAGATGAGTACCAGGGCTGTGATTTCACAGGTATAGGAGATCTCCCGGATGTGTGGAAATCCCCTCCCCCAATCCTGGTAGGAATTGTCATTTCTTGGGTTTGGGAAGGTTCCTTTCCTGCAGGGTCTTGGAAAGGACAGGGCAGGGCATGCAAAACCAGAAATGAAACCAGGAATGCCAGGACAGAAAGAAAACTGAAAATCCATCAAGTCTCTTCCGGTTTTGAGTTCCGCGATCCCAGGATGTTATTGAAAGGCCCTTTCCTCTGGACCTCAGTTTCCCTGTACGTGAAGAGAGGATGTTGGACCTCCAGACCTCCACTAAGGTCCCTTCCAACTCTAGGCGCTGTACCTCTATAACTGCTCCGCTCCGGAAAGGATGATATTTCCGGGCTTTCCAACGCGCTGGATCATGCCCCGCCCCTTCAGGGAGCCGCGAGGGTTCTCAGTCCCATCTCTAGGCGCTTCTTCCGGCACCGGCCCTCCCCCTCCCCGCCCCCCTCACCCGTCGGTGGTGGCGAAAACCCGGTGCGGACCTTACGGGGGCGGGGTGGCGCATGCGCCATGTACGCCGCGGCCTCCGCTCCCTGGCTGGTTCCGCGGCGGCAGCGGCAGCGGCGGGTCCGTATCGGGAGGTTAGGCGGCGGGCTCTGGGCTCCGGGCTCCGGGCTCCGGGCGAGACTCGGGCCGGGCTCGGCGGCCTCCGCGCGGCCAGGTGAGCGTGGGGCGGAAGGAAGGAGGGAAGGTCACGGGCCGCTCCGGGTCGGCCCCTCCCCGTCCGCGGGCCCCGGGCCCCGGGCCTCGGACCTTGGGCCGGGCCGCCCTCGGGCCGGGGCCCCCGGAGCCCCGGGCCCGCCGCGCGGACAGGCCCTGCAGCCCCGCGGCGCCCCGGGGAAACGGAGACTGAGCTCGCGGAGCCGCTCAAGGTCATGGCCCGGCGGGGGTCGGGTGGGGGAGGGGGCGCCGGCCGGGCCGAGGCCCCCCAGGTCCCCCGCGGTGCTGCTGGGGAAACTGAGGAACGAGACCCGGGTCACGCCAGGCCGGAGTGGCCTCCGCGAACCCCGCCAGATCGTATTCGTAAAGTGCCGAGGCACACAGCAGGCGTCCAATAAGTGCTCATGCCCTGGTTCTCCAAGGTATAAAGAAAATGAGCAGGGAGCCGAACCCCTGTGGTGGACTGTGTCCCCTTGACCCTGTCCCCGCCGTAGGGGAGGAGATTCTCCCTTCTCCCGCTCCCCCCACCCCGGTCCCTCTCGGCCCCTGCCCGGTATCGTGATAGTGATGATTGTCACTGTGGCAGCCGACAAGGCTTGAGCCTTTCAGAGCTCACAGTCCCTGCTGATTCTTGCGACAGCCTTGTCGGTGAAAAGACTCCAGGTATGAATCGTTCTAAAGTCCTGAGTTACAGAGTGGCAGAGGGGCTATCCTCACCTGGGACCTCCCCCCACACTAAATAAACCACTGGGCCAGGCTCCCTCCAAAATGATTGCATCCCCATTTTACAGATGAGGAAACTGAGGCACCCAGAAGGAACACCTGGGACATTTTAAATAGTAAGTGCAGTGCTGGGCCGCCTCTCAGCTTAAAGCGCCTGAGTCTGTGTTTCCTCATCTGTAAAACGGGAGAACGCTGTGGGGCTCACCTAAGGATCAGCATGTATTAAGCTCCTGTTGTAGGTTGAACCCTCAAGGAACTTACCTTTGGAGGAGAGGTTGTTATACAGTGATATATGTAAGATGTAAGATAGATACAAGGTGGTTATGGGGAGGGGGCACTGGAAGGTTGAGTAAAGGCTCCTGGAGAACTTTGAGGAGCCTGGGAGGTAAGCAGGGGGAGGTGCTACATCCCTGACATAAGCCTCTGCGACTCTAAAGAGAGGAGCAGGGTGTGTGTGTGTGTGTACACACATGTGTACACAGGTACATGCAGGTGAAGGTCTGTGGGAAGGGCTTGAGCTACCTTTCCATTTGTTCTCCGTGAGAATGTTCTTAGGATTCATCCATGCTTGTGGAATGAATGGGGAGGTGCGGAGGCCAGGTTCTCTCCTGGCCTCTGGGTTTGGAATAAAATTAGGGAATATTAACAGGGTGTCTGAAGCCCATTTCTGTATCTCTGGGTAGGCTCAGAATAGTTCCAAGGTTTTCCTGAGACCCCTGGAGTCATCCACATCCCCTGCTCTGCCTCTGAAGATGGGAAGGTCAGAGCTGACTGATCTGCACACGGCTTCTTCAAAGTCAAAGTATTGAAGGGGATTATACCCATAGAAAGTTTGCAGGAGGTCCTCCTTTGCCCCACCTCACACCCAAATACCCCCACAGGTGCCTAGAGGCAGGGAGGGATCCCTAGGAAGGGACTCACTTCCCCACCTCCCTACCCACAGGGCCTTGTGGCCTGCCTCTTTTGTGACAGTCAGCACACAGTAGGTCTGCTCATGGTAGAGCATTACCTCTGACTTTTTACAGATCAACGAGGGGAGGTGGCTTCCAGAGGTGACCTACCTTGATCCAGGACTGGAGTCCTCATCCTTCCCCTGAACCCCCAAGGACACTTACTTCAGAGAAAGGGCCCATTAATAAAAGGATTTTTTCTGTAAAACGTGGACTCAGAAAACCTCATCTGAGGACCTGGAAGCCACATGTGGCCAGAGGCCACAAGTTCCCCACCCCCTAGACTAGGTACAATGGAAGAGTCTTGGCTTTAGATTGTGAACCAGCTGTAATGGATGGCTCACTGGAGTCCTAGGACCAGTGTTGGTTATGGCTGGACTTCATGCCTAAGGGATCCTGGCCCACTTACAGGGCCTCAAAAATTTCAACTGTAAAGAGATGCCCTCCGGCCTTGCAGCTCTTTCCTCCATGGGGTCCTGTGGCTAAGCATGGGCATCATGCAGACTGAACTCTTTCTTTGACAGAGCAGGGAGGAACCCAAGGTCATGGCGGTCGTGGCTAGTAAGTGCAGGAGCAGGGGCCAATACAGGGCTTCTCTCCATCCATGTTGGCTGAGGCTTAGAGCCCAGAACAAGACGGGCCTTCAGGTGGCAGGTGTCCGAGTTAGTGCTGGAGAGGGCCATAGAGGACATCCAGCCTGCCCTGCCAGACTGTCACCTTACTATGCTGTCTCTACTGCCAACCTGGCCCAGAGGAAGTGTGGTTTCTGTTGACCAGCTCCCATGCCTGCATTCCTGGTCTTATCCAGGAGAATGTTTATACTCATCCCCTATCTTTAGCATAGGAAGTACTCAGCTGAATGTTCTATCACATTGTACAATTGGAGCACCAGCCCAATTGTCTCATGCTGTACAGTGTAGGGAAAAGCTGACTCCAGGACTGGGTGTCCTCCTACTGTAGTATAGACATGGGCAGGCCTTTAGCTTAAGATACAGTGATCCATCTCGCCACTGGACTGTCAACCAGCTGAACCCCTCTTTGCATCCCCAAAGACCTAGATCTTTGCTTCGAATCAGGATGTCAGACTTGGAAATACCTTAGGGAGACCAGATGGTCAACACCCTCTTGAAACAGGATCTGTCAAATGATTTCCAAGTGATGTGACCTTGAGGTATACTGTGTAAAAGGTTCAGAGAGGGTCCCCTGAGTCACCTTTCAGGCAACTTCCAATCCATTTGAAGGAGGAGCGAAGGATACAGGTACACACAGGTGAACTCTCAAGGCCAGTCCAGGCCCCTTCCCCAGGCAGTCACAGTGTGGGAACACGGGAGAGCATTAGGCATTCAGAATTCTCTCGCCTTGTCAGGGAGTTCTGTTTATGTGGCCAAAACTTGTTCTGCCCTGGAGAAAAGCCTGTTAAAAAAAAAAAAGATTTCAGTGAACTGTAAAAGTGACCATCTGGGCCTTCCTTACTGATGAGGAACCTTTGAAAGAGGTGCTAGTTGATCACTGTCTGAGCAGATTCACAAGAAGGCCAACAGTTCTTTGTGATAGCAAAGTTCTTATTGTAAGTTAATTCCCTACACCCTCTGAACTGTTATTTGAACATGTTATTTGAAGAATTTCTAGGCCAAAACTGCTGAAACCTAACTCACCTAAGAGTTTGACCTTTCCTTAGTTGGGGGAACAGAGGAGGTAGGTAGACCTCAAAATAGATTTTTGTATCATTATAGATGAGCTATAGATTTTTTTGTATCATTATAGATGAGATTATAGATCTCAGATCACTGCTTTAATTCAAGTCCCTCTGTTTGCCATCAAAGTCATTATTAATGTAAAGGTACTTAAGAAATTGGCTAATGTACATAATTTAAATATGTGACAGTTTTTGGTTTTTTCCCTGATTTGCTAAGAGAACCAAACCTAGGCTTTCAAGTATAGAACGATTGTTAACTTGTTTGCAAATAGACCATAATTGTTGTAGAAGTTTGAAGTGAATAGAACTCTTCTTATAATTAAATTCAAGCATTTTCCAACTTAGATTAGCTACTCAATTTTACCTTTAAAATTTGGAACATATTTTCTCATAAAAACTCTTTTGAATGATGGCAAGTGGATTCTCATAATAGCTCTCTAAAATTTTTTGGGGGAGATAGAAATTCAGGAACTGTGAAGGAGAAGGAAGGGGGAAAAACACTCATTAAGTACCTATTATGTGCCAGGCTCTGTTCTAAGTGCTATATTTCATTTTTATCCCCACAGCAACCCTAGGAGGTAGATGCTCCAATGGGTGCTATTTGAGGAAACTGAGGAAGACAGGTTAAAAGTCCAGGGTTACACTGTTAGAGAGTGTCTGTGGTTGGATTTTTACTCAGGTCTTCTTGACTCCAGCCCCAGTTGCTCTGTCTGCTGTGCCACCTTGCTGCCCCATACGTAATTGTCAGAATGCTGTATACACATGATAAATTGAGTGTTGTCAGGTGGAATTAGAAGAGACTTTTTAGAGTGTAAAACAAGGCCGGGGGTGGAGGAGCCTCAGGGTGATTATAATAAAGTAGTGTAAGTCATTGCATAATATAACGATGTCCTGATAATTGGTTGCAGTTTTGTACTTGTCTTTCCATTTCTCTCTTCCCCTTTTGGAGGGCCTGCACACTGCTGAGTCTTAATTCTTTTCTAACTTGGGTGGCTTGGCTTGGGGGCCTACTCTAAGAATGGGTCGGGATAGAAGTGGACATACCCCCATGCTGAGTGGGTTAATTGCCTAATAAAACATGACCAGTCATGGCTTTTCTCAGCAAATAAAAACGTGTTTCTGTTTCTGGACATTTAAGAAGGACTTTTTCTGCTTCAGAAGTGATTGGGATTATGCCTTGAAGAGAAGCTTATGAAGAGTCAAATCAAAGCAGGAAAATGGCTGTCCAGAGTACTGAATGCTTACGTGGACATGACCCATCAGTTGTATTGGCCATGGAGAGTAGCATGTGCCCTTTGTAAATTGAGAGCAGAGGCGCTGGAGAGGTCTTCTAGGCCCAGACAGGCCCAGACTGTGCCCAGGGTCACCGAGTAACCAGAGCCAGAACTGGACTCCGGTTCCAGTGTTCTTTCCACAGCTGCAGGGACTCTGAGCAGGAGAATGATGAGCTCAGTCAGAGGAAGATTCTCTTGGCAAAGACACAGAAGATAGATTGGAGAAAGGATTGGCCAGAGACAGTGAGATCAGTAGGGAAGTGAAAGGGATGTGCATTGAGGGGGTGGCAGTGAGAAATGTGGAGGCAGTTCTATAGAATTTGGCCACATTTGGGATTTGGGGGTGTTGAGAGTTGGGAGGGTCAAGTTAACAAAGATTTAGTAAGCACTTTCTACTTATTTACTGCTTTGCCAGTGTTAGGGACCTGGGTTTGACCAGGACAACAAAGATATCATCAGCAGAAATCAGGGCATTGGGAGAAGGGGCGGGTTCCATTTTGGACAAGTTGAGTTTGAGTTACTCATGGAATGTCCAGATGAGGAAGGACAACAGGCAGGTGGCAGTGATGCTTTGCAGTTCAGGAAACAGCTGTCTATCCTTCTATCCTTAAGACCCCTCTTTCTTTGTAGAGATAATTGACTTGAGAATGGCACATATACTGTAGAGGGAAAAGAGAAACAGGGAGGATAAGATGGCAAATGTTTCAGTGAAGGAGAGCCAAAGGAAGCAGGATCCGAGGAGATAAGAAGGGGGCAGAAGCTGTAGAGATTTTAGAGAATGAGGCCTGAGAAAGGCATGGGATTTAGCAACCAAGGTACCTGGTACCTGGAGAGGGCTGCTCAGGATGTAGTGTGGGAGTGGAGGAAAGGGGAGACCCAGAAGTGAGGAGAAGAGTCTGGCCATGAGGGGAGAAGAGAAAGATCCTTGGGGACATGGGTTGATAAAAGAGCCACAGCTTCCCGTATGAAGCAGGCATGCCCAAGGCAGGTGGATGCCCTCCAATAGGTTGGGGATCAGCAGGCTTTGGCTGGAGTATTGTGCCCATGGCCAAGCACTCCCTGCTCCAGCCCAGCTTCTCCAGGGCCACTGAACTGCCCTTCCTACAGAGCTGCTTTTGTGATGCCCCAGAGCCCACTGAGGGCAAAGTGAAAGACCCTGGCCTCTTCTCTGGATGCTACTGCCTTGGTGACCTTGGCCTTGACCTCTCTAAACCCATTTCCTTGGTTATGGACTGGCTGGCCTCTCTAGCAGGGCTTCTGAGCCTTGGATGGATTTCAAGGTGTTCATGAACTTGGACGGAGTAACCTTGCCCATCTTCATTTTCACCCTCCTCCAGCTGAACCTAGCATTTCCTTCTGTTATAAAGGGATCCTTGGCCTTTGCCATCTACGGCATGAACACACAGGGGAACCTCACAGGCAGAGGCAGCCAAGCATTGGTTTCTGAGCCTGGGAATGTGGCCCCAGCCACCCTCTGCAGGTGTGAAGCTGAGGCCTACCACCTTCTTTGGTCTCTGAGGACTCTTTCTGCCTCCCAGGATCTGGGCCTCTCCATCCTGTTCACTTCAGGTGGGGTTGCTGCAGGAAGCCTTCCCACAGCCAGGCTCTCTGCTCCTCCTTGTCTGATTCATGATTGGACAGCTTTCCCCATGACCCCATATTGATGGGAGATTTCTTTATCTTCCAGTTCTCAGTGCTCCCCCCATCACACACCTAAGACCAAGTTGTTGAGTGCATGCATTCTCTGGGCATTGGGATCTTTCCTTTGGCAAAGGCAGAATTTGGAGCACTGGATCCTCCCTACTGGCCTCTCCATTGGGAATGATGGCTATGCTGCTTGTTAGCTGAGCTCGAACCTGGGGGGAGTCCTTCAGTCCTTGTTGGCATTTCCCTTTCCTGACACAGATGACAGCCTCTTTGTGTCTCATAGACCATTTGTGAGAATCTCGATGGCCAAAGGCTGTGTTACTCTTCAGCCTCTTAACTAGCCTAGCAGCTCCTTGGAGGTGTGCCTGTACTCAGCCCTTGCGGTTTGTTGTGGGCCCTGCTTCATAGAATGATTTTGTATAGTTTTAAGCAGACCTTGATTTTGTGATTCCAATGAATGATCTTGTCTGGCCTCTAGCTCTAGTGTGCTGGGAGGTCTGCCTTGCTCTGCTCTCCTTGCTCTGCTCAGCTGATGATTTTCCCGAAGCTGGGCCTAATCTCATCACACTCCTTCCTCCTCAGTAGACTCCAGTGGCTGCTTTTACCTCCAGTCCATTACAAACTGGTCCCTTTCTGCCTGTCTGATCCTGCATTTTACTGGCTTCCCTTTATTTAATGATCACCATTGGTGGCCTAGCACTTCTTTGCAGGACATCCCTCCTGACCCTGGGCCTTCTCCCTGCTTGTCTGTCCTGAGGGTTGTCTTTCCCCTTCACTGCCTCCTGGCACTCCTCCCCTCCCCCCAAGCTTCCTGCAAGGATCTACTGCAGTCCTCCTTTCCAGAAGAGGCCTTTCTCATGTCCCTTCTCACTAGTGCCTTTCTGGGAATGTGGGATTGTCTTCCATGTGCACTGTACAGATCTTGTATGTACGGTGTTTGTGTGTTGCCTCCACCCTTGGAGTGTGAGCTTCTGGAGGACAAGGGCCATGTTTTTGCCTGTCTTGGTTTTCCCAGAGCTTAGCACAAGGGGTAGTTTGGCATGTAGTGAACACTTAAATACATGACTGGTGACTGACTCTCATGCTCATCCGTCCTGTTCTTGGATTTGTTCAGATGCTTCCTATCCTTGGGCACCAGCTTTGTTTCCAGGGCCGTGCTCCCCCACAAAGTGCTGCCTTAGACCCTTTGGGACATTTGGAGTGCTTTCTTCATTGACCTCTCTGAGGGATATTCCTGTCAGCAGCCATCATTTCATAATCTCTTTGCATAATTCCATTCTTCATCAGGAATGCATTCCTCTAATATTGACTCGTCTATCTTTTGTCTTAGCATGCTGAACCTGGAGTCAGCAAGACCTGAGTTCAGATCTGGCTGTGTGACCCTGAGCAAGTCACTTAACCTTTGTCTGCCTCAATTTCTCCAAGTGGTATATGGGGATAATGGCACCTCCCTCACAGCATTGTTGTGAAGATCGGAAGAGATATTATAAAGTGCTTTGTTCAGTCATGTTTTGGTTGTGTCCGACTCTCCATGACTCATTTGGGGTTTTCTTGGCAAAGATATTGGAGTAGTTTGCCATTTCCTTCTCTAGCTCAAAGATGAGGAATTGCGGCAAACAGGGTGAAGTGACTTGCCCAGGGCCACACATCTAGTATGTGCCTGAGGTCAGAGTAGTCAGATTATTCTGACTCCATGCCCAGGACTCCATTCACTGAGCCACCCAGCTGCTCTACACAGCGCTAACCAGGCCATAAAAGCACCATGTAAATGTTAGCTATTATGTAGGTGTGAGGTGAACCTCAGGGTTGTTTGGGTTGGCACTACTCCTAACATTAGTGGTTTGGATTTTATATGGTTAATAGTTTCCAATTCTCTTGAGAATTGCTTGTTTCTATCCTTTGACTGCTTCTATATTGGGGAATAGCTTTTACTTCCAAGTACAGTAGAACCTCGGTTTACGAATTTAATTCATTCCGAGATTTTGTTCATCATGTGATTTGTTAGCATTGCAAAGCAAATTTTCCCATAGGAAATAATGTAGTTGGATGATCGGTACCACATCCTCAAAAATATTCATATGAAAATAATTATTTTTAATTTTAGGTAAATTTTAGTCCCTAATGCACCTGAAATACAATAGTAATGATTAGTACACAATATAAACCAAAAATAAAATAAATTAACCTGCACTTTACCTTTGAGAAGAGTCGTGTCTGACATGAGGGAGACAAGAGGGAGGAGGAGGAGGAAGGGTTATTGCTTGGAAGGAGAATCTCCTATGAGAACATCAGGGATTTCAACGTCAGGAGTGTTCTCTCATGCTGCTTTCACTGAAAGTAAGATTAACACTACTGCCTTCACTTTTCATTTTTTAGAATCACTTTCATGTTTTGACTCATTGATTTTTTTTCTTTGTGTTTACTTCTGACTAGGAATTTATCTAATGACATTTGTTTTTGACCTTTTTCTAAAGGAGGTAGAACTTTCAAAAGGTAACTGCTTTGATTTGAAATTATATTTTTAAAAAGTGATTAAAGCAAGAAAAAAACCCACCCCCCCCAACCCATTGCCCTAGTTGAGCATCGTCCTTTCTCAAGCTGGTCAAGTTCAAACATGATGCTCATGTTGTGAATTTTTGTTTGTCCTGCAAGATAAATTTTGCGAAAAATTTTTCCTCATCCTGCGAAGTATATGTAAACCATGTTACTTGTAAATCGAGGTTCTCCTGCAGTTCTTTAAATTGGTGTACTCGCTATAGGAAAATATGTTACTTTAACACAATTAGTCATTTTACAAACAGATTTAAGGAATGGTAAATTTGTTGTGGAAAGTAAAAATGATACTTCATTCTGCTACTTGCAGAAATGGCTATGTTGTTACATTGTGGTATTTTCTCCATTCATTTTCAGGTTAACAATCAAGATGGTACATGCTGAAGCCTTTTCTCGTCCCTTGAGTCGGAATGAAGTTGTTGGTTTAATTTTCCGTTTGACAATATTTGGTGCTGTAACATATTTTACCATAAAGTGGATGGTAGATGCAATTGATCCAACCAGGAAACAAAAAGTCGAAGCTCAGAAACAGGTAAGGCTTGTGAATATTGTATAGGCCTTCTCATTGTGTTTAAAACAAATTCTGTACCACCATGTGCCAGGTGTGACTCGAAGTCAGTGGGCCATCATTTGTTTCTTTTTAAAAATTTTTATTTCTGTCTTGTGTTTTTACATCTCTTCATTTCCAGTGATGTCCTTACCCATCCCCATTACTCTGGATTTCACCAGCACGTAAACCAGGCCAGACATGTGCAGGCCTCCGTCTCTGCCCCCCTGCGTTCCAGGACCCCTCTTCTTGCCTCCTCAGGGGTCAGCTCTGGTTGTTTTGCTGCACTCACTTGCATTTCCCCCTCCAACTGATGTTGTTGGGTCTCCTGTTCTCCTGGTTCTCCTTACCTCACTCTGCATTGGGTTATACAGATCCTCCCCTGCTTTTCTGAATCCTGCAGAGGAATCATTTCTTACCTTGCAGCAGTGTTCTGTTATGTGCTTGACCCCAAACTATCCATGGACATGTGCTTTGTTTCCAGTTCATTGCCACCACAAGAATTTGGGACTGTTATGGTGTCTGTTGGACCTTTCTTTTTGTCTTTGGATCATTTGTGCCTCACAGTAGGATCTTTGGGTTAGAAGGCATGGACATTTATTCCATTTCTAAAAAGCATAATTCTAGATTGATTCTAGAATGGTTATTGTCCATTCCTTCATCAGTTGTTCACAGTTCCTCCCATAATACATTATGGTGCCTGGTTCTCTGTAGCCCTTCCAAGACTGCTTCCATCTTTTCTTCCTTCCATCTTTTGTCCTTTTTGCTCAGACTTTGAGTGTGAGGTGAAACCTTAGAGTTATTTGGATTTGCATTTCTCTTCTTATTGAATTGAGGCAATCTTTAACATTCTTGTTAGGAGTTTGTGATTCCCCCTTTGAGAACTGTTCATATTGTTTGACCATTTATCCATTGTTGAAAGGATTATCCATTGTCTGAAGTGTCTGTGTTAATTCTCTCCAGGAAACAGTGATTATGTAGAATTCTGGGATTCTAGGAACCTTTATGTGAGATCTTTCGGGAAGCTTGATAGGGTCTCTTTTGGGTGTATTTAAATTGATTTTATCCATGCAAAATGCTTTTCAATGTCGTGTAATGGAAATGATGATTTTTATCTTTGTCTTACTGCTTTATCATTGATAGCTTATATTTGATTTCATCTTTCACTAAAAAGCCAGGGAGCTTAGGAACTCTCAGGGAGGAAAAAGGAAAAAAAGATGGAAAGACTAAAAATAGGAGGCTGATTGATTAGGATGCCCTTCCCTGTTAGCTTTGAGGGAATTGTTTAAGAGAT
Source organism: Bettongia penicillata ogilbyi (assembly GCA_023548195.1). Classification (NCBI taxonomy): domain Eukaryota; kingdom Metazoa; phylum Chordata; class Mammalia; order Diprotodontia; family Potoroidae; genus Bettongia; species Bettongia penicillata. The sequence continues at coordinate 1,959,588 of JAJHZJ010000324.1, read as the reverse complement.
TAAATGGGTGTGATTGAGTTTGAAAGTCTGTTTTGAGAAGCTTCTGGAAATAAACCTTCCTAGTTTGCAGTTTTCTGGCTGATTTTTGGTTATAACCAAAAAACCTGATTTTATGATTTAGTTTTAATGTACTATAGCAAGGAGAAATTTTTACCCTGGGCTTTGTGGAGAGATTTTTTTGGGGGAGGTCCATGAACTTGGATCTGAAATTTAGCATTTCCTCAATTATTTAAAAGCACTATTCTGAGAAAGGGTCATTAAGCTTCAGCCAATGGCCAAACAGTTCCATCCTTTATTTTTTTTAATATTTCATTTTTTCCCAAGTGCATGTAAAAACAATTTTAACATTCTTTTATCAGATTTTGAGTTCCATGTTCTCTCCCTCCCTTCCCCCTTATTGAGAAGGCAAGCAATTTGACTTAGGTTATATGTGTGTAAAAAGGAAAAAAATATTTCCATGTAAGTCAAGCTGTGAAAGAAAACACAGACATGGACACATTCACACATGTGCGCGCACATACACAAAAAAAAAAACTCAAGAAAAATAAAGTAAGGAAAAAGTATCTTTAATCTGCATTCAGGTTCCACCAGTTCTTTCTCTGGAGATTGACAACATCTTTCAATATAAGTCCTTCAGAATTGTCTTGGATCATTGTATTGTTGAGAATAGCTAAGTTATTCACAGTAGATCATCATACAGTATTGTTGTTACTGTATATAATGTTCTTCTGGTTCTTTTCATTTCACTTTGCATCAGTTCATGTATGTCTTTCCAGGTTTTTCTAACAGCATCCTACTCATCATTTCTCATAGCACAATAATATTCCATAACTTGTTCAGCCATTAATCAATTGATGTCCATAAATGGGTCTGTTCTTCATCAAAAAGGTGTTAATATTTTTTGACCATTTGACCATCCAAGTAGATTTATCTCAAGCAGTAACTTTTCCCCTGGCCACTTGAGGGTGTGGATGCTGGCATCTGTGGGTTGTAGGTTTCTCTGAAATGAATTGTGGCTTGACTCAAAGGCAGCTGTTTCTCTAATTGGAAAAAGAAATAAGACCGTGCTTTCCTAAAGACTGAAGAATGGGCAGCCAGAACATACCTACAGTGGTGTTTTAAATGTTCATAGTCCCTTAATTTAAGTCTAAAGCAAATCACTTGAAAGCCCAGGGTGTCAAGTTAGTCAGTATTTCTTCAGCCACTGCTGTGTGCCAGGTATTGTGCCAAGTACTAGGATAGAAAGAGGGAAAAATAGTCCCTGTCCTCCAGGAGCCCCCACTGTAATCGGGGAGATAACCTACACACAACTATGTATAAACAGGCCAGACACAGGACAAAGCAGAGCCAACCCCTTGAGGGGAAGGTGTTCTAGAAAGTCTTCTTGCAGAAACTGGGACAGAGACAAGGCAGGGGAGTGAGACAGTCAGGCACAGATTGAGTGAAGAGCTCTGAGGAGGCCAGGAGCAAATGAAACCAGCTGAAAGTACAGAACTGCCCTGCAATGGCACTGGGGGGTGGGGAGGGCAGAGAACACTTGGAGTCCACTTAAGGCATGATGAGAAAACCCTTTGGAAGCAGAGGGAGACAGTGAGAGAGAAAGTTGCAAAGATGGTGGGTGGGTGAGGCCTTCTTCATTAGACCCAGGATTGTAACTTTGCAGTTCCCTTTGAGAAGCTGTAGCATGTACAGCAGCCATACCCTGGTAAACCTTCTTGGGAGACGGGCTAAACCAGGTTGAGGGTAACTGAGGGGCCTTAGCCTATCAGTGAGTTAGGGGGTGGCCACCCCAAGCACATGAAGCCTTTCTTCAGCAAAATGGGCAGAACAGTTTGTTCTGACAGCCACAGTGGGCGCTAAGGAGCACTTAGAGCTTGGTCAGACATCAAAGACATCAAGGTTGTTCACTGTACCTTCAGCCATTGCCAGTCCTCCTGACTCAGGAAGAGAGAAGGAGCCTGATGACATTGTACAGCTCTGCCTCATTTAAATCCAGTTATTGAACAAGTCAAGATAACCCCCTGCGATGGTGGGTAAGTGTTCTAAGAGGCTGAGGTGAAGAGAGAGTGTTTCAGGCATGTGGCTCAGCCAGTGCAAAGACAGAAGGTGGGGAACAGCCAGCAGGCCCATGTGGCTACACGACAGAATGCATGGAGGGGAGGGACAGATAAGGACACTAGGGCTGAAGAGATAGGAAGCAGCTGGAGCTCACTGGGCAGGGATGATAGGGCCAGGCCTGTGCTTTGGGGAAGGCGTGTGGGCAACTGAGTGGGGAATGGAGCCAGGAGAAGGTTATTTCTGATGAGAGGCAGGATTAGTCCAGTTCTTTCCACAAATGTTTTTTGTCAGACTGTGGATCCTGTGGATTTTATCCCCTTTTGCAAATTGTTTCTGTATGGATGGCAAGCCTGGGAGGGGTATTAGGTGGATGAAAGCAGGAGATGGAGAAACATTGTAAGCTGTGGGTATCAGACTCAGATAATGTGGGAGAGTAATGGGAAGGCTGTGAACTGTGCATTGTACCTCAGGGCTTTTGTCTCTCAGGCAGCACTTGTAATCCTCTAGACGCTGGACTAGAGTGTGAACTTCCTAAGACTCACCATTTCATTTTTGTCAGCATGGTGCTTGCCACCTAGGAAAATGATTAATAAATACTCGTTGAATGAGGCATCGGTCTAGTCCTCTAAGGAAGCCCAAGAAGGGACCAGTCCAGTCGTGCTTACAACAAAGATGTGTGCTCATAGATTTGCTCCTGCTTATCTCAGTTCTACCTCGTAATCTCTCTTTTCACCCTTTTCATCTTCAGATACTTGAATCTGCTTTAAATTTCCTGGGTCTGGGGGTGGTGTAAGGCAGAGGGAGGCCAGAGTGAACCAGCTACCTTCTGTATTAACTTTTCCCTTGCCCTGGGGGCTCACCAGCGGACAGTGGGGGAAGGGGCCTAGGGAAGCAGGTCAGTTCTTCATACGTATAACCCACATTTCAGACTTATTTAAAAGAAAAGAAATAAAAGAAGAAAAGAAAAGATTTAGAAAGAAAAGAAGGAAATCACTTAATGTCTTTGTCTATACTTTCTTTTTTTTCCAGGCTGAAAAACTAATGAAGCAAATTGGTGTGAAAAATGTAAAGCTTTCTGAGTATGAAATGAGCATTGCTGCACACCTGGTGGACCCTCTTAACATGCATGTAAGAGCCTCTCTTCTCATTCTAGAATCTTCATTGAGTTTGGGATAGTAAGGAATTTCAAAAGCAATTGTAATGGAAGTGTTTGAGGCATAACAAACCATTAGAAGCTCAGGGAATTATTTTTCCTTTTTATAATAAGAGGGGTGACTGTTATTGTTTGATTTGGAATGCATTCGTGTGGTCTAGTGGTGACTTATTATAAATGGTAGCTTAATAAACATAAGACTCTCACCTCTACCCGTCCGAAAGAACAGATGCTAGGAGAGTTTGCAGCCAGTCAAGCCAGTGTTTTAGTTTACTTAGATAAGATTGTAAGAGCTCCTTGTAGAGTTCCTCTTTGATCCAGAGAGATGAGAGGGGCCTTCTGACAGAGCCTATGCCCCAAAACCAAGTCAGGAAGTGGGCATCAGTCTCCACGCCTCCTCCTTCACAAGTGGATGCCGTCTCTGTGTCCATGCATTTCCCTCTTCACTCCCTGGGTAGAATTTTAGCCACTCAATAGGAGTTTAAAATCCCTTGAAGTTGCACAGAGCCGGATAAGTAGCTTAGACAGATTTGGCTGTAAATACAGGGGGTATCAGTTTGTGAATTCTGCCATCAAATTTCTTTTAGATACTGCCACAAACCTCCCCTACTCTCCATGCTGTATAGTTATGTTTAGCAGTACCCCCCAAAAAAATTCTGTAACACCCCAAGTTTGTTCATTTTGATCAAGTAAAATGTACTTCCAGGAGACTTTTCTTGTAAGGAGTGGCACTTTCTAAAATGCTTAGCTTTGCTTTTTTAAGGGTATTTAATTATGTCAGGAATCTCTAGTTTAATATATAGTATAGCCTCTGCACCTTACTTGATGGTATCATGAGTTGCTATCATCCACCTGGGGCCAGGCTTTTCAGCCTCCTTGTACTCAGGTGTGGGCTGTATCCCTAGGCTTTCTAGCTACATGCAGGTTCTGCCAGAGTCTCTTTTCCACTTAGAGATCCTTGGAGACCCCAGGATTGTCTATGAGCCAGGAAGAAGCATTGGAATAGGATGTTGGTGGAGACCCTGGGCCCACGCCCCTTATTTGTTCTCAGCGAAGACAGGTCACTCCAGAAACCTCCAGGACCTCCTTGTGGCATGTTCCATTTAAGCTCTGGCCATGCCAGCTCTGGAAGCTCCTCTCATGTTCCCTGCCTTCCAAGAATGAGCTTTGCTGAATAAGGATCGGCTCATCACCAGTGAAAGAAAGAAAACGCAGTTCTGGGTTGTTCCCTTCCACCCCTGGAGGGACTGTGGTAGTCACTGGTAGAAATGAGGCAGAGGATGCTAGGGATCACGAGGCTTTTTGACTTTTTAGACCTGGGTGATGCTATCACTACCCAGATGTGAGAGCCTTGTCCAGAAATCGACAAGAGGGTCTCATCCCGGAGGAACTGAACCAGTCACATCCCCCTGGCTCTTACCACTCTAAACTCACTGTAAACAAAATTAAGAATCAAGAGCATTCCAGGTCAGCAGAAGGGAGGCTCTCTGACTTTCCTTGGAGAGGCAAATGAGGAAGGTTTTTATTATGCCTCCAAAGGCAGTAAGAGGTTTGTCAGGGGTCCTCAACCCTTTTATAGAGCAGTGTCTGTGATGTGCACTTGGAGGCCACAGGTACTGAGAATGCTGGCTTAGGATCAAACCACCATCACAGAAGATGAGGAACCAGATCTGGTGACTTCAGTGCCCAGATTGGTGTGGGGGAGGGAGCAGACAACTCATTTCTGGAGAATACCTCAGATGTCCTTCATGAAGCAGATTGGGAAGCATGAGGGACGGTGAACCCTGAAGAGTAGAAAAAGCCCTGGATTCTCTTTTCATGGATTGGAGATACCCTGTTCCTGATGTGGTTTCATCCATTCCTGGGTGGGCTGGCTGCATGGAGTCAAGCCACCAACTTGTGAGAGCAGACATCAAAGGCTTGGTGCCAGAAGAAAAGAAAGATTAAATGAGAGGGTGGTAGGAGCACAGTTCAAGCCACAGCAGCTCCAATACAAGGCTTTTCTTCAGGCATTTTAACTGCTTTCAGTCAATGTCCATAATAAAGAGGCACAAAGAACCTGGAAACCACCTTAGTCAGCCAATGCTTGCTCGCTTTTCCAGGGAAAGAAGGCAGCAAAGAGAACCTGGACAGAGTCTAAACCCGTTTGTAAAACTGGGGGAGGGGGCATGGCAGTAGTCAAGCAATGAGGCCCTTAAAGCTCTGAGGAATTGCAGTGGCCTCCTGGTTCTTTAGGGATGTGCCTGGAAGCAAGACGAGGAAGGAGACGTATGAATGGACGCATGAAGATCTGGAAAGATTTCTGCAAGAAGCCCCTTTGTCTGTCATTGGCTGGAGTCACCACATTTGGACCCTGGCATCATCCTGTGCAGTGTTGTGCCTGAGGAATCGGGAGAGCACCAAAGATAAGAAAGCTGAGAATAACTGAAGTAGACCAGTAATGATAATAGAAAGCATTTACATAGTGCCTTACGGTTTAATCTCTACCACAACTGAGTGCTGTTATTAGCCCCATTTTACAGATGAGGAAACAGGCTTAGAATAGTCAGGTGACTAGCCCAGGGCCCACAGGTGGTCTAAATCAGAGGTAACTGCAATTCTGCAGGCACTGAAGGCTCACTGATTCCTGAAAGAGAGGAGGACACCAAGTAGATTTTTACAAATATATCTTAACGACCTCAAAACTGTCATTCAAGAAAATATGACTCTTGATCCACGTACTACATCCTCTGTCCATGTCAAGAAGGAGGGGAACAGACAGGTGATCACTGATACCATCAATGTGGAGAGGGCTGTGGGTGCTGACTCACATTAGCACAATCCCACCTTCAAGGCAATCCTGCCACAGTGTGTCTCCTGTGAATCTGTCAGAATCTTAGAAGAGACCTGGAAAGCCCTCACAGAGAGAGTGGAGTCTCGCCAAAAGATCTTGGATCACTAATGTCAGCATCGTGAAAGCTGTGCTATGCAGAGTCCAGATGGCCGAGCAGTTCCCTTTCAGTGGTGAGGCCCCCCAGAAGTGCCTGTTTGTGGCTGATGTTGTTTTGATTACATCAGGTCCTGGAATAGTCTAGATGACTGCTAGATGAGTGATACTGGATCCAGTGGAGAGTGTTGGGATTGGAGGCACCAAATCCAAAGTTCAAAGTCTACTTCAAATACTTACTGGTTTCACTTCTTGGGAACTGTTTATTCATCTGCAAAATAGAGATAATGAAATCTGTACTACCTGTAACAGAGGGTGATTGGGAGATCAAAATAGGCTCATAAAGGGAAAATACTTTACAAATTTTAGAGTTTATATAGATTAAATTACTTACAAAATGAAATTCATAATAAGAAGAGTTTGGTCTAACTATCCACACGGGGCAAACCAAGTGGATGAAAGAATGCCTTTGTCTCACCTGTGCCATACATTTGGATGGACCTTTCTTATTGCTGATCCATTAGTACATCCATCTTGTACCAGCACTGGATGAACAATGAGCTGGGCCCAGAACTGAACAGGAGGAAAATAATAGCTTGCCTTGCCTCTAGGAAACTATGTGTTGCTTTCAATGATCCCAAGCTTCTCCCTAAGACAAAAGCCCATCTTTAAGCACCATTATTCTTCTGGTGATGCTGTGTGCATTACTACAAGTCATGGAATATCATCCCTGAAGAATTAGAGTCAAGAGGTCCCAAAAGACAGTAGGACTAGGAGGGAGGAGGCAGCAACATGTTAGCAGCCAAGACTTGTACAGGAAAAGCAGCATCAAGGGTGTGTGCATCAGAAAAGGGGGTAACCAGTGGGACAGTGTGGTGGGATCATCAGGCTCTGGCCTCCACCTCATCCCAGACCTCCATCCCAGCAGGAGCACCCAGGTGCTGAAGTCCCAGAGATGTTTGGGACACAGCTTGCTGTGTACCTTAGTTCTGTAGTGTGCTTCTGTTGAAGATGGTCCAAAGGGCTAAGCTGGGAACCATGCAGGGCTGGCTTTGGATTCTGCTGCCTTTGGCCCTTCTCAACATTGTGACAGCTTTCCGAGTCTTGGAGAGGTGGACAGTGGTTGGGACCAGCAGGATCACACACTCTGGCCATGCCCTCAGAGTCACGACTCTCTGGGGGCCTTGGTGCATCCAGAGCCCCCTCGAGGAACCACTGGACCAATGACCATCCTGCTTCTACACCTTGCTGCTGATTAGAAGGAAGTGCTGCCCTGGGCCTTGCCTGAGTCAGCGGCTTTGTGACTTTTCCCCATCGCTCCTTCTTCCTTTAGGCCCAAAAAGACCTGGTCATTTTCCCTCCTGTGGCACAAGCCTTGTAACACTTCACAGGCACTACTGTTTCCTTCATAGTGTCCCCCCTTTAAGGCTAAGTTGACCCTGGTCCCTTCCCTAGATCATCCGGTAGCTTGAGCTGGACGCTCTCCCAGTTGCCTTCCAGCTTGTCTGTGCCCCCCAGACTCTGGCCAGCACCAGAGTCTTGGACTCTGCACAGGGGTTCCAAGCCCAGTGGTTCCAAGGTCACCAGATAAGGGCAGAGACTGAGGAACTCTACAGGCCACTCCCATGTCCTTCTCTCCAGGAGTCCTCATGTCCGTCTTCCCCTTGGGGCAGCCACCGATCCTTTGCCATATTTCAGCTCACAAGCCACTTGCTGTCTGATAACTTCACCTTCTGGTACTTGTCAGTCAATAAGCATGTGCCAGGCTGTGTGCTTAGTGCTGAGTACACAAAAAGAGGTCAAAGACAGCCCCTACCCTCAGGGAGCTCACCGTCTAAGGGAGCACATCACAATTTGTACCAAGTAGGAGATAAAGAGACTTTGATAACATTTCTGTTTCGATGAGCAGAGCCCTGGTCTGATTGGTGGAGCCACTGATTACAAGAAGTCCCTCTGAACCTGGATGCCACCGCCCATATCTTAGTGGTGGGTCATCTCCCCACTTCAGCTGGCCTGGTTGACTTGGGATTCCCTTTCCCCCAGCACAGTATCTTTATCCTAATTAGCTTCATAAGCCACTTCTTTGATTGTGCTGCTCATTGCCTCATTTAATTGTCATACTAATGGTTAAATGAGCTGCTATAAAACTGGATTGCACCAGAAGCAATCTGGTTCTCATCCTGGCTATTTCACTTTGCAGATGCCCTTTGGCAAGTTATTGAACCCCGGGGCCTCAGTTTCCCCGTCTGTAAAATGAAGGGGATCATTTGGATGACTCAAAAGTCTCTTCCAGCTCCAAGTCAATGCTTTGGAGTTGAAATTCCTAATGACTATTTTTTTGCCTAAGTCTGTATTAACATATTATGCCTAGGAAAATCCTCCTCCTCATCTCCCATAGTTAGTGTTTGTCCTAGCTTTTCCCCGTTTCCCTTGTCCTGACCCTTTGTGTCTCTGCTGCTTCTTGTCTCAGGTTACTTGGAGTGACATAGCAGGTCTGGATGATGTCATCACAGACCTCAAAGACACCGTCATCTTGCCTATCAAGAAGAAACATTTGTTTGAAAATTCCAGGCTTCTCCAGCCTCCAAAAGGTAGGAGGGGAACAGGGACTTGGCATTGCCACAGAGACATCTGATCGCATCATGTAGTCAGATTCTGAAAGGTCCCACATCTTTTTATGCAGCTGTTAGATTATTTTTAAATGAAAATTACTTTTATTGTATTTGTTCCTCAAGTATTTAAATAAATACAACCCCCCCCCCCATAGTTAATTAGGCAAATCCTAAGTCCAAATTGCATATTTCAGGTAAATTACAATTTGAAAGACATTGATGGTAAAAATTGCGGAGATCTATGTCAAATTATTTCAGGCATATAATAGTTGGGACAGCCAGTAGTTTACAGTTATTCTCTCATTCCAGATTTTTAATTATATGGGTTTTGACCTACTTTTTAGATTATAACCATTCTTTACACAGGTAGTGGCCAGCTGCAAGGGATCTGGAACCTAGATAGTGAAGGTAGGCTAATTTGGAGACTAAGGAATAGGGAAAGAACATTCTTCTGATCTGGGACCGAGCTAATTAATGTGCCAATGGACAGCAGTCTACTTGACCCAGAATCTTGTGTCTTTTATTTTACATTAAGTTCTGACACATAGCTTAATTGTACATCATTAACATCGGAGGGAAACTCCTTTAATCCTCATAACTTAGGAGTTGAGAGAGTTTGTTGATTTATTCTTCAAGGTAGTGCATTTTTAATTTTTTGAATTTTGCACTTTAAAAAAGAGCATTTCCATATATAAAACAGAACAGAAAAAAAGAGGATTACACATGAAGCTAGCCATCTGCATGCTTATTTTTAAAAGTACATCTAATGCATTGTTGTCCTGCTTGGCCAGCTCTCTCACACGGCGGGGGCAGCGCCTTCATCTTCGAAACAAGTCCTTGGCCCTATTTCAGTGACCCCTGTGGACACCTCTGTGCTGTGACTCACACTTGCTGTGTTTAATCATTTTTGAGCATGTCAGGGTTCTCTTACAAAGAGCAGAAAATGGAAAGTGACACTGAGGAGCAGGCGGTCTGACCTTGGCTTTAGGATCACAGACCAGGCCCCGGGAAGAGATGTTCCCCGGGGCCATATTGGCGCCAGGGATGGAGAAATGGTGGGTTTGGTTCCTCTCACTTGCCAGGAAGATTCAGTTTGGAAAACAGACTTTCTTTGTTATTATCACTTCAGGCATTCAGTTGTTTGGTGCCCCAACACCCCTGTTCTCTGTGCCCCCCCTCACCTGGGGCTCCAAGAAACTGTAGTGTGAGAAGCAGCCACACCTGAGTAAAACCATCTTAGCAGATGGGCTCAACAGGATTGAAGCCTAAACCAATGGGCCTCAAACCCATCTGTGAGTTGGGGAGATGTCTACCCCCAGAGGAATGGGTGGATGAGAACAATTTATTCCAACAGCCATGAAGGCAGCTGAAGCAGGTGCTGTGGAGCACATAGAGCTTGGTCAGACACTGAAGATGCCAAGGTCATCCACTGTATCCTGCTCTGTGCATTTCTGCTTTGCATAAATCCAGTTCACACACAAGTGAAGACATTGTGATGTTGTTAGTCCTCTGAAAAGGAAAGACAAACACCCCCCACTAAGGACATGTGCCATTGCTGTCTTGAATCTGCTCCCTGAAGATGCTTTATGAATGAATAATCTTAGTATCTCTGAAACAGTTCAAACCCCTTGGACAAAAACTACATTGCAAATACTTCTTAAACCACTCATTGAGCAAAGCAGTCAGGTACAATTATACAGTGTTAATTTGTCATCCATGAGAACAGCAGCACTTATGCACAATATTGATATTGTGCTGGAAGGTGTTTGCCCCTGGCAGGCATTTGTACAAGCTAGCAGGACAGATGATTTTGTTTCTCAGACCTGTCTGAGACAGGATTCACACCTTGGTCTGGGGACTTCTGATCCAGCACTTTTCCTCACTCATTATACTGTGTAGCCAGAATTCCATTTTAGAAGTAAGACTGAATCTTAAAATATGATCTTACTGGTTAAAATCAATTAAAGATTTGTTGAGATCTTGTCAGATCTAGTAAACAGAATATTGTAGCTAGCTAACTGTTCACAGATGGAAACTTCATTTCTAATCCAATTTACAGTGAGCGTTTTGGCATCGGACATGAAAGGTTTACCAAAAAAAGGAAGCCAGGGAGGTCAGTAATCAGTGTAGAGGGGGAGGAGCATTCCAGGCTGGGAGGAAGTTGGAGAAAATGTCCAGAGTCCAGAGGGGGAGGGTCATGGTAGGACAGCCAGGAGGCTGGTATCACTAGATCAGAAAGTGTGCGGTAAAGTAGGAAGAGGTACAAGGTTTAAGAAGTCTCTAGAGAGGAGGGCCAGGCTGAAGTGGGGCATGCTTGGGAGGGCTTAAAAATCAATTCTCAGTGGATCAGAAGGGAGGGGAAAATAGTAAAGGCTGGAGTACTCCAGAGGGCAGTGGGGCACCAAACATGGTAGACATGAGCAGGCTGTGCTCCATTACAAGTGAAAAATTTAGCACAAGGAGTATAAAGGACATCATCAAAGAAATATACCATTGGGGAAAAGACCAAGAGAAGGTTGGTAGCTGCCTGCTCATATGCCTCCTCCTCCATCTGTGTACAGGGTTTTCAAGAGGTATGCGCACATGTATTGTGAGTGTCCTTGAAGAGGGCATTAGGAGAGAACCGCCCGTCTTTCACAGTCTGTGTCTCAGCAGTCATCCTCTTTACCACATAAGCGATGAATGATTGAGAAAACGAGGATCAGGATGCCCTTTGTTGGTGGACTTCATAAAGGCATTTGATTTGTTAGAGAAAAATTCCATCTTGAAGCCCTTCCTTAATTAAGCAAAGTATCTCCCAATGCCTGTGTCACCAGTTGACAGTATTCCTTGGAAGGTACCACAGAGGATGAGGACGAGCATTAACATCAGACTCTACATATAGAGCAGCAGGCAGTGTGGTGCTGGAGACCTAGCTCAAGACCTCTCTCTGTCACTGAATTCCCTGAAAATGAGGGGGTGGGACAAACCAACCTTGGACATGTCTTCCAGTTCTAGTCTGCCCAGAGACCACCAAGTGCAAGAAAGTCTTCAGATGGCAGGGTCTTCCAGATACTTCTTTGGATGATGTGATTCTGCCTCATGACTTAGGGAGCAGAGCCTCCTCAGTTAGATAATCACTCAAGATAATTGAGATCTCTCACAAGGAGAAACGGATGAAGAGTGCTGATTGGATAGACTGTGAGTATTGAATGGACCGCCTATGGTGCTCATACATCAGTGTATATACCTTGGACAGACACTTTAAATGGATGGTGAGGAGGAGAGAGGACCATTCTTTTGTTGACCCCCAGCTTTTTCCTAAGAAAAGAGGCCATCTTTTTAACACCAGTATTCTTCCAGTGATGATGTACTCCCGAAAGGTGTGGTGGGAAAGTGTGTGGTGGGCACGAATGAGCTGTAATACATTGCAAATGTCCTGTTACATAAGGAAATGTATCATGAAGGATATCATCAGAGAACTCAGAGGAATCTACTGGATAGCCCTCATGTTCTCATGGTGTTCTTAGGAAGTCAAAAGGAATTGAGAAAGTCTCTGGCATGTTGGCAACTCCAATGAGCCCATGGGATGACACTGGAGAAGAGTCCACAGGATAGGTAGACATGGATGGGTTAAAATCTGTGTTATTGGAGGGTTCATCACATGGAGGAAGACAACTCCTGTGGATGTTGAAGTATTTTACACTAATTGAAATAAGGAAATCCACAAAGGGTCTTAAATAACTAACATTGTATTCAGAAGTCAGTTTTGCCAACTTCTGTTGGATAGGATAGGATATACCCTTGGAAGTTCTAAGTAAGGATTGTTTTTGTAGAGAAAAGATCATAGTCTGTATTGGAAAAGACCCTACTCTCTGCAGCACATAGAGAATCCTCTTGGAGCATGTCCAAAGGCTCTGTTGGTCACTGTCCTTCTGAGAGCTCTCTTTACATCTCTTCTAGGTCACCAGAATACCTGTGACCTGTGACCTGGTGTTGATTTCAGTGTATTGGCTGGAATATATCGATGGGCATTGATGTGGGGTAATGTTAGTTGTCATCTAGCCCACTGATTGGCACCAGCTTCAGTTGTACAGAATGACCCACTTAATCCAAAGAGTTCAGAACAGTTATTGCATCTCCTTGAAGAGAAGTTTCATGAATGGGCACATAGAGATAGTGTGTGTGTTTACTTAAACATAGACAAACACACCACTTAAATCACTTGAAAACTTTACATTAATGTTTTGTCTTAATTTCTAGCAGTGGAAATATGTAGTGATGCTTCACATGCCATGATGCAAGTGGGTGAAAGCAGACTTGGACTGTGGTTGGTCATCAAGACCCTGGATGACTGGCAGTAACTGTTGGATGGCACATGGAAGAAGTCTATGTTGAATGCTTTCCAGGACAGGCAGATCGTAACTCTCTGTGTGTTTCTTTTTCAGGAGTTCTTCTGTATGGGCCTCCAGGCTGTGGTAAGACTCTGATTGCCAAGGCTACTGCCAAAGAAGCAGGGTGCCGATTCATTAACCTTCAGCCTTCCACCCTGACAGATAAGTGGTACGGAGAGTCTCAGAAGCTGGCTGCTGCCGTGTTCTCCCTTGCTATTAAGCTCCAGCCTTCTATCATCTTCATCGATGAAATAGGTACAGCTACCTTCTCTGGGTTACCAAAAAAGCAGACATAAACAGATTGGACATTTGTATTTGCTAGAGAATGCAGACGGTGAAGGATGGTGAAATGTCTGCCCACTTTAAAGTTCAATAGGATTTTAAAATGTTATGTTCTATTGTTTTAATGTTAATATTTTTTGTATCCAGAAAAATTTTGTAAGGTGTAGCTTGGAAAAATTTTTTAAAAAAATCTATGTTAACATGGGGACAGAGGTTTTTTAACTATGATTTCCTTACTTCTGTCTTCTATTCTTAAAAAGCAAATTGCACCTCATTTCCCTTCTTGTCAGGGAATAAAAGTTTTCTGGGTCAGAGAATTTACCAGGTAACTGAAGCTTCCTCTTTAAACACCATAACTATGGTTACTGTGAAAAATGGCTTTCTTTTTTACCTTTAAAAAAAAAAATTGTTGCATTTCCTGCCTTGGTCAGAGTGGATTGGGTGGAATCGAACTTTATCTGGCTCAGGGTGATTCTGAGAGGCAGTTTGATACCCAGTGCTGCAATGACTGAGCACCCTAAGACTACTCCTCCCTGCCCTCAGTGGGGCCAGATGTTCTGAGAGTTGTAGCTTCTGCTTCTTCTGGATCTCCCTTCATGCCTATGGTTGTCACTTTGGTGCAGTTTCTCACAGCTCTCTGGCGTATTTCTAGCCTGCTGTCCATTATCAGCTATGAGAAAGTGAAATCACTGCATTGATAACATTAGATTTCTGATTTAAAAGCCAGTCTGATCACTAGGATCCCTGGAGCCTAGAAGACACTGGTATCCTTACTGATTCTGATATGGAATTCCAAGCCCCGCTACCACCTGATCATGACTGTCCCCTCAAAGAATGGAGCTAAACTCTGTAACACTTAGCAGGGAGGGTGGCAAAGGACATTGCTGGTCAGAATGGCAAAGCTTAGAAAAACAAAGAGATCTCAGGTATGTGGTCATAGTCACTTCCAAATTAGTTTAGGAGCAATAGAATGTCAGGGCAGTGTAGTGGAAACCATGCTGGCCTTAAAGACCAGAACACCCAAGGTCAAGTTGTACTTCTGCATTCTCCAGACTTGATGTTCATGGAAGTAAGTCAGTGTCTTCCCCTCTGGAGCCTGGGAAGCTTGAAGCTGGCTCTAGTGGAAAGGGCTTCTACAGTGGTGGCCCCCACACCATCTGGGGTTGTTAAAACATTTCATTCAAACTACCTTTGAATTTCTTGGAATTACTTTCATGGAAATTCAAAATTTGCTTTACTTTGTTCTACTTAGGATTTAAGTGCATGTATACTTTAGAAGCTCATGAGCAGGGTCTCCTTTTCTTTTTCTTTTTTTTCCCTTCAAGGAACTGACTTTTTGTAAATTTAATTTTACTTTCAAAGAATAGCAACCCACCTTCTCCTCCCGTCTCCCCCCTCCCCACTGAAAAAAGGAGAAAAATGTAAACTATTATAAGGAATATGTATGGTTGAGTCAAACAAATTTGGCATCATCTATTTCCACAGTTAGTATGTCTTAATATACACTGAGTCCATTACCTCCCTGTTAGAAAGTGAGTGGCATGTTTCATCATGAATCCTCTGGAACTGTGTTTGGTCATTGCATAGATTAGAGTTCTTATATCTTTAAAAGTTGTTTGTCTTTACAATATCATATGACTTGATTTCCTGGTTCTGTTCACTGTCCTCAAAATCATTTCATTCAGGTCTTCCTAGTATTCTCTGAAATAATCATTTTTATGATTTCTTTTCAAAAATTATTAA
Source organism: Bettongia penicillata ogilbyi (assembly GCA_023548195.1). Classification (NCBI taxonomy): domain Eukaryota; kingdom Metazoa; phylum Chordata; class Mammalia; order Diprotodontia; family Potoroidae; genus Bettongia; species Bettongia penicillata. The sequence goes on along the minus strand of JAJHZJ010000324.1, from coordinate 1,944,441 downwards.
TTTATTTTTAACATTTTTCTAAATTTTTGAGTTCTAAATTCTGTTTTTCTAACCCCTCACTCACTCATTGAGAAGGCAAATAACGTGATACCAGTTACACTCATGAAATCATGCAAAACATTTCTACATTAGCCATGGTGCCTCCCCACCTTCCCCCCCCCCAAAAAAAAACCCAAGAAAAATCAAGATAAGAAAGTATACCTCAGTCTGCCCTCAGAGTTGATCAGTTCTCTCTCTGGAGGTGGAGAACATTTTTCATTGGATCATTGTATTGATCATAGTCACTGAGTCTTTCACAGTCGATCATCTTTGCAATGTTGCTGTTACTGTGTATGATGATCTGGTTCTGCTTCCTTCACTTTGCATCAGTTCATATAAATCATCCCAAGTTTTTCTGAGACCGTCCTGTTTGTCATTCTTACAGCACAATAGCATTCCATCACAGTCTTCTACCACAACTTGTTCAGCCATTCCACGGTTGATAAAATCCCCTTGATTTCCATTCTTTGCCACCATAAAAAGAGTTGTTCTAAATTTTTTTACATGTGAATCTTTTTCTTTGATCTCTTTGGGTTACTAACCTGGTAGTGGCATTGTTGAGTCAAAGGCTATACAGTTTTGTTGGCGTTTGGGCATACTTCCGAGCTGTTCTCCAGAATGGTTGAATCTTTTTCCACATCCCCTCCAACATTTTCGTTTTCTTTTGCTGGCTTGTTACCAATATGACTGAGGGTGGATGTGAGGCAGCACCTCAAAATTCCTTTAATTTGCATTTCTCTAATTATTAGTGATTTAGAGCATTTTTTCATGCATTTCAATAATGTATTTTCAAAAATGAAAATCTTTAGCAACCATCAAGAGGACTGGAGGTGTAATGGCTTATTCCGTTGCTCACTGTTGCATTATGGTCATTTAGTCATGTCCCATCTGCCACCATTTCTCTATCTTCTTAGTGCCTCAGGTTCATGAGGTAAAGCTTGGTGCATTATATTTAAAGATCAAGGATTTCCATTTGTTAACAAAAATCAGTAAATGTGGATAAAAAAGCAAGGCCTGATCTTGAATGGGAAACAGTCAAGGAAAAGTCCTTGGGAAAATAAGGTCAAGGGTATATAGTCACCTTCCCTGAAGCCTTCCCCTTAGCCTCCCAGCCCTTTGGGATTTGTTCATATTTTCATGAACTACTTCAATGTAATTGGTTTACTTTGTAATCTTCTGTTTTATGTGTTTAAAGATTTGAGGGGAAGAGCCCTGGACCACACTGGTGGAGCTTTTCTGAGGCTCTTAGCCCTTGCTGATGGTTGAGGAGGAGGTAGGATGGCTGTAAATGGGCTCCCTGGTCATTTGTAGGCATTAATAAATCATTGCAGACTACTAGTCTGACAAAGCATAATTGGATGACTTTTTCCCTTTAATTCTCCAATGACTATTGAATGATTTTTAAAATGTGTTTTTACAGCATCTAGTAGTTTACAAAGGGCCTTCCTTGCAATAGTCCTATGGATTGCTTCATACACATGGTATTAACTCATTTCACAGATGAGGACAACTGAGGATCTTGAGGTGGAGTGACTGGCCTGTGGAGTGTTTAGGGCAGAGTGAGAGCTCACGTCTCCTCCCTGCCATAAGGGAGCTTTCCCATGCCATTCTAGGTTTGAGTCAGATTCATAATGAGTCAGGAACGAGTTCTGTATTTCTAAGATGAACGTATTCTTTTCTTCTTTCTAGACTCTTTCCTGCGAAACCGATCAAGTTCAGATCATGAAGCTACTGCCATGATGAAAGCTCAGTTCATGAGCCTCTGGGATGGACTGGACACAGACTACAGCTGTCAGGTAGGGGAGGGGCTGCAACTGTCAGAAAGCATTGGTTCTCAGTGTTTCTTAGAGCATGTGTTTACTGGCAGTTGGGTTTGATTCTTCATAGTGACCCTTTTTCACAAAATATGAATGAATTGCATTTGTTTCAAGTGTTTAGCAGCAGGTAGAAGTGTCTTCCAGGGATTTTCAAAACCATAGTTTATAAAGGAATGAAGTGACCAGTTACACCAGGCCCTTTAAGGACTGGCCTTCTTACCTGTTGTTTTTTTTTTCTTTTACCTCCTTCTGCTGCTGCTTATTCATCTTACTGATTTTTTTCCATCTGCTCTGTTTCCTTGCAAAATTCCTCTCTACTTTTGACTTGCCATCTTCCTACTCACCTTTCCCCAGTATTTTTTCTTTCCTTCTCTCTCCCTACCCTCGAAAATATAAAAGGGGACCAATTTTGGTTTTGTTTGTTTGATTTTTAGGAAAACAAATCCTCCTGTTGTCTTCCATTATATTCTATTGGCAATATAGGTGGACAAGTGCAGGGGGAAGAGAATCCTTAAATATAATTCAGTTGTTTGGGTGGGAAATACAGCACAGCCAAGAGACAGTCTCATAAAGGCATCTGAAGGTCTTCCTAACTGACCCAATTTTTGCTCTTTGGAAGGGTTTCTAATCTCAGTGGGGCCCACCCACACCTTCTCCTCTTCTCCAGTCTTTGGCCTTGTCCTCCTTTATCTTTTTTCCTAGAGGATCAGCCTGATCCTGGAAGCTGCCTTTGAGCCCTTCTCAGCTTTTGCTGGGGCCCATGGAACTGTCTTTGGCCCTTCAAGTTGCCCCCCTTCCTTTCCATGCATAAGAGTTCCTTGATGAGGTTTTTGGGCCTCTTGCAGATCACTGTCATCACTGGGAATTGGTCAGTCCTTTGTGGTTTGGGTCTCCCTGTGTTCCTCCAAGCCTATGCCCTTCCCTTTCCAGCTCCTGAAACATTTTCCATGTCCTCTCCATGCCCACCTTTGCCTGACATTACTCTGTACACACTAATTTGATTTGAGTATCTTAGAGAGTTGTTGGAGCATAAGCTGCTCTTCTGTTCTGCAAGACTCCTTACCTGATCCCCTTCACTGCCAGGGTCTTCCCTCTGTGGGTCACCCCTAGGTCATCCTGACCACATCTTGCTTATCCAGTGTTTGCATGTTGTCTCCCTATCAGACTGTGGGCTGCCAGAGCTCCCCACCCTTGGCACAGTGCCTGGCACCTGGCAGGTGTGGAATAATGCTTCCTGACCTGATGGTCTTTCTGCTGGCGCTTTTCATGGGCACTGTTACACCCACTGACCTGAGTGCCCTGTTAACATGCTCAACCCCAGCCTGGTTCCCCCTCCCACCTTTGCCTCTGTGAGCCTTCTGGTTGTCTGGGGCTTCTTCTGTTTTCGTTGATCTTCAGAGTGTCGCAGTTGATAGGACCCAGTCCTTCCTGCCTAATACCTACTTGTTGAAACAGTCCATTTCCCTCTGATGTCTGTGGAGAGGCTCCATATTGAGATTGACCCTGCATTTGGGATCATTATCCGGACTTGCTGTGATTGGCCCGTTCCTCTGCTTTCTCATTTTCCCAGCTCTCGTTGATGAATAGGAAATTTTCCCTCGTAGTTTGAATTCTTGAGTTTATTCTGTGAGGCTCCATAGATTTCTGTGTTGTCTTCTTGGTCTTTATTTCATTTGTCCATCTTCTCTTTTATTTATTCTTTTATTACCAGGTAGTTTGGGCAGTAATGCTTTGCATTTCTGCTTTTGATCAGGGAGCACCAAGCCTGCTTCAAGACTGATCTTTTTTTCATTATTTCCCTTGATATTCTCCACCCTTTTGTTCTTCCTAATGTGTTTTTTATTTTGTCTGTTTCTGTGAAGCCGCCATTTGTAATTTGTTTAGCTCTGAAGATTAATTTTTAGTCTCATTTTTATTGTATTGGCATGGCCCAACTATGAAGAGTAAAGATCTCTTCAGTTATTAACTTAATTTCTATGAAAATTATTTTCTGGCAGTATTTATGGAAGTTCTTATTTTCTTTGTACCTTAATTTGCAGAAATTTAATGCATTTTGTTGTTATTTTAAGTGGATTTTATCTTTCTGCCTCTTAATTTAAGTTGGTTTTTTTTAGTATCATTAAGAAAAACTGATGATTTAGGGTTATTTTGCATTTGCATTCCTTCTGCTTTATAAAACTTTTATTTCTTGATTTGTTTGTTGATTCTTGCAGGTTTTCTAAGTAAACTTTCACCTCCTTAGTAAGGAGGTCGTTTTGTCCCCTTTGTTTTCCTTTTCAACGTAATTCGCATTCGTAGTGTTGGGTCAGATCACAGCCAAGACTGAACGTCTTTGCAAAGGCCTCTAAAGAGCAGGGTGCTGCCAACGAGGTTCCATTGAAACTTTTCCTTCGATAATGGGACATCAGCTGGTTGAAACAGCTGTGTTAATGAATCCCTTCTATTTGTTGGTTTTGTTTTCTTTTAAAATTAAAGTGATAAAAGAGTAACTGTTCTTATTCTGATGCTGGGAGCAGGGAAAAGGAGGTGCCCTTAGAGAGGGACTTTGCTTAACACAGACGCTGAGCTCCTCTTCTCCCTCTAGGTGGCAGCCTCACTCAGCTCCTAGAAGGTAGTGAGCTGGACTGCTGGGCTCAGGAGACCAAGGGGCTCAGACTCAGGAACTTAAGTGTTTACCTTGGGTTTCTGAAATGCCAGCAGGCCCAGAGGCCCTCTCTTGAGATGACAGAGATGATGTTTTGGTGGAATTCCCATAGAGTTGGTTCTAAAATGAGGCCTTGCCATGCTTTGGTAGCAATGAAGATGGCAAGACCTCAGAGTTCTCAGAAGCTTGCACAGGGTTACATTAGTTCTTCTTAACTTTTCCTGCTCTTTTAAAATGAGGGAGCAGGGGCCTAAGGGCTGATTCCTGTGTGAGCCCCCAGCAGGCTGTGGCACAGACTCAGAGATCATCTCAGAGCTGGTGCAGCCTTGTCATAGTGAGCGTCTGCCCACAGCTGTGATGGTGATAAGAGAGAACTTGTCAAATCCTGCAAGGTCCCCTCATCCTCAGGAGTAAGGGTAATGCTCTACTCCTGTCTCGCCACTGCTTTCAAGCTGCTTCAGCCAACCCAGGTTGCCCAGTTGGCCAGTGTTTCTTGGGTACCCGTAGAGTGTTGAGTCCAACCCCATCCTTTAAGTGGCGTGCGCCCTCCAATGACATCCTAAATCACTGCAGACTTAGAGCAGTAATGCTCCATAGGCCACAACACTCATCATCTTAGCTGTTAGACTTAATATTTCTTTAAAATGAATATCAGCCTTCATGGAGATTCAAATTCCAGGAAGATTTAGTAAAGCCTCCATTTTCTGGTAATGATAATGTAGAAGAGATGTTATTAGTATATTTAATACTTTTTCCCTTTTACATATTTAGGTCATAGTGATGGGAGCCACCAACCGTCCTCAGGATCTTGATTCAGCGATCATGAGAAGAATGCCTACAAGATTTCATATCAACCAACCAGTAAGCATTGGGAATGGCGCGGAGGCCAAGAGACCTTTTGTGGCTCATGCCCCAGCCCACTGAGCTCCAACTACCCTCACCCCCACCCCCCCCGCCCAGATCAGGGACTCAGGAAAGTCCAGGCAGCAAGAGGGAGACGAGCATCCCCCAACCCATCCTCTCTTTCTCCTCCTCCTCATCGTTTGATTCACTTTACCTCAGCTCCTCTGGTCTTCAGCATCACTGGATCTGTGATGCGTCAAGATGGCTCCATGTCCTTTAGGTCCCACGGCTTGTTCCTCCAGCCTTCAGCTGATGGGCATTTCTTTGTTTTCTTTTATGCTACAAAATGTTTAGGCATCATGAGAAGATGCTATGATTCTGCAGCTTAATGCATGTTGCCCCTCTTAGATCTCACTGCCAGCAGCTGGGCAGATGCAGAGATGACACCTGCTAGGTGCTCATCCGTAATATAGGCAGCTCAGTCTGAGATGTTCATTGAAACATGGCATATTCCTCATTCTCTTGTCCTCTTTGGCTGCCCCATTTTCGCTAGCCAGGGAGTGTGGCAACTCCCTGATGGTCAGGAGGTCTATGATAGACAGTGACTGAGAGACTCTCAGGCTCATCTTTGAGGCTTTGCCTTGAGGTTTGGCCCCTGTCCTCATGCAGAAAAAAGCTTCTGCAGGGGCCTGTCTGTTCTGCAAACAAGAAGGAGGACAAGTAACTGATAGTTCATGATCTGCCAAGTATGCCTCCCTATGGAGCAACCCTGGGGACCCATCGAGGGCTAGGGGCAGTCAGATGGGTGAGAATTGACCTAAGAGAGAGTGACAGAATGGGGCTGACTAGCTGACAGAGAGCCGCCAGGAGTCATCGTGGCAGAGCTTCGAGGATAGGGGACCAGCAGGTAGTGGCAACACACTCCTTTCCCTTTAGAGTAATTGAAGCCAACAGATTCACACAGATTAACCTTATCTAAACTTGGAGACTTTGAGGAAACTAGAAATAGAGTTTTCTTCAACTTTGCATCTTTTAATTATTGTGGGGGGTGGGGGTGGGAAAGAAAATTGACCATTGCATTGGTGAAGCGCTTCTCGACCCCCTCACCTTTTTCAACTCCTGAGCAAGTTTTTTCAGGGTGAGGAAAGTGGGTAGGAACTTGATTTGACCCATTAATTGGAGCCATTTTTAAAGCTTGAGAATTTATTTTGATCTGCTCTGGCTGTCTGAAGTTCCTAAGCATTCACTCCTGGTTTCAGTGCTACAAAAAACATGAAACTTTCCTCTCTTCTATTTGAACGGGCTCTTGGTTCCCCCCCCAAAAAAAAACAGCCCTTTGAAAGCAGCAGTGGAAAGCCTTGGGCTCTACGTGAGCAGAGCAGGAAATGGGGGCAGTCACAAATTGTGTTTTAAGGCTTTGAGAGCGAGGTCCAAAAACCAGTTTGGGATGTTGACCAAAAGCCCTCTTTTCATAGGTGATCCTTGGAGGACCTTCCTGGAGGTTCCACCGTTTTCCCAGTGGATTCTTGGGTCCATTTCCTATTTAAACAAGGTCATTAAGTATATTCTTAGTGCATAAGTAGGGCATAAGAGTGGTTGAGTAAATGTATTTAAAAACCCCTCCCAGAGCCAAAGGTTTCTTTTTTTTCCTACTTAGACTCCAATCTGAGTTTTAACTGCCTTCCTGAACAGGCCCAAAATACAGGTATAATAGGTAGTTTTAATAGCTCATTTGATTTCATATTCATTGCAATTAGTTCTGTCCTCAGTGATAATGGGGGTAAGAAATAAATTATTACTAAGAAAAAACCATTTGTGCTCTCTGGTCCTGCCAGATACTGTACAGGTGAAGGTAACAGATAATTTCCTTCTAATAATTGACATTGTTGAGATACAAAATCCTCCATCGATTTCTACACAAGCACTGTTGTCATGCTATAAAGAGAAGATTCAGGTCAGGATGGAGGCCTGGGTGCTATGGGCTCAGATACGGGAGGTCAGGGGATTTTTGCTTCTCTTTTAATGGTTAAGGATTTGGAAGTGAGATTAAAGAGGCATCCTCAGTGAAAGGCTTGCTTTCAGAAGTTCCTAGGCAGTGGTTCCCCTCCTTTTTAGAATGAGGACCCCATTTTAACATCATCATACTTCAAAGACTCCCTCATATTGTACCGTTAGTAAGTCCCCAAAAGTCCCCAAAATGGCTGCACATACATGTGGAAGACATGCTGACAGGAAGCTGTAAGTCAGACCATTCAGTGATTCAGCCCTGTCATCCTGAGGTGACATACTTTGGAGTACTTCGTTGGTTTTAGATAAAGGTCAGAATGGCCATATTTGGGGCACATCTGGACATACAGTAGCTCTGGGCTCCCTTCGAGTCCTCGGCCCACAGGCTGGGAACCAATTTTCAAGGGGAATGGAGTTTTTAGCTTAGATGTTGCCAGAGCAGACTTCAGCTGGTGGTTGGTTCCAGCTAAAGCAGATTTAAATTTCATCTTTTTCCTGGGATGCACCTTTTTGAGGTGCTAATTATCAGGGTCCAAATCACAGGATATTGGGAGGAAAGAAAGGAATGTTAGAACAGCTCATGCTTTATAAAATACGGTGATGGAATTATCCTGTTTCTGTTACCAGGCTTTAAAACAGAGGGAGGCCATCCTGAAGCTGATTTTGAAGAATGAAAATGTAAGTAGAAAAGTTTTCCCTTTTTTATGGGCCATGATAGGATTTTATTTGTAGAGGTCACAGGCCTTCATGACAGTTCACTTAAAAGCTGTCTGCTTGAGTGTTTTCTATGTAAATACCAACCTCCTCTTCTTTACAGGAGCTGGCTTTGGTAGTTGTGTAGATTGCCACCCAGAATCTAAAAGCATTTGGGATCAAGCCCCAGTTATCTTTATTTTGAACCCCTCAAGGTCCTTGAGAGCCTCGAGAGGCCGGGGGCTAGAAAGGGCCTAAAAGGAAGGCCAACAAGGGCTTTTGTTCTCTGGCTCATGGCTGTGAATCAGGAGTGGGTGGTGCAAATGTGTTCCAGGAATGTGTTCCAGCAGAAGCATCTGGGACCACAGGGCAGGGGGCTCAAGTCTTGTCTCTGACACGTCCTGGCTGCATACCCAGGAATAAAATTCTGGCCTTGTCATTCCCACCCCCAGCAGCTCTTGTAATAGTCTAGCTACAGAGCAGTGGCAGTCCTGCACCAATGATATCATGGCTTGGATGCCACCCCCATCATAATTGGAGCAGTAGATGAACCTGCTTTAGGACTAAAGGAGAGATGGTGGTACTGTGCAGTGAGCATGGAATGTGGAGTCAGAAGGTCTCGGGTTCACATTCAGCTCTTAATAGTGTGTGATCCTGGTCAAATCCTTTCCTTCACTGGGCCCTCATTACCCTCTAAAGCAAGGATCACAATACAGCCATTAGCGGTAGGGGGGAACATGCTTTGGGGGTCTTGGCAGGTCATAGGGTCTAAGGGCTTTGGCAGGAAGAGTAATTTAGGAACTGTTAGGAAGGGATGAGGAAGAGTGGTTCACATTGTGTGAATCTGAGGATTTCTTCCTGATAGCATCATGTTGATGGGTTATGTCCATATCCTTCAATAAGGAAACATAATTGAGAGGAAAGCAGGAGAACGAAGGTATTCCACATTTATAGAACCCAGACTGGTGCCCAAATTGGCTGCCCTTTCTATTTGAAGGTACACAGAATTGTGTTGTGTTGCCCACCCTAGCCACTGCTGGCAAAACGGGGGATCAGTGTTGCTGACCCCACCTGGCTGATGGCCCCCACTCTGCCCTTCTGGCGAGCTTTCACAAGGACCAGTGGAAGCACTGCCCACTCTGCTCAGTGTGATTCCATTTGTGGAGGAGCTGAGAATCCCAACCATCTCTTGTTTTTGACCTGTAGGAGTACAAAAGATAAGCTCCTATGATCCCAACTTCATGATACAAGATAGTCACACCTCTGCTTCAGAGTTTACCATGGGGGCGGGCAGCTTCTCATGGTTTTCTGACATGCCCAAGGCAGATTAGAGCCCCAGCGTGTTGAGCCTAATTGTTCCAGGAGACTGAAGGCCAGCTGCCCACATCTCCCATAGTGACATGGTACTTTGGGGATGTAAACTGACTCACATTTTGTGTGTATTTCTCATCTAAGAGAAGAATCAGCTTTCTGTGATAATATTTTCCAATGCTTTTTCTTCACTGCTAGGTATTTGGTGGGGAGACATAACAGCCTCTCAGCATGCTACAGTCATATTTTTATAAGTATTTAGTTATTGTTTTTCAAACACATTTTTAAGAGCAAGCTTAAAAAAACAAAACAAAACCCTGAGATCGTTTTCCTTCTCAAAGTTTCCAGCCAAAGCTACAAATTCAAGTTTCTGTCTGGCTCACCTTTGAACTGTGATTATAAAGTTAAGAAACCATTTTCTTTAAATTGATATGTTGGATTAGCTCCATCCAAATATATGTTTTTCCTTAGAAACCTTGGGGGCTCTATCCTTATTCCAGAAGTGTGGCCATGGCCAGTTCTTGGACCATTTCTGGAATTCTGGAGGTGCTTGATGAATTTGATCAGTAATGAGACTGATTTTTTCCTGTTATATGTCGCTGGATTATTAATAAGTCCTTTGATTCATGGTGGATTTGACTGTTGCCCCTCCCATGTCTGCCAGTCCCCTTCAAGCCAGGGTTTATTCCTCCTTGTGTGTGCTTAGTTACTCCATCATACTCAGAGCTTGGTGGGGCAGAAGGAAAGGGGGCCCCTGCCAAGGCCAAGCCAGGAGGGGAGGGCACAAAATGGTACCAGATGTATCCCAGCTCTCATTCAGATGTGGGAAGTTCCTTTCCAACATGCTGATTGCAGCTCATCCACCCCTGTCTCCCAGTGTGACTCTTGCCAGCTGCCTCAGAGTTCATTCTAGTGATCACTCAACTTTCTTTTCTCTGTGTGGATATGGTGAAGAAACCAGTGGGCTACATCAGTGGGCTGCTCAGTCACCCCACACCATCCTTGTGTGGCCAGCCCACCTAATTGTCCTGTCCTGCATCTCCTAGATGACATCTGTGACTCTCATTCTTTGCAGCCACTGTTGATGGCCTGCTTCCCTGCCTCTTTCCTCACTGCCTTCCTGCCTTCTTCCACGTACCTCTCTGTGAAGCGAATTTCACAGAGATTGTTGCATTCCATATCTTGCTATTTCCTTGGGAGGCTTGAGGTCATTAAAAGAGCTTTTGAATTTTCTGGTCCAGCCTGTCCTCCCCTTATCCAGCTTGGGGCCTGGCCCTTTGCCCACCCTCACTGTCCCAGATGGAGAGACTCACAGACAAGCTTCTCCCACAGGCAATAGACAGGCTTTGTCTACTGGGTGTTTGCCATGTGGACGGTTAGGCCAGACATTTTGGTGCTTCTAGATCTCTGTGTTACTCTGGAGCTTGGTGCAGCCAATACGGTGTTCTCTGCAGATCAGGCCATTGGGAGGAATCTGTCTGACCTGGACTTTGGCCTGGCACATCTCCATTCTGTGGCAAACACCCAGGACCAGCAGATGCCACTGCCTGACACCTCACTTGGTATCTGATCAGAGGCTGTGGAACAAGGTCTCTGGGTCTCTGACTTATTAGCTGTGGTCACAGCTTCTCCCAGAGACCAGAAAGAAAGATTCTGCCTTTGGAAAATGGAGTCCAAGAAGGAAGGCGGCAGCCCCCTGACTTAGAGACAGGTCTTTCATACCAGCAAGACAGCATTTAAGATGTTGCCATGGCCGTGCTCCCAGACTTCAGGGATATGTTGGTGAGCCAAAGGTAGCCATGGGGTTAAGATTTCTAAGTCATGGATACAAAGGGGAGCTCGCTGTCCCCCAGCTCTGACCCAGTGGCAGAGATGGCAGCTCTGCTCTCAGCAGAGAAGGCTTGCTTGGGTGTCTGGTCCAGTGCCCTCATTTGATGGACAAGGAGACTGAGATGGGCCTGGGTCTGGGCCTGAGTCTGGGCCTCATGCCTCCCTGTGCCCTGGGGCCCCTTTCAGGATGGCCTTCTACCCCTCATTGCACTCTGGGCTCCTTCTGATGTTCTTACCCATCTGTCTGAATTATGAGATGTCCCCACTCCCAGGCTGTAGTCCTTGCTTGGTGGTGGCCCTACCCAGTCCTTTTTTCCTCTGTATAACCCTTCACGTAGCAGAGTGACTTCTCCCCTATGCCTTAAGCCTCATCAGAACTTTCATGCCTTGGTTTCAGTATGTAGGGTCTCTGGCTCTTGGAGTGATGTAACTTATAGGAGACTGTGAAAGGGTCCTCAAGGTCCTGCTGTTCTAAACAACATGTTCATTCCCCTAAACAAAGCTTTGATTGGGGGAGGCAGGGAAATTGTGCCTCCTTACCCTGCCCTCAGATTTCCCCAGAGCAGGATGCAGATAGGGTATCCTGTCCTATGGAACTGCCTTTCCTCTTGAAATTTGATTCTCCACATGTACAAAGGCTTATGTACAAAAGCTTGTAAAACCTGTGCCAGATGAGACATTGAGTGGGAGTGGGGTGGTAGATAGGCTGATGGCTAGACATGGAGTCAGAAGGACCCAAGTTCCAATCCTGCCTCAGGCATCTGATAGCCTTGTGGCCCTGGGCAAGTCACTTAACATCTGTCTACATCCATTTCCTCATTTATAAAATAGGAATGCTAATAGCACCCACCTCCAGGGTTGTTGAGATTAATGAAATACTAATTACTGTCTGTAAACCTCAGAGCTCTGTGTGAGTGTTAACTGCCCTGAGAATGATAGTTATATTCCAAAGCTTTCAGATATTGGAGGAACCTTGCCCCTCTACCAGGCCTTCCATCTCCTAGATTTCCTTCTTCTATTAATACAGTTTACATGAGCATCAGTTCTGACACTGGGGGGCTTCTAAGGGAGGACTTTTTTGGCCAAGTTACTCTTGAGGGTCATCTGGTAAACCCCAGAGGGATGGCAACCTGCACTGGCAGAGGGCTGTGCCCACACCAGTGACCTGAGTGATGTCAGAACCAATCAGAATTCATCCCAAACTGGAATACAGAGAAGAGGCTTCGACTCCATGATTGGATTAGCAGGAGTTGGCCTGGTGGGAGGAGAAACTAGCGCTGGCCTTGTCCTTAGAGGCAGGCTGGAGTTTTGATGCCAGTCATGGGGCCAGAGGCATGCTGGGTAAAGAAAGACAATACCCAAATGCCTGTCACACTCCGTCCTGCTAATCATTTCCAGGTTTGTTCAGGAACCATTAAATTTTGTGTTAGAAAATTTTCTGAAGCTTGGGAAGGTTTTCTTGATGGATGGACTAAGTCATTCCTGCAAACAGCAAAGTTCTGTCAAATGTGATCCTCCCCAGTAGCACCTGTAAAGCACCCTCTGTTTACTGACCTTTTTACCTTGGTCCAGGTGGACAGGCACGTGGACCTACTAGAAGTTGCCAAAGAAACCGATGGGTTCTCAGGAAGTGATTTGAAAGAAATGTGTCGGGATGCTGCCCTCCTGTGTGTCCGGGAATATGTGAATTCTGCTTCAGAAGAAAGGTAGGTGTTTGCGGGTGCCTCATGGCCCGAGCAGCCTGGCACTCAGGAGCAGCAGCTAGCTCACCATGTGCATAGTGGGGCTCTTCTTTTAAGCAAAACGTGCAACATGATCAGATCCCCCGGAGAACTGGCACATGTGGCCACCAAGCTGCCTGTCAGGGTGAGGGGCCAATGCTAGCCTCAGTCTTTGGTGCCATGAGCCAGGTAATCACAGGACCGAGAAGTGACCTGATGAATCAGGTCCTGAAGAGAGCAGGGAAATGAAGCCCCTGAACCTTCAGCACCAGGGAACTGGGTGTTCTGTCTGGTGGCCAGGGTGTTGACCTGCACATGTTCTGAGCTTTGTGAATCCCTAGGCTGAGGCCACTTTCATTAACAGGCCCCGTTATGGGGTTTAAAAGACAATGAATGGTGGTGGGATGGGGGGTGGGGCAGCCTTCAAACTTTTCACTGAGTCTTCTGTTGTGTTTGACCTAAAGGCAGTTTGTTTGTTTGTTTTTTAACAACATGGTTGGAGACTGCTCAGAATAGCTGACCCTCCTCTGCTGGCAGCCTACTGGAGGGCAAGCCTGTCCCAGCTAGGTCCCCTCAGCATTCCTCATCGTCCTCCCCGCTGTCTCCATGGAATATGGGGTATGCTGAGGATAGGGGTGAAAAGGATTCACAGCCATATGTACCCCAGTTCAGCACAGTAGCAGACTCAGTGTAACTATGAGCTTGAAAACTGGTTTTGTGCAAAGCTTGTCAGGGCAACTCACTCCTAGTCAGGATCATGTCTAGGGATCCTCAGAGCTTTGCCCTGCTGAGCTGCCCCATCCTGGCCTGCTGGTAGAGCAGTAACCCCACGTGCAAGTCCTTCAGGGAGAATATCTGGGGTCATTCCAACTGATCACGATTTGCTGATTGTATGCAGTCACTCTATTTTGTGATCCCCAAAGCCAAGACTGTTCACAAAAGCTGCCTCATCCCAAACAGTTGTTTAGCATACACCAACTGTCCCAAACAGTTGTTTAGCATACACCAACTTGGGCACCACCCCCGAGTGGAGGCATTAGTGCCATTTATTTGTTGCTGGATTAATCCAGTAATTGTGTCGAGTAGCTGAATCCTCAGCGGCTGTGGTGTGGACTTGATGTCTCTATAATTCCTATCCTGCAGGAGCCTTGTACAAGGTTGTACTTTTCTCAATATTAAATAATGAACAAGACATAAGCCTTGTACTGTAAGAATAACTTTAATTACTCGCTAAGAATTGTCCTTGGTTAAACTACAAAAAGAAAACCACTCCAAACAGTAAGTAATGAAATCCACACTCAGAATTCAACATTCTTTTCAATCTCATCAACATGTTTTAAAATTCAGACACATCTTCATGGGAACAATGGTTTTGACTCGTTGACTGGAATTTTATTTTATTTCCATTTGGGTGAATTACATTTCCAATCTTGTGGTGGGGAAGACTTGTGGCCTCAGTTGGGTCTCTCACAGCCCAGGTGCCCCTGGGGCAGAGGCCTGATGGATGGCATTGGGCCCTTTGGGCATCTTTTCATATCACCCTTACATCACAACCTGAATGTTTTGGGATTTTGTTTGGATTTTAGCCATGATGAAGATGAAATTCGGCCAGTGCAACAGCAGGACCTGCATCGGGCAATTGAGAAGATGAAAAAATCAAAGGATGCCGCCTTCCAGAATGTTTTAACCCACGTTTGTTTAGATTAAGAGTAAAGGTCATTTGTTTGTATGGTTCACCGTGCTGTGGTTTGGCGGCGTGTCCTCTTGTCACACAGTGGAGGGAGAAGGGAGTGTCTTGGGGCAGTGACAGGTGATGATTGACCTGTGGCATTGGGCTTATTGAACAGAATAGTTGTATGAATGATGTAACCTCTGCCCAAGATCATGAGGAACTGTGAGGAAGGAGGGGCTTGTCTTGGGCTCCCAGGGGCAGCCTCTTGGGTCATCGTGAAAGCAGGGGACAGATTAAGTGCTTGTGCCTGTATATAGGTATGAGTGAGTGAGTGAGTGTATGAATGAGTGAGTGTGTGTGTGGTGTCACACATTTTATATTGACTTTCTTTGGAAAGATTTGAATACAGAACTTTTTTTTTTTAATCCAGCCACTGAATCAAATGGCACAAAATCTGTAGAAAAGAATTATGTTTCAAGTTCTATCTTCAGGGCATATCACATCCATTGTTTTCCACTTGAATTTCTCTATGGTTTTAACCCTTGTTGGTTGAGCATAATCAGAGTTGGGTGAAAGGACTGGGCAACCTGAACAACTAGGTGTGACCCCATTATACATCCTTAGCAGATGTAACCAGCTGTGATCTGCAGACAAAATGGCAGCTGGAAGCAAGCTGTTGTGTAAGTGTGGCCAGCTGGGCCTCCATAGTTTTGGTGCACGGTACTGGGGATGCTGCTTTGAGTCTTGGCTTCGCTTACACAAAGGTTAGCCAGGTTTTCCCACAGGAGTTCGTTAATACTGTCAATGTATGATTCTTCAGACATATTTTCATTCAGAACAAAACAATAATTTTTTTCTAATGGTTTCAAGTTATGTTTCCTTTGTTTTCGGTCAAATACAATTCACTGAACAGAATTTACATGGCTTTGCGTAAGTCTAAAATAGGGAGAGATGTGAAAGTTTAAGATGTTAAATATTGTGCTAAAAGATTTCCTTTTGTCACTTGAAGTTTTTTTTAATTTTCTTAGAGCATTATTATAAATGATGCACTTGGGCAAATGTGGACACACTTAGGAAGATTTCCAATATCTCTGGAATCTGCTTTCATCCTAGGTGGATTATTTGTACAGCAATTCTCTGTCATCCAGAGTTCTGTTACACCCAATTTTTTTTCTTTTCTTACACCCAATTTCTTTCCATGCATCGACAATTACTGCAGTCATGGCCCAGGCCTGAAGCACTTTTCCAAACATCCCAGAGTAAATTATGTCCACTGTTTTCTGCAAATCAATACCCTGCACTCATGGGTTGCTTGGTCTTTTTCTGTTAACTGGAATACTGATTAATTAGTATACCTCATTTTGGATAGGAGAATCTACTGTGTTATCACTTAGGTTTCAAAGTAGGGAATCAAGAGGTTTGTGTGAAGAAAGTGATGGAGAACGAAGCCAGTTGTGAAGAATTAGTTATAAACATGTGATGGATAATCCATCACATGATACAAGACACCAGAAATAAGGAATTTCATCTCAAGTTGATGAGCGCTGTGCTACATTATGATTTTGTAAATGTATAATAAAGGGGTCCCTGATTACTGAGACTTTCTCCACACACTGCCTGGTCTCCTGTATCAGTTCTTTGAAAACTGGTGATGGCGATCACTTTGAGCCTGGTGGCCCAGGATTCAGACCTATAGCATGGAGGATACAACCTCAGATCCTTCTCTTTGAGTTCAGGGTTGGAATAAGTTACTTGGGGATAAATCCTGTCACAAGGGAAAGCAGCAGCTGGGAATGAGCCAAGTGGTGAACTTAGGGTGGGGAGGCCTGGCAGACATTCACACTCCTTGTTCATTGGGGGCTTCTGGACCACTGCACATCTGGCATCTCTAGGGAGACAGCTCAGAAGGACCCTGCCCATTTTTACCCTTTCCTCACAAGGTCAGTGACAGGCTTATTGGTTATCTGGAGCCTGAGAGGTCAGGTCCAGAGTTACCCAAAGCCCGCCTCCCCAGAATACCTTCACTTAGTAGCCTCCAGAAGTCAAGAACTGACAGAACACCAGGGAGTGCTGGGAGCACCTCGAGACTCGGTGGTCACTGACCAGTCTATGCCCCCAGAGTGAGCCCTGGAAGAAGATGCTGAGCTTGGGGTGTGCCTCAGTGAAGGGTGTGACCAGACCTTCCTAGCACAGTGCTCTATGAGGCTGGCTGCTCTGGGGGCTGGCCACAGTGGAGACCAGCAATTCTGGGGGCTGAGCCCTCTGGGAGCTGAACATGAGGCCTTTCCTTCTCCAACAGTGCAAGGCATCTGCCCATCACCCTTGTTTTTCAACTGCTCTCAAGAAACGCTAAATGGACTGACTTAAGGAATGGAGAGATGGCCATCTTGAAGTTGGGAAGACCCGAGTCCTCCACCATAGCCAGTGACCACAGGCTAGTAACTTAATCCCTCAGTGCCCCTGGCCCCTCCCTAAGGCTCTTAAGGACAGTTGAGCTACCTGTTCCAGAAGGATCTACAGATGACATTCTAGTCTAGATCCAAGTAAAATGTTCCTGTACTGGTTCTCTCTTGGTCTGTGCCTGGCAGATGCTCCGCTGATGAGCTTCTGCACTCAGAACTAAAGAATTTTAGGGTTGGGGGGGGTCTAGACTTGGAATGGGGACCTGTCGTCTTCTAGGTCCTTAAATGCAGCCTTTTGCCCAAGTCCAAGTTTTGCAGAACAGATCTTTACATTGAGGGGATTTATTTTGTGATGTTTGGATTCGGTCAAAGGGCTGCACTTGAGGACCTAGAGAGCTGTATGGCCACAGGCTCCCCACTCCTTCTCTAGATTATTGGGTCCAACCTCTTCATTTTATGAGTGAAGAAAGCTGGCTGCAGTGGCAGGAGCAGCCCATTTGGCATTACAAGGCCTACTCCTGGGTCTCCATTTCCTCATGGACACACAAATGCAAACACAGCCAAGGTCCACCACAAGGTCATGGTGTCCCAACTGTTAGTGACACAAGGGGTGGCCTGATGTGCAGACTGACTGAGAAATGGAACCCAGTCCAGACCTTTTCTGATGGCTGGAGGGCAGGATGGGGAACACCCTAACCTGATGGAACCCTGGACGCCTTGGTCCGTAGTGGTGTTTCTGGCATGTCTGTCTGGCCTTGGCCATCAACCTGGGACAGCCTGGTGGTCCAGATGCTGTTGAGAACACAGGAAGGAGACCACAGTGACAGGTGCCAGGGTGACCCTGGCCATGACCTGGGGGCTTCAGGAGGGACATTGCGGCCAGGGCCTGGGACAGGTCAGTGTATGTGATTGACAGAAGTGTCCAGGGGAGGAGTCACATGGAGGTATGTGTGTCCCCGACTGGGGCCTAATGGGGTTCAACAGATGGGGCAGTAGGGGCTGGGAGGACACTGCAGAGCTGACAGACCCCCACTGAGGTGAGGTGGGGCTTCCTGTGATTGACCCCAGGCTGTTCACTGCCTGCTCAGTATAACTCAGCACAGTGTGCTGGGCAGGCAAGATGACAGGTACCATGCTGTCTCTCCAACACCTTTGCCCAGTGGCTGGAGAGCCTTGGTCTGTGTCACTACCACTCAGGGCTATGTTGAGGAGGGGATGCTTGAAGCAGACCCAGGGCTGGCCCATGCTGGCATCAGCGAGAAACTGCCGGGTCCGGGCAAGTGTGTGAACCAGCGCATCCCTTGCTTCTGCCTAGTGCCCACAGCTGGTTGCAGGCCCACTCCTTTGGGTCTAAGTTTAAAGCTTCAGGACTGGGCCCTCCCACTTCGTACTTTGAAGTTAGGCCATTTCCTTTAAAGAGGTGCTGATTTGGATTTGGCTTCAGTTTCCAGGCTCAGCTGTTTTTTCTCCCTGGGCAGCCTTGGCCAGTAACCTCTGGAGAGCCAGGGCGGGGGTCTGGGCAGCCTCTATGGCCCCATAATGCCCCCTCATTGTTGTTGGCTCTCAGGGCTCCTCCTGCTAAGGTCACAGTTGGCAGAATGATTTTACCCTCTCAAAATGAGGAAGAGTCTTCACTTCCAACTTCCTGGACAACCAGAGCGTTCCTGAAATGTTTAGAAAGGCCAGTAAGGCAAACAAAAGCCTGGTCAGTCAAGCATTGAATGTGTATGTGATTGCACTTGTTGACAGAGAGGTGGGCCCAGCCTTCCTGTCAAAGCCACCCAACAGGCTCGTCTCAGTCTTCCAGTTCTGGGCATCGGTGCTGTTGGAACAGGACTGGGCCACAACCTCAACCTCTTAAGGGGTTTGTGCAGGATGATCTCTGATCCTCGCCATAACCTTTGTTCAGTGAATGCCTGGAACTTTGTAAATCTTAGTTGAAAGAGACTGACTGAGGCCTGACCTTCAGCCTTCCCAGCAGTGGGAAGGAAAAGGGGAAGAGGATGAGCAGTTATTAAGCACCTACTATATGCCAGGCACTGGGCTACATTTCATCCTTACAGCTATGGGAATTGAGTACTATTGTTATCTCTGTTTTACAGTTGAGGAAACTGGGGCAGGCAGAGGTGAAGTGATTTTCCTAGGGTCACACAGCTAGTGAGTGAGGCAGGATGTGAACTCAGATCTTCTGTTTCCAAGGCCAGCCCTCCATCCACTGTACCACCAGTTGCTTTGTGGGGAAATCCATTTTACTTTTGAACAGCTCTGGTTCTTAGAACATATTTCCTTAACTTCAGCCTAGATCTGTCCTCTGAAACTTCCACCCTCCATGATTCCCGGCTTTGCCCTCTGGGAACCCAGCTCACCATCCACTGTACTGAATAAGCCGGGTTCCTGAAGCCGATCTACATACAGCAGGATATCCTGGACCGCCTTCTATCTGGCTGCCTTTCCTCCATGCTCTCTGGTACATCCTCCCAAACTGATGAGCTCTAACAGTGGAACAGAATATTCCCTGTATGGTGTTACCTGCAGTGGAGCACAGTGGTGTTCAACATTCCCCTTCATTGTTTGTTGTTTTGTAGCTGCCATCCTTCTCTTTGGACTCAGTGACCTTGCCATCCATTAACGCTCCTAGAATTTTTCCAGCCAAATTGCTTCCTAGCCATGACGCCTCCATCTTGTTAGGAAGATGTTGGTTTAAACCCAAACATAGGATTACATTTATCCTATCTATGCTTTGGTCCAAATTCTTGATAAAAGTACTATGATGGGCCAAGGACAGATCCCTGGGACACTCCACTCTAGACTGTTCATGAAAGATTGCATCAAGCTCTTGATGATCCTACTACATAATCAGTTCCCCATCTACCCAATTGTGCTTTGTTTCAACCCATAAGTCCCCATGCTTGTCAAGTACTTAGCTGAAATCCAGATAGGAAAGCAGTTATCAGTAGCATTTCCCTCATCTACCCATTTGCCAACTCTTCCAGAAAATGAAACAAGTTGAGTTGGGCATGACTTGTTCATAATGAAGCCACCATCTTGGCTCTCTGATCACTGCTCCCTAGTTCTTGGCTGTTGAGCCCTGGAGGGTTGTCCTACATTTCAGGACTTTAAGGCAGGGGTTCTTAACCTGAAGTCTGGGAAATTGTTTTGAAAAACATTTTGTGAACTCTCCTTCCACATAATTGGATTCTTTTGTTCTCCGTGGATTTTATCTTATGCCTTCCGAAGGGATCTACAGGCTTCAGCAGAGAGGGCCAGAGGGTTCCAGCAGATGTACTGAAGAGAGCTGACTTCCTCCTGAATCTCAGGAATCCATGGCATCTTCTGTGAGTATTTCATCAGCATATTCCACAACCCCTCGGACAAGCCAAGTTGTCAATAAGCATTTATTAAGTACCTGCTAGATGCTATGCCCCAAGCTAAGCACTGGAAATACCAAGAAAAGACAGGTTTCCAAGATTTTGTTCAAATTCTTAAAAAAAAAAAAAGTGCTTTACCCTGCTGCTAACCTCAGTCATCTTTTTTTAATGTTTATAAATTTTTAGTTTTCAATATTCATTTCCACAAAATTTTGAGTTCCAAATTTTCTCCCTGTCTCTCCCCTCCCCCTATCCCATAACACCTTGCATTCTGATTACCCCTTCCCTCAATATTCCCTCTGTTCTACCACACCCCTCCCTTCTCTTATCTCCTTCTCTCTTCTTGTAGGGCAAGATAGGTTTCTATACCCCATTACCTGTATTTCTTATTTCCCAATTGTATGCAAAAATAATTCTCAACATTCATTCCTAATACTTTGAATTCCAGCTTCTCTGCCTTCCTGCCTCCCCACCCTTCCCCACTGAGAAAGCAGGCAATTCAATATAGGCTGTATATGTGTAGTTATGCAAAAGACTTCCATAATAGTCATGTTGTGAAAGACTAACTATATTTCCCTCCATCCTATCCTGCCCCCCTTTAGTCTGTTCTCTCATCTGACTTTGTCCCTTTCCTAAAGTGTTTACTTCTAGTTACTCTCTTTTCCCATTTGCCCTCCCTTCTATCATCCCCCTCACCCCACTTGTCCCCTTTGCTGCTACCCTTCTGTAGTACAAGATACACTTTCATGCTAAACTGAGCATATCATTCCCTCAAGCCAGATGTGAAGAGAGTAAACTTCCCTTTTTCCCTCTTACCTCCTTCCTTTTCTCCTCCACTGAAGAAGCTTTTTCTTGCCTCCTTGATGAATTTACCCCATTCCATTTCTTCCGTTCTCCCAATATATTCCTCTCACTCCTCAATTTTATTTTTTAGATATCATCCTTTCTTATTCAACTCACCCTGTGTTCTCTGTCTGTGTGTGTGTGTGTATGTGTGTGTATGATCCCTCCAACTACCCAAATACTGAAAAAAGTCTCAAGAGTTACAAATACTATCGTTCCATGTAGGATTGTAAACAATTCAACTTTAGAAAGTCCTTTATGATTTCTCTTTCCTGTTTACCTTTTCATGCTTTTCTTGATTCTTGTGTTTGAGAGTCAAATTTTCTATTCAGTTCTGGTCTTTTCATCAAAAATGCTTGAAAGTCCTCTATTTCATTGAATGACCATTTTTTTCCCCTGAAGTATTATACTCAGTTTTGCTGGGTTAACCTCAGTTATCTTAAGCACCTACCAGACTCTGGAGGCACAAAGAAAGGCAAAAGATAGTCCTTGCTGTTGAAGTCTAATGGGGGAGATAACCAGTCTGCAACCAGGTACAAATAAGGTCTACAGGGCACACATGGGAGAGGGCAAGGTTCTTGGGGAAGGCCTTGAAGGAAGCTGGGGAAATAGACCTCATGAAGCACCCGAGCCACTATTGTATGGCAACTCTTTGGGTCAGGTAAAGAGGAGACTCTTGCTTTGGATGGACCTTTCCAACTTTTGAGGGCTCAGTAATCAAATTTCCTGCCTTGGACCTTGGGGTCAGATTCCAATGCCAACATTTCCAGCTTATCAGCATTTGTAACATCAACTTAGATTCTTCCACATCTTGTCAAAAGTCAAGCTGGAGGTTAAACTCCCTGCAGCTGTGTCTTCTGTATCCAAGCAGTCCATACTGCTTACATGTCATATTTGCTATTCGGTGTGCTTTCCATAGGAAAACATAAGCCGAGTCAAGCCGGGGTCTCTTTAAATGGAATCCAATCAACTGCCTCCATCTTGTTGGGGATGACTAGCCAGCCCCTGAGGTCCCTTTCCAGTCTCAGACCTGTGGTTCATTGATCCCAGGCAGAGAAACCACCTGGACTTCCCCAAAGGGTTGACCTGGCTTCCCCAAAGCTGCTCTGTGTTTTCTCCCATAATTAAAGCTAGGGTCTGCTGACAGTGACTTATATGGCTTTGATGTATGTGAACAGGCCTCCCCACGTATATGTTCTGTCACATCTTGTGCTCAGTGATAGACTTCCTGGCTCAAGGAGTCATAGCAGAAGTGCTGAAATCCTAGGCTGTCCCTGGGAACTGTGTCCAAAATGCCTTGTGCCAGGGGACAGATGCCAAGGCCCCAGCTTTTGTGATCATCGGTCCAGTGTGGAATGAATATTGGTGTCAAATAGAATTACTCTGAAAGCTTGACCATCTCTTTGAGCTCACTGTGCTCTGCACCAGGACCCACCCCTCCCCTCTCCGCAGCTTTCCCAGTTCTCTTGTGGTCACAACCCAATATCTAGTGACCAAGATTCATGACCTGGGGTCCCCCCCGAACTTATCTCTCCCTCCTCCCTATCCAATCAGGTGCTAGATCTTACTCTGACTCCCCATCCCTCTCATCTGTCTTTCATGTGTCTTTGCATCACCCTCATTCAGGCATTCACTTCTTGTCTCTCTTCTCACCCATCCATCCTTGCCATCCCAGCCAAAGCAACATTCCCAGAGCACAGGCCTGACCACAGCACATCCCTGCTCAAGAAGATCCAATGGCTCCCAATGCTCTATGACAAGGGCATCTTAACCTTTTTTGTGTCATGGATCCTTCTGGCAGCCTGGTCTTGAATCAAAATCATGTTTGTAAATGCAGAAAAAAAAATACATAGGATTACAAAGGCACCGTTATAATTAAATACAGTTAGCAAAATGGTTATTTTTGTAACATTCTCAGATCCCAGATTAAGAGCCTCTGTTCTTGGTTAAAATATTCTTTTCTTTTGGCCTTAAAGGCCATTTCTGGTCTGGCTCCAGCCCCTCATTCCATGCTCATTGCCCAAGATTCTCCTTTATCTGATATGTTCTAGGCTTTTTTTGGTAAGGAGATCAATAGGTGTATCTCTCCCCTCCAGGCCTTTGCCCAGACTGTCAACATTACAGTTGGGGTCTTCTGTCCCAGTCACAATACCACGCTCAGTCCCCATGACCTTGGGAACCTGGAATTTTTTTAGTAACCAAGACTTTTTATTAATCCTGCCTCCTGGCCCTTCCCATGAGTCAAGTTAAACCCCATTATGACAAATATGACAATAAAAGCTTCCTCTGCCCCCATATAATTTCTTCATATCCTGAATTACATGTAGGGGGAAGAGGCATAACAAGAATGTAGGACTGGAAAAAAGTTGGCAGGGAAAGCAGCAGGTATCCTGGCTGTCATCAGTCTGGAGGCTGAGGGGGTCATGTATCCTCAGGAACGCCAGATAAGTCAAGTGACTTGCCTAGAGTCACACAGCTCATAAATGTGTGCAGCAAAATTAGAACCAAGGTCTGGTGGGTGCCAGTTCTATTTCCCTCTCCAAGTTGCCACACTGCTTCTCACTGGAGGTGTCAGGAGAATTGGAGGAAGGCTCTCCACACATTGGGGGAATCTCCCAGCAAAGATATATGGGAAGATGCATCCATCTGCCTTGTTGGAAGGAGCTGAAATCAGTGTTTGAGAATGGGAAGAGACTTCAGGGGCCACTCACTGAGAACCACACCAAAAGGAAATTGAAAAAGGAACCAATCCTGTGTCCTTGGAGGGATGAAAGCAAAACCTGTCCACCCATCCACCCAGAGAAGCAGCACCCACTGGACCTGTCAGGATGTAAAGCCCAGCTCTGGTCTTCACATACTGTGTGGGCCTCAGTTTCCCCATCTGTGCAATCAAGGGGTTGGAGTAGCTGATTACTGATGTTCCTCCCAGCTCTCAAAGACTGCTTCTGTGGCATTCTATCAGTGGCCACCCATTCCTGGGTGTCCCTTCCAGATGCCCTGTGCTGCTGGGTGACTACACAAACATGCAGGCCACATTGGCATTCTCCCTATCCCAGCCTATACCTTTTGCTTTGTGCTTTGAGACCTGGTGCTTTGCAGAACAGATGATGAGTCCAGCAAGGCAAGTGTGGGGAGAAAGTGAACTTCCAGTTGCCTCAGCCAAGGGTAAGGGGACCTAGGTCCTCTAGGAGGGAGGGAGGAAGAAAGGAAGAAGTACACCACAAGCAGAGAGGAATGAGAGCTTCCCACATATGGCCAGATGTCTGGGAGGCAAGATGGCAGAAACCAAGGTCCTTATTCTTAGGAATCCAGGGGTTAGCCAAGGCTGGAAGTTCTAATCTTGCCTCTGGCACTTGTTAGAACTACTGAGGCAGTAGTTCTTTGAAGAGAAAGGTGACTTGTGTGAGAGATGGGGAGGGGGGGAGATAGAAACAACAGGATGGGCAGTTGATTTATACCGAATGATTTGAGGCTTTTCCGGAGGCTGGGAATGCAGAAGGTTTGTGGTACCTAATTCAGTGATGGGGGAGAAAATTAGAAATCAAGGTGACGTTTTTGGTGGATAGAACAAAAACATGTTAAACAACTTCCCTGGTCTTCTCCCCTGGCTCAACGCAGGGGGATGACTTTATGCAGTGTGCACTAGCACTAAAGAATTCTAGGACGTGGGCTATCTTGGGTAGCTCTCCACCAAGGAAAGCTAGAGAGCCTTCTCTCTCAGAAGCTTAACCTTCCACAAAGAAGCAAAAATGTAAAAAGCAGACTCCATCGTGCTAATAAAAACTGTTGCTTTCCTTTCCTTTTCTCCTCAGTTCTGGAGTTAAGCCACAAATAAACAGTAAGGTTCTGTTGCAAGATCTTTATTAAATATGAAAAAGCAATCATTTTGCACATAGAAATATTTATTTTCACTGAGTGTTGCAAGAGCAGCTTAATGCCTATTTCTGAGCGTCTTCTAAGCCATGAGAAACTTTAGCTAAGGCACTTGACCCATTCTCATGTCTTTAATAAATATGCTACAAAAAAAAGCAAGCAAGCAGCTTCCTATAGAAACAGATCATACAGTGTTGAAGAAAGACCAGGCCAGCCGGGCTTTGCTATGTTTGCAATGAGGCACATTATGGCGAGAACTTTCATAGGCAAAAGGCTAAAATTTTGAAAAGAAACACTAACAATGGGAGAAGTGCCAATATTCTGTTCTTGCCCCCATCTTTGCCAAAGAGATGAAATCCATAAAAAAGGGCTGCTTTCCTTAGCAGTGGCAAGGAAATGAATTATTGCTGTCTGAGCCAGAAGAACGCTTTAGTTTCCATGAAATGGCCTTCCTGGAATGGACTTCATAAGATGAGCTGGACATACAAGATCCATACAAATGGATCCCTCTGAAGAAAGTAGATCTCCTGCCTCCTCACCGCCCCTCCAGGGGAGCCTGCTTTAAAGCTGTCCCCACCATTGGCTGGGGGGAGGGAAGGAGGCGTGGGGAGGGTAGAGAGTCTGACCTACTGATAAATGCTGTATTGTGGATAGCAGGCGTCATTTTGGTCGAGCTTCTTTTGTCACAGAGTTGTGACCTTGCATGATATGTGGAACCTGTTGGCCTGGGAGTCCAGAAGATGTTCTAGCCAAAGCTTTCCCACTAATTAATTGTGTGGCCTTGGACAAGTCCTTCACCTCCTCCCTTCTTCAGCTACACAATGAGGGAGTGAAGCTCAGTGGCCTAGAGTTCCTTTCCAGCTCTTTTCTAGGAACTGATGGACTCACTGGATCCAAGAGCCTGGTGGGATGGGAGAGCCCCAGTCCAACTCATTTTACAGAGAAAGAAACTTCAACCCAGGAAGGTAAATGGGTTCAAGGCCCTCAGAACTGGCAGTGCCCACAGATTGTTCATCACCCGGAACAGCCTGGAGCCACCATCTCCATGGGCCTCCTTCTGGGCACAGAGACTTTTCCAAAATGCTTCAGTACCAGGACAAGTTTTCATGTGCTGTTGAAACCTTTTTGTTCTGAGGCACAGCAGGGCAAAGCCCAGGATGTAGATTCAGAGGACCTTGGTTCAAATCCCAGCTCTGTCACTAGTGATTTCTGGGCTGTGACCTTTAAGTAAGACCCTTCTCCTTCTTGAGCCTCAGTTTCCTTCTCTGTAAAAATAATGGAGTGAGGAAGGACCACAATAGAATTGCTGACTACATGTGACTTGCCTGTCCAGAATAAAATAGTTGGGAATGATTTAACAAAATACATAAAAATACAATACAACATAAATAATATTAATTTGTGGTTTTCTAAGCCAATGTAGGGCCGCAGGGATGTATGTCTATTTGAATTTGACCCCGGTTCACAGCACGGCCCAGGAAGCTGCCCTCCAGCATGGAGTCTAGGCACCTGGGGTGGATCCCTTCTCTGTGTCTCAGTTTGGTCATCTGTAAAATGAGGGATTTGGATCAGGCGAACTTGAGGAAGCTGAAGGGCCTCAGGGAGGTCACAGGCCTGTTCAGGGTCTGATGACCTCTAAGGGCCCTTGTGAGGCTGAGTCCTAGAAATGCATGAGACCAAGATGCATATTGGGGTTGGGGTTTTGTCTTGCCACCAACACACACACACTCAGTCTGCCCTTTGGTCTTGCATCTCAGCTAGGGCTGTTCGCGGTACACACAAACACACACACACGCTACACACACACACACACACACTCTGCCCTTTGGTCTTGCATCTCAGCTAGGGCTGTTCGCGGTACACACAAACACACACACACGCTACACACACACACACACACACACACACACACACTCACTCTGCCCTTTGGTCTTGCATCTGAGCTAGGGCTGTTCCCAGGGTCTGTGTCTCCATGTTGTTTGTCTGGACCGATTCTTGCTTGTGGGCCCTGATCAGACCCCAGGACCATGTCTGAGCATCCTGAGGAGGGGGCTCAGCCTTCTCTGCCTCTGATCCTCAGTGCAACAAAAGAGGAGAGATACAGACAACAGTCACTGAACTGAATGGGCACAGCCTTCCTGCCCGCCTGGGCTGCCCTCTCGGGCACCATTCTTCCAGGTTTCAGAGATGATTCCAAATTCGGGCCCACTTTGGCCCTAGTTAGAAAGTGTTCCCTTAAAATCAGGACATTACATGATTCCTAAGCCTCTAATCACCAAAGCAGAAAGATGAAGAGCAAAGGTCGGGGTGTGGAGAGGAGAGGCCCCCAGGGGCTCTAATTCTCCTTCTCTAGGGACCTGTAATAGTCTATGAGCACTTTCCAGGCTTTGGGGGCCATGAAGCCATCAGGGGGATTTTCTCCTTCCCGGGCAAGCTTCCTCATCCGTGTTCCCGAGATGAAATCGAACTCATTGTGCCTGAAATAGAATCGAGAGAGAGGTTGGCTAGACCAGCAGGGGTCCTGCGTCCCCCCAGGATGGGAGGCGCAGCTGAGCTGGGCAGCCCCTGCTCTCAGGGGCCTTACTCTGGCCAAGGAAATGCTTTGTGAGGGCTGAGGAGAAGGCCTGGGGTGGAGAAGGGAT
This sequence comes from Bettongia penicillata ogilbyi, assembly GCA_023548195.1. Classification (NCBI taxonomy): domain Eukaryota; kingdom Metazoa; phylum Chordata; class Mammalia; order Diprotodontia; family Potoroidae; genus Bettongia; species Bettongia penicillata. The sequence continues at coordinate 1,916,736 of JAJHZJ010000324.1, read as the reverse complement.
CAGAGAAAGGAATTCCACACAAAAGAAGTGTGGAATTCAGGGTGAGAAAGGGCATTCCATCAGCTGAAGAAAGAGAATACAATTGTTTAGGGGCAGGAGTGAGTCAGGAGGGCAGACTAGCCAACCTAGCACAAAGGGGGATTGGAGGATCAGAGCAAGGGGAGGAGACCCTAGTCAGACCCCTCATTTATTGAGAAGTGACATGCCAGAATTTGAAACCAGGTCTTCTGACTTCAAATCCCCAGCTCTTTCCACTGTACCCTGATGGGAAAGCCCTGAAATAAACCTGAAAAAGAATGCTGTGTGATTCTGGAGCATCCTCAGAGCTCAGCAGAGGAGTCAGAGCTTTTCTTGGGAGGAAATAGGGAGCCACTGAGGATTTGTGAGCAGAGGGAAAGAGCAGGACCTCTTCTGGATGTGCAAGCAGAAGCAACAGGTTTTGGAGGAAGGTGATTTAGGCTGAAAAGGTCCTGGTCAAACAGCTGTTCCTGTCTGTAGCTCTTAAAGTCAGGAAGGGGATTGGGGGTAGGCGGGGGTCTGCAGAGAATAAGGAAGAGAACGCTAAGACACTAACCGTTTTCTCTGGTGCTTATCTCTGTGATCTATTTGGGTTTCCTGGTAACCTATGAAAGGGATGCTGCCCAGTCAACACACAGTCAACACCTAGCTAAGCACTGGGGAGACAAGGGAAGGCAGAAGACCATTTGAGAGATGCGTATTGGGACCCCACAGCTGCTGGCAGAGGGACTAGAAGCCAGGTGTCCCTGGCTGCAGCAGATCACCTCCCGGGTCAGCCTGCTGCTCCAAAAGATGTCTCCTGTCTGTCTGATGGAGGACTCAGGCCTCTGGAGAAGACCAGCACAGAGGACCCTCCCTCCCCTGGCCACTGATTTGGGGCTCACCTTGTTGGGTCGTAGAAGGTCATGGATTTCTGGGCCTTGTTGTAGGCAGCCACACGGAAAGGGATAATTTCCACAGATGTGAGACCAGGAGCCATGCCCAGGACTTTTCCCCCGTGAGTGGGCTCATACAGGTCTTTCTTGGACTCAGGATGGGGCATTCCCGCAGGGTCCCTGCCTACGATGTAGAAATTGGCCCCAGCTATCATTCGGGACCGGCAGTGCCACTGGACCTAGAGAGACAGTCCAGACAAGAAAGGGTGATTATCCCTCATGGACAGAAAAGCCTCTCTCTCGTCCAGAGGCCCAGAAGAGATCAGGGCTGAGGCCACACAGACCTGAAAGAGTTGGACCTGAGAGAAGATAGGGCTGGGTCAGGGACTGAGGGGGAAGGTGGTCACTTCCCTCCAGGTCATCATAGCCATGACCACTGGAAGGGCCCTTTGGAACCATCTAACTCTACTGTCTCTTGTTACTGATCAGGAGAGGGAAGCCCAGAGCCTTGTGAGAACTGCATTTCAACCTAATTGGTTTCCTATGTCTTTTATTATGGGCATTGCAAATATCAGTGAGGCAGGTCCAAGCCAGCTAAAAGGATCCCTTCCACAAAAGAAGGCGGAGTGTCCCTGAGTTACAGGGTCTTAGGTAAATTGAGAGAGAAAGGAGAGGACACTCAGTCCAGTCTGACCATTTTACATATGAGGGAACTGGAGGCTGGGAGGGATCAGGTGACGACATGTCTATGGTAATGTGGAGCCAGGTTTTCTGACTTAATCTAGGCTTCCCTTTGTGTCTTAAGCCCATTCCCTGTCAGAGACTGGATTTCTGCCTCAGGTTAGTCAGAGTAGGTCCAAGAAAGCCCTCACCTCTGTGGGGCCAGCATAGAGCATTGGTGAAGGGAAGATGGCCACAATGGTGGACTTGGGGTCCAGGACCTCTTCCTCCAGCACAGCCGCGTGCTGCTTCATGCGCCACGGCAAGGGTACATCATCGTCCTTGGTCCAGCCGCCCAGGGGATGCAGCAAGAGCACAGGATGCTTGTAGCCTCGCTCCAGGAGGCGTCGGCGAGTGTCCTGCATGAGCAGCGCGTGGCCATTGTGGACGGGATTGCGAAGCTGGAACGCAAACACCGCATCTGCAAAACGACCGTGACAAGCCAAAGTTGGAGAGCAGCCAGAACAGCCTGCACCTCATCCATCTCCAGGTCGGGGATCGAGAGTCCCTGATCACAGCAGGCCAGTGAGGCCAGCTGAGGACCCAGATGCCCCAGCCAGCTTTACACAACTTCATATAGAAGGCCCAGGACAGAGCCAGCCATGAGACCAAACCAACCCCGGCCTTCCAAACCCAGCGAGCCACACCACCTGGCCAAGGGCCACACGCTCCTCCAAAGGGCAGAGGGAGGCAGAGAACCCAGACTGGGACCACCTCTGGAAACTCCCCCCTCCCCACAGCCCTGAGGGCTGCCCTCCTGGGACTGAGGAGAGGTGAGAGGCCGCAGCAGAGGGACACAACAGACCTGCATTCATTTCTTTAAACTTCTGCTTGAGCTCCAGGGGCGTGAGGCGGTACTGGTCCAGCCCGTCATTCCAGCGGATCCTTTCCAGGACCTGAAGGTCTCCACCGACCAACCAGTCTCCACTTCCCATCACCATCTTCAAAGGAAAGCAGGCATTTCAATGCAATCTAAGCCAGACTGAACATTTAGGTAGCACCTACTGCGGACACCAGAAAATGGCCGAGGCTGCACCCAGGGAGCTCGTAGTCTGACATAGAGACTATGCGCAACTCCCTGGGGCAGGACAAGATATGTGCAGGAGAGGGAAGCAGGGGCCGGCTCCTGCAGAAGGCACAACTTTGCAGCAGGCTAGGGAAGCCAGGGAATGAGGGTGAGGAGGGAGAGGGCTCAGGCCCTGCGGGCTGGGAACAGAATTCTCATTCTACCTGGGATGCCTGGGAGAGGGGTGGCATTCTTGCCATTTCATAGATGAGGAAGGCCAGGACCCTTGTCCTTGGCTTCATAGCTGGGAAGTGGGTGTGTTGGGGGTAAGGAGAGGGTGGAGTTGGGCTTGAGCCCAGGGCCTCAATCTAACCACCACACACCTCTCAATGGAGAGTGTGTCAGAGATATGCAGAGCACCTGGGATAAGAATTCAGAGATGGGGTATCCCAGTGGTCTTCCTGGACAGCAAACATTTGGGTTGGGCAGAAATTCTGTCCTGAGATCATTGGTGGATTTCTGTTTGTTTGAACCTAATGTTTACACACCCTTAAAAGGGCCACACAGTTCAACCTTCTCTTTTTGCAGAGGAGGAAACTGAGGCCAGGAGATGAACAATGACTGGCCAGAAGTCTCTAGGAGAGGGGCTAGGTCTCAGTCTCCCTATCCAGCAGGGGCTTATTCCACTGCACCCCCCTCTTATGATAGGATCTCATGAACAGTTGCCCTCAGCAATCCCATCTTCCCCATGGACCTCCTTCCCCCCAGCTATCCAAAGAGCCTGACTTGGATCAGACTCCCATCCCTGTTAAAATTCTCTGAAGTGTTTGTTTGAGGTGACTCTCCTGTCCACTTTTTGTCATTAAGTTCAGAAAAACTCCCCAAATACATCTTCTTCTAAATGAGGTAGGAGTAGGAGCTCAGCAAGAGCTGGTGTGGGCCCAGATCACATCCTGGGACCTAGATTATGTCCAAACATAACAGAGGACTGTCAGAGAAGCCCCTGCTTTCCCTGACATCTGCTGACTAAAGTTACTGTTTTCAGTTCCATCTGGCCTCAGTGGTAAAGAAGAGGGGTAGGAAGGTCGGGAGGAGACGAAAACCTCACATTTCTAGGGCACTTTTCTGGCGAAGACCTTGGGAGGTAAGTATTATTATCCCATTTCACTGCTGGCACAACTGAGTCCCCTATCTCTGAGGCAGGTTTCCCATTGCCAAGTGTAGCACTCTCTCCAGGTTGATATTGCATCCTGGGCCATGCATGTCCTGCCATACTGATGAATATCAGGTCACTGGACCCAGATGGCTCCGGAGGAGAAGTGAGGCTGGTGACCTTGCACAGCCCTCCCTCACTGAAATCAAAGTCAACTGCAAGCCATGTCATCATCTTGATGTCACAGTCCTCTTCCAGAACAAAGGACAGACACAAAAACAACTCTGTCCAGGTTACTCTCCTAGGCTCTGCTGGCCCCATCTGAGCTCCTGCGTGCACTGGGGGGCATCACATCTTCCAAGAGACCTGTAAAAAGCTCCTAGTCCCCTTAGAGGCACCACAACTAAAGAGTCTCGGGAAATGTACCCTCCTGGTCCCCACCCTGCCCCTGACTCCTCCTGGAGCCCCCAGGCAGCCACCTGCTGCTTAATCTTTGAAAGCAGGGAAAATCATACTTCTTTACTTTATGAGAGTGCAGGGAGAAGTAATGAGTGGCTTGGCAAAACTCAAAGAGTCCCAGATGAAAGACAGCAAAGATCCCGTGGGTTTTGTGATGACATTAGCGGTTCTGGCTCCTCCTGCTCTCTTCTCTGAACCCTGGCCCCTGTCTGTCTGATGGGGGTGGGGAGATTGCTCCTTGGCACACCCCAGCACAGGACCCCTGGATAATTTCTTGGAGGTAGTCTTGACAGTGGTCCCAAAGTGAGGAAAGAAGAGGTGTGGGATTCGAATCCAGATCTGGCCACTTACTGTGTTACCTTAGACAAGTCACTTCACCTGGCTGGCCCAGAGAGGGGTGAGACTAGATGGTCTCTAAATTCCCTTCCAGTTTGCAATCCATGAGTCCTCTCTAGCTGTGTGATCCTTGGGATGTCACCTAATGGAAAGAGCCTCAAGTCTGGAGTCAGGGTACTTAACTTGCAATTTATCAGCTGGGTGATCCTGGGCAGGTGATGTCCCTGCTCTGGCTCTATCAAATATGGGGCTTGGAAGAGATGTTATTTAAGATTTCTTCCAACCTCTAATCTATGACCCCTGAGGAAGGTGAAGGACTTATCCAAGGTCACAAGGCTGGGTTAACATAAAGGGGGTAATGATGACACAGGCTGAAAATTGGGATCCCATAGACTACTGGCAGGGCCAACCCTCTTGGGAAGTTCTGGGTAAAGAGGTCTGGAAACCATCCCATGATCAGCATGCCTGCCTCCCTCCCCAGCAATCCTGGGCCAGTGAAGTGAAAGGTGCAATTACTCCTCTGCCCTTTCTCCTTCATCTTTCTCAAAGCAGTTACAGATTCCTTCTTGAGGGTCTTGTTCACATGAGCTTGGCATTGCTGGATCCCTGTCATGGCCTGGGGGTGGGGGTTTGACTCTTCCTCTAAAGGCATCTCCCTCCTCTCCCTCTTCTGCTCTCCCCCCTCACTCCAAGGCCAATGGACCCTAGAAGGACCAGGGACCCCAGAAAAGACTGGCCCTGGATCCAGGCCTCCTACTGTGCCAGAGCTCCATAATATGGAATCATGGGAGGGTTTGGAGTTATTAGAGATCTGGGCCTGAAACCTGACATACTTCTGACCTGTCAAATGACTGGACTATGGGCAAATCACACCTCTTTGAGCCTCAGTTTCCTTCTCTGTAAAATGAGTGACCAGCACTAAATCAGACTTCTTTAGTAGTTGGCAAAGGCAGGTGGGGACAGACCCTTCTTAGAATCATATTTTTAAACACATACACTGATTATATTGAAATACAGAGATCAATTTTTTTCAAAGTTTCTCAGGACTCCAGGCTAAGAATTCCTCAATTAGATTGTCTCTAAGATCCCTTCTATCTCTAAACACTACAAAGACAGAAACCTCTAAAACCCAGCAGTCAGTTTAAATGAAAGGCTTCTTCTTTGTGTCTCTGGGTGGAGGGAAAATCACCAGCTTGTATAATTACAGCCAGGGAAAGGATGAAAAAGATGCATGATGAAGGTGATTAGTACATGTGGCCTTGCTCAGATGGGTGCCCAACATGGAAAGAACTGTCTGACTGAGCCCCACCCCCCCAAACCTTCCCATTCAAAGAGGAATATGCCAAGGGTAAGGGTTTGCAGGGAACAAGCTGGCTCTTGTTTTCTGTCCATCTTTTTGTTCTTAGAGAGGAATGGAAAGCAGACGCAGCAAAGTATTTTGTCAAAAGCCCAGGAAGAAAAGAAAAGAAAAGAAAAAGAAAAACATGGGAAGGCAAATGATGGACATCGTCAATGCTGGTGGGGCTGGGGGAAGGCAGGTTTACTAACGCTGAATGGGCCTAGCAATTCTGGAAAGCAATTTTAAATTATGCTTTTTTTTAAAAAAGTGACCAAAATGCCCTTGCTCTTTGATCCAGATTTCTCCCTACAAAGAGGTCAAAGGCAAAAAGAAAGAGCCCAGAGACTCCTCCCTGGCAGTGGCTCCCTTTCTTCTCCTGAGACGGTGATGATGGCACAGCCCCAAAGTTTCAATTCACTCTTATCTGAAACCACTCCATTCAGTGGCTTTTGCCCTGTCTCTGCAGTTTGACTCCTTTTTCTAGAGCTTGAGATTCACATCTGAGCCAGATCTAGGCCCATTGTAATCTGGCTCTACCCTACCTAATCTTTTTAAATTCTGAATTTAACCAACACTAAATAAAATGAACATTTATTTCCATATACATTATGGACCCAGAGGACTGTCCATGAAATTGGAAATCTCTTACATAAAGCTTGTTTTTCTTAAGTATATAGTAAATCCAACCTGACACTTACAAAGCCACCTCACCCGTCCATGATTCCTTCTCTTTTTGTTTGTTTGGAAGGAGGGGAAGGTAGGAAACATCCTGGTACAGGGATGGGGAGGAAATGCCATCCCTCCTATCTCCCCTCCCCATTAAAAAAACAAAACCTTCTGTAACAGACATGCCCATTGAAGCAAGACAAATCCCCACATTGGCCAGGTCCCAAAATGTATATCTCATTCTACATTCTGAGCCCATCCCTTCTATCTGCTGGGGTAGGGCACCAGCTTCCTCCTCAATTTCTGGCTGGGTCCTGCCCAAGACACAGACCCTAAGTCATCCAAAGTTGCTGCTTCTGCAGTGTGGGATATATGTATTATTGGATCTGCCTCGGTTCATACCGGTCTTCCCAGGTTTCTCTGAAAATGTCACATCCATCATTTCTCACAGTGCATACCATAATTTGCCCAGTCATTCTCTAATTGATAGGTTCCCCCCATGCACACACGTCCTCTTTGAGCTCCTCAGCTGGTATTTTCTCTGGCTGCTTCCCCAGGCCTAGAATTCTCTTCCCATCTCCACCTACTGGCTCCTTTCAAGACCCCACAGAAATCCCACCTTCTCAGGTACCCCTTGAGGCCAGGGCCTTCCCTGGGTTGGTTATCTCTAGATGATCCTGTCTGTAGCTCATTTGCATGTTCACTCCCCCATTAGACCAGAAGCTCCTTAGGTGGGGCAGGCCCTGGCTTCTATCTTCCTTTGTATCCCCAGGGCTTAGCATTGTGCCTAGCACATAGTAGTTGGTTCATAAATGTTTGATATACTTTGGTAAACACAGGGTCTTCTTTCTTTGATGGCTGATCTAGGCCTGATCAAAGGGAATGCCCACTTGAGTGACTCTTGGGCCATCATGGTGTGCCCTGTCTTTTGGAGGCAGTGTGGTCTACTGGGTATTGCACTAGATTTGAATACTGCCTCAAATACTCACTAGCTGTGCAACTCTAGCCATGCCCCTGCCCTTCTCTACCTCAGGTATAAAATAAAGGGAGGGAGGGTTGGATTCTTGATCTCTTACAGTTCCAAATCTAGAACTCTGTGACTATCATATGCTGTTTCCTTCCATCTTCCAACCGACTGATCCCTTGAATACTGGCCTCTCTCTATCCAGTGCTTTCCCAACCACTCCCAGCCCTCCTTGGACCTAGAATGCCTTCCTTCCTCTTCTTTGCCCTTTGGATTCCTACCCAGCTTTTAGCATTCTCGTCTGTAGAATGGGGCCAACCTTAAGGCACCCTGGAACTAAGCGGACATGGGCTTTTCTGGATGTACCTTGATGTGGGGGTGCTGGGCACAGGTGGTCCCCCAGACACGAGCACACCTCTCTTCCTTCCTATGTTCATAGAATTCCGGGTCTCTCAGGATGGCCACCTTTCGTCCATCATATTCAAGAGCAAATTCACTGTAACTCTGGAGCCGCTTCTTGTCATCCTCGGAGACAGGGAGGACAATGGGAACACTTAGGTTGAGGATACCATCTGTGGGAAGAATCCAGGGAGATGTCAGTAGATGGCAACTCCCACACTCATCCATCCTTGGGCCATCCTTGGAATGGAAGTACACAGAGCCAGGAGGGACCTCAGCTGTCATCTGGTCCTACTCCCTCATTTTACAGATGGGGAAACTGAGGGCCAAGGTCATCCACATATCACCTACCTGGGGCTGAAAAGATCCTCAGAGGCCTCCATCAAAGCCATTCATGTACAGAGAACTTGGGATCCCGAACTCTAAATCCAACCTTCACACCATACTACCTGGACAGGAAAGGGGGGCCTAGGCTATCTTGAAAAATCCCCTAAAAGAAGCTAGAAAGTCTGAAACTAGCACTAGTTTCTAGTAGTCTGAGAGGAGGAGGGCTCCTTGGTCCTGGACTTTGGGGAGCTGTGGAGAAGTACCTGGGTGTAGTCTGGGGACTACAGAGATGTAACATCAAAACTGGCAAATTTTCTTTAGGAGCCTTTATGGCAGAGCCTCAGGCCCTGCGCTTGTAACCCAGGAGAATCCCAAAGAAGGGACTCTATCACTTACAACCTGGGTGACCCTGGGAAAATTCCCTGCCTTCCTTGGGCCTCAATTTTCTTATCTGAAAAATGGGGAAATTGGACTTACTGGCATCCTCAGGTCTGAAGATTCTGACTCACATTTCACCTGGCTTCTTTCGAACCAACCCTATACTAGAATCGCTGTTTCCTCCTCTTCTGACTGGTTCTCAACAGTCCTCTGCCAGAATGATCTCAGACAAGCCTCAAAACCTTTGTTTCTAGCTCTGTAACTGGGGGTTTGTAATCCCCACTTTCCTGACAGAGTTTGAGTGAGGAAGGTTCTTTGGAAGCCTTAAAGCTATATAAAAACAGGGAGTTGTGATTATTTTAATCATACAAGAAACAGTTTGAAAAAAATCAGCATACCTTGTTTGGCTGATCAACATGGCCCTCTACATCCCATCCGACTTTTTGGATTGGTGATTGAATGAAATTTGAGTACTGGGAATACCCTAGCATCACAAAGACCTTTTCCAATGACAGAGAGCCTTCCCAAGAGTTTTCCAAACCACCTCAAAAAAGTCAATGGGGTCCCCACTGCAAGAAGCCACATGAGACTTGAGTCATAGCATCCAGGACTTAAACCTAGGAGGTTTCTAGTCCAACCTGTCATCTTCCAATTTTCTGGAAAACTCCGTTATCCAAAATACCTTGGTTCCCAAGGATACTAGATAATGATGCCTTAGTGCATGTTCCCCCTCATAATCCATCTCCCTCCCACCCTTTCCCCCATTCCTGGTACTTTGAGGGGTGATTTTCTCATCTGTATCCAAATCTATGGTCCTCATTACTACCCATATGACTGTCTATGTCCCTTTCCCTCTCTGGGCTGCAGTTTCATCATCTGCAAAATAAGAGAGGTTGGAGTAGATGGTCTCTAAAGTCACATGCATTGCTAATCTATGAAGAAACTGGAAAGAATGCTGGCTTTCAAGTTGGAGGCCTGGGTTTGTATCCTGGCAAGGATACTGACTAGCTGTGACCTTGGGAAAGTCACATTTTTTTTTCCCCAGGCCTCTGTTTTCTTCTCTGTGAAATGGACCATCCAGGTATGGCAAACTACAGCCTTTGGGTAAAATCTAACCCATATTTGCTTCTGTACAGCCTGAGAGCTAAGAATGGTTCTTTCATTTGAAAATACAATAAAACTTTATTTTAATGTTTAAAAACCAGTCTTAGCATTTCTACTGCCCTCCAAAAGCAAGGTGATCCCGGCCCCCTATTCCCTGCTCAGAAGGAAGTGTGCAGGCCTACTTGAGGATGATAAGCCACGCTCTGGAAACAGAATCCAAGGATGTGGGGACATGGGGTGGAAAGCCTCCTGCAGAAGGCATTTTATAGGTTCCCTTGCTCAGTAAAGGCCTTCCTTGCCCCAGAGTCCCCAGAAAGTGGTGTCCAGGGAAGGAGGCTGGGCCCTTTCTCCCCTCTCCCCGCCTTCTCTCCTCCTGCAGAGGCAGGGACTGGACAATGCCATGTGCATCTCATAGTGTGATACAAGTGATGTCATCTAGTCACCCAAGACAGTCTTCAGGACTTACGATTTCAGAGTCACAGATTCAGAGAAGTAAATTAAGGTGATCCAATCCTGGCCCTCACTATATAGCAACTGTGTGAGGGCTCCCAGTGATAAGGGGCAGAGTAAGGATTTGAACCCAGGTCTTTGCCATCCAAATTCACTTCCGTGTACTGTGCTAGGGTCCTTTTCAGAGACTTACTCAGGATCCCATGGATGAGACAGGTAGTACAGAGTTGTTATCTGAACCCCACCTCCCAATCCTACCCTCTTCCCTCCTCACTCCCTCTAATAATAAGGGGAAATCAACAGTCAAGGACATTTTCCATGTTCATCCTTGCTCATTTGGGACCATCCCAGAAGCTTCCATTGGTGTCCATTCTATCACTATCAATTGATGGTTTGAAATGACTTTCATGCAAAAATCACAGTCTTCCACAGAAGCAGCCCCGCAGTTCATGCAGAATCCAACCAGATGTGCCCACTTCAACTCCCATCTGAAACCCACTGGACCTTAAAGGTCTGCAAAAGCATAAGAAACATAGTTCTTGGGTTCAGTGCCCTGAGAAGAACATGGCCCAACATTCAAAGACAGTGTGGCTGACAGCAGACCAAAAATGCTTAGGGCCTCCCCCCAAATCGTTCTGAACCCAGAGGCCTTCTTCTGCTGGCCAGAGATAGTAGGATAGGCCACAGTGCATGGACCCACTGATTTCCTGGACTTGACTGGCCCAGTCTTTGAGCTCTCCATGCCTTTACTCTTCCATAACTGGTTGGATCATGAACTCCAATCAATTAGTACTAGCTGATTTGGATTCACTTTTGGTTTTTGTTGGTGTTGGATTTTTTGTTATTAAAAAATTCTAGCTCTGATTAATATAAAATATCTAATTACAATAATTCAATTACTTGAAAAGTTATTAAAATACATACCAGGACAGGTCATGCCTAGGGAAACATAAGCACAATTATCAAACATGTTTTCAATCCCCATTGGAATCATCTCAGACTCATTTCAAGGCGATAGGGAGCTATTTCCTGATGTATCTATAATATCTGAACACAGATCTGAACCATATCTGTAGCCTAATTGCTCTCCGTGACATTGAGCTTGATGCATGGAGTTGTAGGTTGGGAAGATGTGACCAGGAGAGGACTTTGTGCCCCCAAGGGCTGCCATATGCCTGAAAACAATAGCAGCCCATGGTAAGTGGATTGGTTTTATCTCAATGGGGGAGCTGATTCCTAAAACCTGATTTGGGAGAAGCAGGTGTGGGTACATTCTGATCAGAGCATGAGGGAGTCCTGCCCCAGAAGCACTAGCAGCACTGTGAAAATGATGGCTCAACGTTGGAAGCTCCCAGCCCCTCCCCAAGCTCTAACCCTGTTTACAATCCTTCACTCCAGCTGATAGTTTCTGATTCTCCTTGTCTCATTTGGTCTTCATAACTTTCCCCTTGGTCAGGTATTATGGATCTGGTTATACCATTTTTCAGGAGACTGGAGCTCAGAGACATTATAGACTTCGTAACTGTTTAGCGGCAGGATTTGACCCAGATCCTCCTGACATTTCCCATTATACCAAGGCTAATGGACTATGTGGACAAATTGCTTTTTCCCATGGCACTTCCACCTTGGGGGCTGCTCATTCTTCATTGTTCTTTTTATAGCAAATCACGGTTTTCCAAGGCTGGAAGTCCTCTCTCTCTGCTTATACCAGGGCCCCCTAAAATGTCCCTGTCTCTTTTTTTCAGGAAGCATCTCCTATGCATGTTGGTCATGTAGAAGCTATACCTCTCCATGGGGGATGCAGAGATATCTCAGGAAGGTAGGTCTGAGTGAGGCCCTGGACCCCAGCCTAGCCACCTTCCAGCTCAGACTGATGCTACCTCCTAGCAGCCACTGGGCCCTCAGCTCCAGGACCGGGGCTAGTGTCAAGGGGTCCCCTGAGCATTGGGAGTGGAGTCTCTGCCACAGAGCAGCTGATGGTGGAAGGAAACCATCTTATGGGCAATAATGATCTGGACCTAGGTGTGTTTCTGAGAGCTTGAGCAGGTGGCTTTGTCCAAGGACTTAGGTTTCCTCTGTCCAGGGCTCAGGCAGCTAGCTTTACATGTGCCTGAGAGTTTCACCTGTTACATCGTCTTCAATATACATGCACATACACAAATACATTCATATATGTGCATGGCATGTATATATTTGTCATATATTGACATACACGTGTTTCTATGCATGTGTGGAAGAGAAATTCCAGGAGCCCTGGGGTCAAGGGCACAAGGCCCAGAGCAGTCAAATGGTCATTCTCATCCTGCTTTGGGATGTGACCCACACAGCATCGCAGCATCTACAGAAGTGGTACCAAGCCCCAATCTGGTCTGAGGCTCCCCCAGCCTCTCCCGGCAGCTCTACCAGGAGACAATGCCCCCAGTGGCCCCTAAGTTTTTCAGACTGGCATCAGGGTGGGCATAACAAAGTAGCAGAAGGAAAACTGCCTAAAAGCTTCTCTGCTGGGTACAGAGGGCAGAGTATCCTTCATCATCATTCAGTTCATTGTCATTGTGACTTCAAATTAACTCCCTGGAGCTTGTTATGGCAGGATTTGGGGGCAGAAATCCCGAGTTTGAGTTTGGCTATCTAACCATGTGCCAGTCGGCAAGCCAGTATCTTTCACTGAGCCCCAGGTCCTTTATCTGTCCAACAAGGGGGTTCCCAGCCAGCTCTCAGTCCTGCTATCTTGTACCCAACCAAATTCAAAGTTTGGAGTATTGTGGTAAAACAAGTTAGACTGGCCCAGACCAAGACCTTTTTCTGTCCCACAATGTTTTCAGCTCAACCAAGAACATTTCTCAGGGTCTCTATAGGTTTGGAAGGAAAGAATTCCCCTCTTACTCTCTTCCCCACCCCCCACCTGCCCCACCATGATAAGAAATTGTGTGAAGAAGAAATCCTACCATCCAGCAAAGTGTCAAAGTGTATCACTTGCAAAAGTTCCTTCTCCCGCATGAAGCCTTTGAGGGGTGTGGCCCAACCTTCGCTAAGCACTTGGACCCATTGCAAATCCAGCTGCAAAACAAAAAGAGGTATGTGAATGGGGGTGGGGGACAGGTCTGTCCTTGGGGCAGTCCCTCACCCTGGCTGTTGCAGGGTGCTTTCCTAGTCCCAGAGGGCTCTGAGCTCACATCTATCCTAGAGGCACAGGCTTAGGACATATTCATTTCCATGATCTTTCTTTTCTGGGTAATTCATAGTCAGTTTACTAATTAGGCTAGCAAATAATCAACAAATGGATGGTCAGTGGTTTCTCTCCAGGAACCAAAGACCTCCCATGAGCTTTCTAAGGAGGGGGTGAAAAAGAGTTGGGGTTATTCCTCATATCAACCTCCCCTGGTCCCTGCCCCGATGATCAGGGACTCAGAGATTGCCTGGTCTACCTGTTGTGACTGAGAAACCAACTGCCTGGTGGGTGGGCAACCAACCCCACTTCAGTACGAAGCTTCAAGAGCAAGCTTCCATGTGTTCGAACCTCCCACCACAAGGTGATGGGAAATCACATGCCTGGACGGCTCCTTTCTTCCCCCAAGACGTTGGGGCTTGGCTGAACAGAGTTTCAAGCCCACAGTGTCAGGGACTGAGCCTCACATATCTGTTGTAGCAGTGAGGTGTACACACACACACACACACACACACCCCACGTGATTACTCTTTTGTGGATTGGGGTATTATCCCCTTTTTGTCATTATCATGAGGCAGGAGCCATCTTACCTGAATTGTGCCTCTGCCCTGGCTCTGAACATCAGGGTTAGGGTCACGGTTAGCGCTCAAGAAATGTTTGGGGAACAAATGAATGGATGGATGGTTGCAGGGATGGATGGATGGATGGATGGATGGATGGATGGATGGATGAATGGATGGATGGATGGATGAATGGATGGATGAATGAATGTATGGAACAAGTTTTACATGAGGCAGAAACATCCTGCAGTCAGGAGTGCTGGTAGGAAACAGTGGGGGGAGAGTGAGCTAAGAGGGAGAAAGGCTGGGAGAAGAGGAGAAGAGGTCTGCTGCCCTGCTCACTTGCTAGCTCTAGGACCCTGGGAGAGTCTTTGCTGGAGTAAGTAATTTGGAGTCAGAGGCCTGGAATCAAACCCTTCCTCTGTCACTTATTAGAATGGGTGACCCTGGACAGGTCACTTCAATGAACTTGGTCTCAGTTTCCCCATCTGTCAAATGAAGGAGTTGGGCCACATGGCCTCTGAGGTCCCTTCCAGTCCTTGCTCAATGCTCCTAGGTTTGACCGCTAAGGTCCCTTCCAGTCTAAATCCTAAGGTTCTTTCAGTCTACTCTACCCAGCACCTACTGCAATGCCTGGTACCTAGTAGGTCCTTAATAAATGCTTGTTGGCCTACTGCTCTAACCAGACCAGAAGCTCCTAGTGAGCAGTCAGACAGAAAGAGGTTGGGTCTGGAACCCTGAAGCAGCTCTGGGATGAGAGGCTCCAAGGAAAAGCTCTCTCTACTTCTCCATTAGAGGTGTTTTCCTTCTCCCCCACCCCAACTCCCTCTTCCCTCCTCATCAGCTGGGACAAGCAAGGGCCCTCACCTTGGTGATCGGTAAGGAAGGCAGCTTCTCGGCTTCAGCTCGAACCACGTCAACTTTGTTTTCTGGGACAAAAAGCTCATGGATGCCTTTTGTCACCGAGTGGGGCACAATGGTCTGAGACCAAAGAGAAACAGAGACACCCACCATGAAAAATGATCTTAGAAGGCTGGACATCCCCAGAACCTAGACACGCCACGCCTCCCCCCGTTTCTCTCCATTAATGGGGCACCCCCTCAGAGAAGCCCCCACCCACCTGCTCCTGAAGCAAGTCCACCACCTGCTGCACACAGTCGCTCACAGATGACAAGTTGGTCTTCACAACCAGTTCAGGGGTTTCCGGCTTTTCATATTCAGAGTCGATTCCTGTAAACCCTGTAAAGCAGGACAGGAAAATGGCTTTCACCAGGAGGTGATCTTTGACTTAATCAAAGGGGAAGCCCTTGGCAGGCGCTAATGACGATCCTTGATCTCCAGTTCATACACTTAGGATGAGTGAGATAGTATTGTGCCCATCTCTCTCTCCGCTATCCCAAGCAGAATGGAAGCTCTTTGGGGGCACATGCCATTTTCCTTTTTTTAATTAGGGCAAGTAGGTGGCACAGTGAGCAGAATATTGGTTTTGGAGGCAGCAAAACTTGAGTTCAAATCTGGCCTTTTGTAATCACTGCCTGCCTCAGTTTCCTTATCTGTAAAATGGGATATAATGAGGTTGTTGTGAAGATCAAATGAGTATTTATAAAGTGGTTGGCATGGTGCCTGGCACCTAACAGGCATTATATGAAAATGCTAACTACTGTTATCATCATCATTATTGTCTTTTCCCACACAGGGATATATCCCACTCCACTTTCATGTGTGCCAGGTGCTGTGCCAGGTGCTCTGGCTGAGAAGGCAAAATCAAAACTCTTTCTCCTCCCTCCCCCTGTATTATTTTGAACTGTTTTGGCCTGGAACTGAGAGCTTAAAATCCAGGAATTCCTCCACAAATAGAGGGGAGGGTCTAGAGTTTCCTGGGTACAGGGAATTCCCTTTGCCTGTAGACTGGCACCCACTCTGTGATGTACGAGTCAGGTCATGTCCTAGGCTTCTGGGAGGTGAGGGGTGCCAGGGTGCTTGAGAGGCAGAATTTGAACCCAGATCTCCCAGACTCCGTCTCTCTTCCCTCTGACATGCTGCTTAGAATGTGGATGCTGTCTTTCTTTCCACCTGGGAAAGGGCTCTTTTCCTTCTCCCTGAGAATCTCCAAGTCTCTGAGCAGGAATGGGCCAGGGAAGTTCCCCAGCTCCACCCATTCTTGAAGGGTCTCTGGGAGGCCATATAAACATCATTGTCATCATTAGAAGATTTGGAATTAGAAGGGTCTTTGACATATGAGGAAATTGAGAGAAACCCATCACAAGTGGCAAGTAACCAAGGCAGAATTTCCTATCAGTGATTACAGTATAGGATCACCTATTCAGAGCAAGAAGGGACCACCAAGGTCATCTGTTCCCACCCCTCATTTTACAGCTGAGGAAACCGAGGCCCAGGGAGAGGAGGTGACTCTCAAAGTGGCGTGTTGTTTCATCTCTGTCTCCCTGGTGTCTACACAGTGTCTAGTACACAGGAGGCACCCAAGTCTTGAATCTGAACCCACTCGGTGGTTAGACTCTAGGTCTGCCCTTCACTCTGAAGTACCATGATGGATGTCTGCACACTGCTTCCATCTTATATAACTTGGGTAAAAGCCAATCATCACTTCTTACAAGGAATGAGACACCAGGAAGATCCTCCTAGTGGGCCATCTTACCTTTGATTTCCCCAGCCCGGGCTTTCTTGTAGAGGCCTTTCACATCTCTGCTTTCACAGATGTTCAGAGGGGCATCAACAAAGATTTCAAAGAAAGGGAGGCCCGCTGATTCATGAATTCTCCGAGCATTCTCCCGGTCCTGTAAAAAAACAGATCACTGGTTTCACAGTGAAAGGCATTTGACACCACCAGGGAAGACTTGGGTTTTTTCTCTGTTTTAAAGTGAAAGTCAAGTATTTAGCAACAAACCCCAACTGGTCAAAGCCCTGGGAGAGGGGGGATTGAAGGCTATACAAAGAGGAATAGCCACAGTCCCTCCCCTCAAGCATGGGACAAGCCACAGACGTTAGGAACCACAGCGGCCGACTGCCCATGATGGGCTCCTAAGAGAACTCACAGATGTGCCCCAAGAGCCACTTGGCTGTTCTCTCCTGAAGGCTTAGGAGGCTGCCCAACAACCCCAGAACCCAAAAGGGTGCCCGGACTATGTGCTCTTTCATCAGAGGAAGGAGAAGCCGGGCTTCAGAGCTTACGCTCTCCCCAGAGCAGAGAACAAGGAGAAGGGGACTGTGGCATCAGGCACCCAGGATCTAAAGAGCGAAAGTGGAGGAGATTGTGGTCTGTAGGGGAAACAAGAGAGAGATGAAAGGCCCTGGGGCCCCTTCAGGCACCTCATCCTGGTCAGGGGCCAAGGACCTCTTTGTTCCAGCCCCTGAAACTCAAGAATCCCAGAGAAGGGCAGCCTGGGAGCTTTTCCTGCTCCTCCTTTCCCCTGAGAGAATACGTTCATCAGCCAGGGCCAGAGGTCTGAAGCCTTCAGCTTCCAGGGTGTGTCGCTGCAGAGATGGGCTGCTGTCTATTTTCTCTACCTTTCAGAAGCCTTGTCTAGGGCTACAGGGAATGTGGGAGGATGCTGCCACTGACAGGAAGGAGGATGGAGGAAGATGAAGACAGAGGTCGTTGCCCAGAAGAAAAGGACCCTTCCCCCAACTGCGGGCATTCTTGTCACCAAACTTGTCTTTACTTATCTGCCTAATATGGTAACCACCTGAGGAGAATAAATTCCTTCAAGGCAGAGACTATAATAAAACCCGAGATTAAAAGCCAGAGGAAACCCTAGAAGACATTCTCGTCTATTTTCCCCAGTGTCTTGAACATGACGGGCATTTACTAAATGACAGACAGACTGAATGGCCACCACCTTGCTAACTCCTCGCAGACAGTCCACTTCCCATCTGTGAGCCTTTGTCTGAAATACAAAATCTCTAATTTCCTCCAAAGCCTAGCTCTGGGGTTCCCTCTTACACAGGACCTCTCACTACTCATTTCCTCTTGAGATAATTTCTATTACTTGGCATTTGTTTATATCCAGGCATCTGTTGTGTCTTCCCAGTAGATGTGAACTCCTTGAGGGCAGGGAATCCTGTTCTGAGTCTTTACATCCTTAGCAAAGACACATAGTAGGTGCTTTGTCTATTATCATCAAAAGGATCCATTGCAATGAATGAATCATGAGCCAATTCACCTTTGCAAATGGAGAGATGAAGCTGGTGATGCAAACCAGCCCTGCGTCGGCAAATAACTTGGCCACCTCGGCGATCCGGCGAATGTTTTCTTCTCGGTCTCCAGTGGAGAAACCAAGATTCTTGTTGAGGCCATGGCGCACATTGTCCCCATCCAGGGAGTAGCAAGGGATGGCGTGGGACACCAAATATTCTTCTAGGGCAAAGCTGATGGTTGTTTTTCCAGCACCAGAGAGACCTGTTTGGAAGCAGAGGAGGGTTAGCTGGAAGCATCTCCTGAGTGTAAAATGATGTGACTGTTTTAATTAACTAGCCATCAGTCAAAGCAGGCTCATTCAACAGTTAGTCAGGCCCACTTCACCCAGAGCATCAGACACCTTCAAACTGACTCTAAATGCCCCCACAAGACAGGAATGCCTTAGAGACCCCTGACTCCCAGGAAAGGAGGATTCCCTCCCCAGGGCCTGGCATGATGCAGTGGGGGTGCTGAAGAAAGCATGCTGATTGGTTGATTAAATTGCTGAATCTAGGCCACCCTTTCCTTTAGAGATGCGGGAATTGGGGATGGGATAAGGCAAGCTGCACAGACCATAAATGAGACATAGGTCATGCAGGGGTCCAAACCAGGCTCCTCTGATGCCCACATTAGGGAGTGCAGGGACTAGCTGCTGGTCTGGCTTCTCAGGAATGGAGAGCACATGAAGGACACTGATGGACACAAGACTCCAAAAGTAGGTTACAGCCAGGCTGAGGAAGGGCTTAAATGCCAGAAACTGAAGTTTCTGGAGGGATGAGGTTGGAGGTGCCTCTGAATAGGAACATTTCTAGATGTATTTGAAGCATTTTCTTCGCCACAGGGCTTGGGGGTAGCATCATCACCTGTTGTGGCTGTCACCTGTGAACCAGAGCCACCATCACTGTGGGAAGGCTTTGGAAGAATGGATGCTGGGAGAGGAGGAGTCATGGAGCAGCCCTGGGCATGGAAGGACTGGGTGAAGGAATGCCAGAACAGGGGAAGGAGGAGGACAGGTTCCTACCAGTTGTTTGCTCTATACCAGACAGTCCTGCTAAGTAAGTGGATTGTAATAATAAATTGAATCAGCAGGTTTTTACATATTGGCTTGGGTCTACTTGATAAGTTGGGTACAAAAATGACTTCCAGTCTCCACTTTGCACCAAGAAACTCACACCCCCAAGTCCCCAGGAAAACTCTTTTCCTTCTTAGGCCCAATGTTGTTCAGTCATTTTAGTCAAGTCAGATAGTTTGCAGATGAGGAAATTGAGGCAAACAGGGTTAAGTGACTTGCCCAGGGTCACACAGCTAGTGTCAGAGGCCAGATTTGAACTCAGGTCTTCTTGACTTGAAGCCCAGCACTCTATTCACTGTGCCATCTAGCTGCTTTCTTAGACCCCTTTGCATCATGGTAAAGAGAACCAGACAGGAGTCCTAGGTTCAAGTTTTGTTTGTACCAAAACCCAGCTACATGAGCTCAGGAAGGTACATTTCCTCTGGGCTTTGGTTTCCACAGGAGCTATCTCCAGGATCACCAGAGTCTTTTTTGGCTCTAACATTCAGAGATTCTCTGAAACACTAAAACAAAGGCATGAGCAGCAGCTGACCACCACCAAGAACGATGCTTGGGTCATCATTGTGCTCCAGCATCCAGAAGAGTGGAAGCTCCGTGAGGATGGGCACACTTTTCTTCTCTTTGTTATCTCCAGTGGTTGGCACAATGCTTTGGCATGCAGCAGTTGATTTCATTCAATTCAACCAGCACTGAAGTGCCTATTATGTGCCAGGCACTGGGGAAACAAGGAGAAAAATCTCTACCTTCCAGGGGTTTCCGTTCATGGGCCCTGAGTATGAATCCTGACCCTGTGATTTACTGGTTAATATTGCTTCATAAATGTTTGTTGAATTGAGCTAAGCAATGTGGAATACATTCATATAAGGAGAGAGAGTTGGGTAAAATTTAAGCCACTGACACATGTCTTGTATGTAAATCATTTCATCCCAGGCATAACATACATTTGCATCTTTGATACGAATGTCAGACTGCTGGGTACAACAATGTACAAGCATATTAGATCATCAGGAAAAAAATTACTAAAAAAGCACCCTTGCCATCCCAAATAGCATGGACTAGATTCCGGAATATTGGGTCAGGAAAGAAAGTTGAAGGGTATCTAGAGCACCTCTCTCAACATGCCCCAAGAGGAACAGAGAATCCCTTTGAAGACTCCCCATGAGGAATACCTGCCACCTCCCAGGCAGCCATCCATCTTTTGGACAGCTCTCTTTGCTCACAAATTGATTCTTCTCTAAAATCAAGCTGAAATCTGTCTCTCTACAGTTTTTCTCCCTTGTTTATTGTTCTCCCCTTGGAAGTCAAATGACTGAGTCCAGGTTGACCAAGAAGCTTAGCTAGCATGGAGTTTATCAGAGGTAATGTCTTCAGGCATCTTTAACTGCATTAGACAAATGGTCACACCAACTTTCAATGACAAGATTGGCTGACTTAGACCAGGAGAACATTATACACAGTAACAGCCACAGGGTCCGTGGCCTGTTTCTGATACTTAGCCCTTCAATGCTATGCAAGGACCTAAAACATTCCCAAAGGACTCTTGAGGCAAAATGTCATCCACATCCAGAGAAAGAACCATGGCATCAGAATGCAGAATGAAGCAGATTATTTTCTTTTGCATTGTGTTTTGTTTTGGTTTGGTTTTTCTCATGCTTTCTCCCATTTGTTTTAATTCTTCTATGCAACATAACTAATGTGAAAATGTAGTTAATAAGAATGTATGTGTAGAACCCATATAAGATTGCGTGCCATCTCAGAAAGGGAGGGAGGAAGGAGAGGGAGAAAATTTAAAACTTATGGAAGTGATTGGTGAAAACTAAAAACAAATAAATTAATTAAATAAAAAAATAAATTTTAAAAAAAAAGATTGGCTGACTTACCTGTTAACCATACTGTACAGCCTCGAAATCCTCCTCTGGTCCCAACAACCTGGCCTCTCTTATTCCTACTCACGTGGTGAGCTTGGTAGACCACATTTGTGGATTTCTGTTGGACATCCTGCAAGATGAAATATCACATTTTTTTGATTAATAAAAAATGGGTTTTGTCCTTTATGGAAACATAGAAAAGCACAATACAATAAAAATTCAGTGATGGGATTGGTGATCTCCTCTCCTCTCTGTACTGACTGATTGACCTACAGCTGGTGTGAGACACACCACTAACTCCCTTTGTAAGGGAAGACATGTCTTGAAGAATACAATTCTAAGCAATCCTTGTTGTCTTGGGTGCCATATTGCCATCTGGAGTCGAGGGTATGTCTGGGGTTTGTTTGTCTAACCTATGACGGGTTCTGGGATCTCTTTGTTCCCTTTGTGTATATGTGTTCAATTTGCATGACTTTGCAGAATCTGAGAGAGTGAAATAAGAAAGAGCTGCTAAGGCTTGGCAGCCCTTAGCAGAGAGATGTCCTTTGGAAGTGGGTGCACCATTGCCTTGAGCACAGCTAGAAGAACCAAACTGGACTGTAGCTAAGGTCACCCTAAGTAAAATATTTGAATCAGTGAGAGTCCTAGTCAGAAGCGAGACAAGGAGGATTCTGAGATTGGAGGGGGGGTCAAGGGGTTCATTCTTGGAAGAAACACCATATTAATACATGTAAATAACCCCTAAAAGGCAAAAGACCTCGGGTGAATTGCTGTGAACAATCTTGGTTCCAGGGAATGAGATGAAATGCACATCTCTCCTTTTGTTAGAGACATGGGGGCCATAGGATCAGGGCACTGCACATACAGTCAAATCCTAGTGGCTTTGTCAATCAGTCATGCTTAACTGTTTTTCTTGGTTATTAAAGAGGGTTCAGTGAGGGGGTAGAGGGAGAAGAATACCAGGAGATAGGATAGTATTAAAATAAAAAACAAAAAAAATTCTGGAAAAAGAGAAAGAAGGAAGGAAGGAAGGAAGACCTCCTAGTGACCCTTTGTACCCTAGGTAGAGCATTGTCATTCCTAGAGGAGGTCTAGATCAGTAGTGTCAAACTCGAATAGAAATGGGGCCACCTAATCATGCACAAAGATCCCTGTGGGTAACATACTGATATAGAAGACCACTCATTCACATTATCTCTGTCATTTTTCATCTTGCCGTAGGATCTCCAGCTCACAAGCTTACCTTGCCCAGCTCCAGGCCTCCATCTCCCTGTCTAGTTCCCCTCATATGTGGTCTCCAGCATGAGAACATAAGCCCCTTGAGGGTAGAAACTATCTTCCTTGTAACTGTATCCCCAGGGCTTGGCACATAGTAAGCACTTAATAAATGCTCGATCATCCTCTGTCTTCTATCATTTTATTTATCAATCTATCTGTTTATCTATCTACCTTCCTATTTACTCAGAAATCTTCCGTGGCTTCCAGTTCCCTTTAGGATGAAATAAGAACCCTCGACCTGAAATCAGAAGCCCTCTGCCATCTCTCTCATTTCCAAGATTATTTCATTATCACTCCCCTTCAGGCACTTCATGTCCTAACAACACACCTGTTTGTTGCTCCCTTACCTATATGTTCTGTCTCCCCTTGGGCCTCTGGACAGGCTGGCCCTCATGCTCTCCTCACCTGTTCCTTTGCTCTGTTCACATCTCCACGACTGGGAGGGCCAGGCCCTATGAGAAGCAGCTCCTCATCTCCTACCTGAAGTGACTTGGTATTTATTTACTTCTCTGTGTTACCTTAATGTCACGTTTCCCTCATGCAGTGTAAGTTCTTTGAAGGCAGAGACTGCTCTTTTTTGGTATTCCCAGTGACTCACTGGGGGCCTAGCTCATAGTTGATAACTAATCTGTGCTTATAGAACTGCAGTGAGTACTAACTGACCTACACAGGGATGGGAAGTGTGGCTTTTCATTTTTCTCTACATTTCCTTCCAGCCCTCAAACACCTGGCCTCACAACAAGCCTATGGTGTAAGGACTAGAGACTAGAACTGACATTTTGGTTTGGGGGTCAGACTTGGGGTATCTCTAGGGCAGGGAATTCCCAGTTTAGGTACTTCCTCTCTCAATGCAGATCTTCACCCACCCTCAGTCAGGTGACTTGCCCAAGGTCATCCTGACTCTGAGGGTTGTTTTCATCCATTTGGGAACCCCAGGATCCATATCTTGTAGAAGAGGAAATGAATACTTTTAGAGTTTGGGTGCCTTGCCTGGGTCACACAGCCGGTCGAGGTCAACTAGGTCAAAAGTGCTTCCCACTACCCTGTGATGCCTCTCAATCAAAAAAGGGAGTCAGCTTGGAGAGCCACAAAGATACTCCCTGATAGTTCAATAAAAGTAGCAGAGGCGCCTAGACTCATCCATGTCCATCTAGCCTAGGAGTGAACTAGCTTCCTGTCCCTGCCAGCACAGCCCCACTTCCACCCAGCCACTGCACTTTAGACACTACTGATCTAGCCCTCCCTTCTCCTTATTCCCATTCTGGAATCTTAGACCAAGAATCACCAGTTTTGACCCTGTTCCATCTTGGATAATACCATCTCTGATCTGCAACTCTTTCCAGCCAATGACTGTAAAGCACACATTCCCTGGCCTTTCTGGTACATACTCATGGGTGCCTCCCCATCCTGTGGAGGGGGTCCTTTCCTCTTACCTTTCTTCCCCCCTGCTCCCACTAGAAGAAGTTGGGGATGTCAGTATACATGCCGTCATATGACCTCTGCCTAAGGCCTCCAGCACAGAGAACCAGAGATGAAAAGATTGTCCATAATTTTCCATGGAGAAAAGCTTTCTATGGATTTACTGATGCAGCCTAGTCTAACAGAAGCCAGCTGGATTGCAAGTTTGAGGCCCTGGGTTTGGATCCATGCCCCTTCTTGCCTGTGTCACCTTGGGCTAGTCACCTATCTTTGAGTCCCTTTCAGCTCTGAATCTATGACCCTCTGACTTAAGCAGCTGGAAGGAAGACCTACCTCTGAAGTTCCCTCCCTGTGAGGCCCTGGGGAGTCACTTGCCCCTCTGGGTTTCAGTTTCCTCATCTGTAAAAATTGTGGGTTGGATTAGTTAACCTCCCTGACAGTGCCTGAGTCAGTGTGTTCCAGAGGGGTCAGCTCTGGGCTTGGCCACATGCAGGATTCCCCAGGCTTCTGGGAAGCAGTTCCAATCACAATAAGGGAGTCTAACCCCCACAAAAGCTTCTCTGCATGCCCTCTCACCCAAGGGCTCCATTTAGAATTCTCCCTCGCTTTCACTGCTTACCCATGACTCTGTCCAGAGGAATGGCATTTCATTCTCAATATCGCTTCTGGCAAGGACCAAGGAAAGAGGTATTTCTCATAAGGTAAAGGTCCCCACAATGGGGGCTGCTCAGGACAGATGCAGGCAGGAAGGTAGGGCAGGCTGGCCTCTCGCTTCTCCGAACCCAGACATTGTTGCCTTCCCACTGATTCATGATCTACTGGAAGAGATCCAGGACAAGCCAGGTCTCTGCTTACCTTCTACAGCAACTCGGGTTGAACTTTTGCTAACTAGCTTTTACTCATGTTTAGGGCTTTTCATCCCCCTGAAAAGTGGCCAGCCAAGAACTACTCCTGTTTCAGAAAGGGATTCAGGAGGAGTTTGGCTAAAGTCCTGTCTCTGACACATCCTGACTGTGTGAGCCTGTGTGTCACCTAGGCAACTCTCTAGGATAGGGAACCTGTGGCCTCGAGGCTACCTGTGGCCTTCTAGGTCCTCAAGTGCGGCCCTTTGACAAAATCCAAGTTTGGAGATAGCAGACCCCCAGCTCAAGGCCCCCTTCCCTTCCTGTCTCAGTGGGTTCTTGTCATCTTTGGCACTTTACTTCAGTGGCACTCAGACAGAAAGGGTCATTCTCTGGCTCTTTGTGATTTAGATTGGCCATTACACAGGTGGCTAAGATCAATGCTTTCGGTAATTGAATAAAAGCACTGGGTGCCAGCCCCTCTCCTGGAGGCTCAGGACAACTTCAAGAGGCAGACCAGGACCTTATCCCACATGGTCTGGATTATAATTATTCATCATTATTATTATCCCGGAACTAAGGGAAAGGCCAAACCATGCTGGGCAGGTCCTCCACGGCTGGATTTCGAGTAAGGTATGGACAAAGGTTTTGATGGGACCAGCCGCAGGCAGTGGACGTGCTGCCCACTCATGGATCATGCAGATCTGGGATCTCTTCAGCAGTTGTATAAACCCCAGCTGCAGTCCAGCAGCATGGTGGCTGCTCCAGAGGAAGAGTGGATTGTTCAATTGGTTTCTTTTCTTTCTTTTCTTTTTTCTTTCCTTTTTTAGGCAAACTATTTGGTTCCTCATCTAAAGCCAGCTGGGCCACAAAAACAAGCTGATCTCTGCACAGTGTCCAGTCTGACAAAGGTCATGGCCTCCAGAAACCTTGAAGCCTTGCCCTCTGGGTACACATCCTGTTGTGAACACTGGAACATAAAGGTCAGCAGAAAGATGCAATGTTCCAATAGAGGGTCAAGTCCCTGCCTATTAAAGCCTCACAAACAGACTTCCGGATCTGCTTATGGCCTTGGGGCTGTAATGGGAACAGCCCAGCTCACTCAGGAGAATGACATTTAGAAGTATGTGTGAGGCACAGGGTATGTGTCCGGTATTGCGTGGGCTGAGGTCTGGAGACAGAGACACAGCATGCCAACAGCCACAGAAATAAAGAATGTACACAGCATGAGTGGAAGGGCGCTGAAGAGGAAAGGCACTGGCAGTGGGGGAAGGGACCTCCTGCACAAGGTGGATTGGAGTGGAATCTTCATGGAAGCCAAGTGTCCAAGGTGAGGAAGGAGGGCATGCCAGGCATGGGGGATGAAGAGGGGAAAAGGCATGGAGACAGGAAACGGAGAGGCATGTGCAGCAAACAGCCAGGAGACCAGGGTAGCTAGATCGGAGAATGTGTGGAGGGAAACCACGTATGAAAAGACTGGCAAAGAAGGAAGCAGGGTAGAAACCACTAAGCTTAGCAAATGAAAATTGAGAGCTGTGAGGTGGCATGTTGGACAGCCAATATCTGTGAGCCCTTCCTTGGCCTCTCTCCACTGGGATTTATCAAAGCCCAGTTTTTTCCTGGGCACAGCCGTTACTCTGTGGTGTCCCCAGATCTCACCATCTCACCTCAAGTAAATGAGGGGGCATTATGGATTCCTTGCCTGGGATCTGCACCATTATATTACATGGGCATTACTGCAAGAACAGGAAAGCCCTATGAAGGGACAACTGTCTCTTAGGATGCTGGAGTCACAGCCACTGGAGACCCAGAAGAGAAGAGCTCTTGGCATTTTCAAATGCTTCAACGTCTGAAATAGACATAGTTTTCTTAATGGGGATGACTTTAGAGAATACACATTACCGTCAGCTTTACCACCTCTGATTGGCAGCTGAAACACCCTAGATGTGTGAGGGCAGGAGCTGAGCTCAAGGGCTTGGTGGTCCAGGTCAGCACTCTATACACAAATACAACTCTGAAACTCTGGGAACATCTATTATAGATCTATCTATTGACCTATCAACCTGTTATCTATCTCTGCTGTCTATCATTCCACCAATAAGCTATCATCTATCCTCTATCATTCTATTTATCTGTCAGTCTATGTCGATATTTAAGCATTAAGTAATGCAGAACTTCTCTTTCCTCAGTCAATACCTTTCGCCGCTCCCTTGCTACTTATAAACATGAATGTCAAGGTTGGTTTAGGGACTCACCCTGGATTAACCTAACACAATGCAGGGTACACAGACGATGTGCTCCACAAATCTCTTTTGCAGCCTCCAGTTAATCCTTTGTGTTCTCGCAAGTCACATCCCACATGTCCCTAGCTGGTGATGAGTCTCATGTCTCATGCATATCTTTGCTCTCCTATTCCCTCAACTGACCCACCTCTCTGCTCTTAAATGAGAAAGACGAGGTGTGCTTGGGTCTCCTCTATGCCTTCGCATTCCGCAGGAGGCCTGAGACGCAGCTTAGCACTCTGGGCTGTTGTGAGACAGCCAACAAGACCAGCAGATGCTGGAGGAAGATACAATGTTTTCTATAAGGTCAGATGGACAAAATGGACTCTCTCCCACTAAGGAAATACCAAAAACCCAGTGAATTGGGGATGTAATCTTGCCAAAGGATGATGATGATGCATCTAGAGCAGGAAGGGCGAAAGCGCATCCCAAACCACAGAAATGCTTGAGACATTTTGAGAACAAATTCGGGAAGGCTGGAGACATACTTGGCATACCTCCACATACCTCCACACAGCCAGAGACCCAAGGGGAAAATAGCCCTCATTTTCTTCGAAGAAAATAATGTGTGTGGCAAACACATTGTGATACGTACATGCTGCTATTATGGGCTCTCTCCCCTCCCAACCACTCAACTTTCCTTTCTCTAACAGCAGATCCTTCAGAAAAATAATTAATGTTTTATTCATTTTTTTAACATCACTATCACTGCCCAGTAGAAGTTCCACCTCTCTGAAAAGACTTGTTACACACACACACACACACACACACACACACACACACGCAGCAGTCAAGAAAAACAAGTCACCCAGAAGATTGGCTTCCAGGCCTGAGGGCATCCTCAAACTGTGTCCGTATTCCCCCACCCCAATTCTGGTAGGTTTTCTAACTGGTACAACTTGGAGTGGGGTAGGGTTCAGGAATGGATTCTCCGAGGAAGTTCTTGAGGGTGAGGGTGAGAGAGAGAGAGAGAGAGAGAGAGAGAGAGAGAGAGAGAGAGAGAGAAGAAGAAGAAGAAGAAGAAGAAGAAGAAGAAGAAGAAGAAGAAAGAAGAAGAGGAAGAAGAAGAAGGAGGAGGAGGAGGAGATGAAAAGGGGGAGGGTTTTCATCCATCTTGGGAAAAGATGGTGTCCCTTTGGCTCTAGATTTAAGGACCCCACAGCCAATGGGCCTGCAGGCATGAAACAGTTGTTGGAGACTGGGTTTTGCTTGGTTTCTGAAGGCCTATGATGTTCCTTTGCTTGGAGGTCTCTCTGTGGGGCTCTCCATGGAAAAAACACCTCTCAGAGCATGGGTTATAAAATGATGCTTTGGGTGGCTTTGGGGGGCAGGGAGCAGGGATTCGGGGGGAGTAGACTAATCTTATTCTCTGTACTGTGGTACAGGACTCAATTTGATTCAATAGGTGATGAGGCAGCAGTGACACTAAGTGAATGAAAACAGATGGTTTTCAAAAATCCTTTTAGGACACTGAAATCGAACTTTCATTTCTGTAAAGTGGCCCCTGGGAGGCAGTAATGAGGGGAAGGCAGCTCTCATGGGAAGGCAGATGGCTCCTCTACAAACTGTCTCCCACCAGGCTGAGCTTCTGGAACTGAGTCCATCCTCTGCACATCCTCCATCTGTGTTTCTCTACCTCCTCAGTTCAACTCCACATAACTCCTTTCCAAAGACTTTATTGGGTGTCCATGGGCAAGGTTCTTTCTGCCTAAAATAGCACCCTCCCACTTTACCTGCTGAATTCCTTAACCATCCCACAAAGCCCAGCTCACCTGTCAGTAATGTCCTTTCTCCCACCTCTCACCCAGAGTCTTTCAGCTGTACTCTATTTGGCACCAACTAAGAATGCTGAGAATCACCCACAGCCCCCCTCATCATCAGTCTGACCTGTCTCCCATGTTTGGAGCTCTCTCTCTCTCCTCCACATTGATTCCTGACTTCCTTCAAGTCCCAGATGAAATCCCACCATCTTCTGCAAGAAGCCTTTCCCAATCCTCGTTAATGCTAGTGCCTTCCCTGTCTTAATGATCTCCGACTTATCCTGTACGTATCTTCTTCGCAGGCTATCTCCCCCACTCGGTGGTGAGACTGAGAACAGGATGCTTCTGCCTTTCTTTATATCCACTATGCTTAGGCATAGAGCCGGCACACGAAAGGTCCTTCATAAATGCTTGTCGACTTAGTGATCTTTAGCTGTTGCCATCTCCCCATTCCCCAGAGGCAGGAGGAAAGGACAGAGCAGGGATGAAACAGGACATGGGTGTAGCAAAGTGGACATCCTCTTTCCATTTGCCTTTGCCCTTAGGATTTAACCTTTCTTTCCTCCTCATGGGGCTGCTGCCAGGGGAAGCCAGGGTGCCAGGCAGTTAGGTGGCAAATGCCTCGTTAGGAATCATCAGACCAGCCCAAGGGAGATGATGTTTCATTAATACTGCAGCTACAGAAAAGCTAAGACTTCCATAATGTGAACATAAAGGGTCAAGACAGAACCAGGAAGATTCCTAAGAGCAAGGGATGGAGGGATAGACTGGACGTCATTCTGTTTTTATGATCTGAAGCAAACACTTTGTATCTGAAATCAAACACCTAGTCTGAAATCAACAAGCGTTTTCTCCTTCCAGGTCCTCTGAAGACGATGCCTTGGCAGAATGACACTGCCTATACATACCCGCAGAATCTTCTGAGTAGGCATCAAGGGGCCCCTGATGAAACCACTGGGGTGGTCTCTGTGGCAAAGCGCCACCTGGTGGGCAATGCTATAAACTCTACTTCAGACTGATTAAGGCTGAAGGGAACTCTAGTCTTTCTGTGGGCCAAAGGAAGCCAGTTAATGTGGGCTGTCATGACAACAGTAGCACCTTAAGCACTTAGGACACCTTCCAAGTATACATACAGAACAGCCCTGTCACAGATGTTTAGGTAATGTTTTTGAAAATACTTTAACTTTATTTTTTCTCAATTACATGTAAAAACAATTTTTAACATTCTTTTTATTTCATTTTGAGTTTATATAATGTTTTAAGGCATACAAGGAGCTGTACATGTATTATGTCATTTGAGACTCATAAGAACTCTGAGAAGTAAGTAGTATACATACTATTTTCGCCATTTTACAATGAAGAACTGAGGCTCAGGGAGGCAAAAGGACTGATCTGTAGTCAGATAGCCAGGAGATGCCATTATCACCACAGTTTTATATATATATATATATATATATATATATATATATATATATATATATATATATATATATATAACAACACAGTAGTGTTAGAAATGCTAGTTATAACAAGACAACAAGGAAAAGAAACTGAGGAAATCAAAAATAGCAAAGAAGAAATAAAATGATCATTTTTTTCAGATGATATTATGGTCTACCTAAATGAACCCCTAGAGAGTCAAAGTCAAATTACTGAAACAATTATCAAATTAGTGGGGTACAAAACTAACTTATACAAATCATGAACCTGCCCATATTCTACCAGCAAAATCCAGAATTTGAAGATAGGAAGAAAAATCTCCTTCAAAAGCACTATAAAATGTATAAAATATTTAGAAGGTCATCTATAAAGACCCACACAAACTGTATGAATACAGGTCAAGTGAATGAGTACACTGTGTTAATCGATATGAATACAACAGAAAAGAAGAAAAAAGTCCTGGGCTTCAAGGAGCTCATGGTCTAATGGAGGAGACAACACCAGTAAACAACTACGTACAAACAAGGTATATTCAGGCTAAACTGGAGATAACCCTCAGAAGAAAGGCAGTAACTAGTATTGAGGAGAATCAGCAAAGGCTTCTTGCAGATGGCAGAATTTTAGCTGGCACTTGAAGGAAGTCAGAGAAGCCAGAAGCCAGAGATGAGGAGGGGGGAGGATTTCAGGCACTAGGGACAGCCAGGAGTATGCACAAAGTTGGAAGATGCAGCATTGTGTTTGAGGGACAGCAAGAGATCAGTGTCATTGGATGGCAGAAGAAGAAGCCTGGAAAGATATAAAAGGTCCAGGAATAAAACTACAAAACACTTTTTACAGAAAAGACAGATCTAAATAAGTGGACAAGTATTAATTGCTTACGTTTGGGCTGTGCCAATGTAATTAAAATGGTGTTATTGCCTATGTTAATTTATTTATTCAGTATCACACCAATCAAACTACCAAAGGATCATTTTAGAAAGCTAGAAAAAAATAACAAAATTCATCTGGAAGAACAAAACAGAAATAATGAGGAAAAAAGTGGTAAAGAAGGCAGCCTAGTAGTGGTAGTAGATCTCATAGTACCCTACAGGTCAGTAATTATCAAAATTACTTCGTTCTGGCTAAAAAACAGAAAAGTCAACCAGTTGAACAGCGTAGGTGCACAAACATCAGAAACAATGTAGTAGCTCTGGGGTTACAAAGTAACGGCTGAAACTTCCCTTGCTCTCAAGGAGCTTCTATTCCAATGGGCAAAATAATAGGCACATACTAAAGTACATGCAAGTTACATGCAGCTCACTCTGTGAGCTATTATGCAATAACCCTGAGCCTCCGTCCTGATTGGTTGACTCAGTCTACCCCATTTCTAATCCCTCTTGGAGCTGCTGCCAGCTCAAGGGTCACCAAGTATCCCCTTCAAGGTGTGATTTCATGCTTTAAACAGTCAGTAGGGAAAAAGAAGGTGATGAAGGCAGACTTGTTCTTCTAAGCTTTAACATGTATTTTAAAGGGCCCCCCAAAAAATCAAAAACAAAACTAGAAAGAATAGAGAACCCAGAAAGAACCCAAAGAGATAGACAAACAGAGAGACAGGTGTGTGTGTGTGTGTGTGTGTGTGTGTGTGTGTGTGTGTGTGTGTTTGTGTGTAAATCACAAACTCCAGTTGGATTCATGGGTAAAATACATTTTTCAAATGAAAAGAAAATGGAATAGAGTGCTTCTCCCCAGCGCAAACTGGGTGGAGAAAAACAATATATGTTTACTGTTGAAGCAGTAGAACTTAGAAGGCAAGGGGAGATGAAGGATCAGGTAATGGTTTTTTAAAGCTGACTCAAACTGAAATGAAAAAATAAAGTCAGGATGTGTGTGTTCTTAAAGAGTCCCTCTAATTTATGTGTACAGTGTCCAGTCTCTAATGGGCACACAGGCAGAAACTGAAACTCAAACATTCAGGAAAAACTCCAAAAATGTCCTACCCCATTAATGATTAACAAAATTCAAAGTAACAAACAGCACACACTCTTTCATACCCATTGATTTGTCAAAACTAAATCAAAATGATAAACAAGGTCTCTGTTGGCATGGTATTAGCATCTGCTTTTGGCAACAACATTGCCTGAAGCAACTTTTCTGGAAATATGTAGTAAGAAAATACTTTCTGCTTTGGGAACCAAGAATCTTCCTATTATCAAGATACCAAAGGAAGTCATTACCTGGGGAGAGAGGAAGGGAGGGAGACAGATAAACAGACTGACAGAGAGAGGGGAGACAGAGAGAAGGGGAGAGAGAGAGAGAGAGAGAGAGAGAGAGAGAGAGAGAGAGAGATGGATGACTTGTTGAAGATATTTCCAGCTGTGTTATATGCAATGTCAAAAAGAAAAGAAGGTAAAACTGAAAACAATCCAACAGCTAGGAGATGGCTAAATGGATTACGGACTATATAAAATAACCAAAATGAAATCTAGATTATCTATTTGACAAAAAGAAACAGGGGTGCTGAAGATATAGATTACATACTACTTTTTCCATAAGGAAAAATGACTTATATTTGTATTTTTTGCAAGTATATATTTATTTTTATGTATCGACATACACATATAAATAACTAAATGTAGGCAAGTGTGTATCTCTCTTAAGGATTAGAAGGGATTATAAGGTAATTTTGTAAAGACAGTTGCTAATATCTGTATGCTTATGTTTGGTTACAAAATCAATTAAGCAAACAATAAAAAAGGAACCCAGAAAATAAACTTCAACTTTGCATGGCTGCTCACTGCCTGGTCAACATGCCTGGGTGGGCATCAAGATTGTCTAACCTCTGACTTTAAAATTCTAAAAACCACAGGGATGTTGCTCAGAAAATACAGCCTAATTTTTTTTTTTTTTAATTTCACAAGTGAGAAATCTGGTGATCATTGCAGAGGTAAGACTTTGCTTTGCTGATTTACTTTCCAGTGACTCAAATTAGGTA
This sequence comes from Bettongia penicillata ogilbyi, assembly GCA_023548195.1. Taxonomy (NCBI): domain Eukaryota; kingdom Metazoa; phylum Chordata; class Mammalia; order Diprotodontia; family Potoroidae; genus Bettongia; species Bettongia penicillata. The sequence goes on along the minus strand of JAJHZJ010000324.1, from coordinate 1,883,689 downwards.
TTTGGAGGCACAGAATTAAAGTTGGATAAAAATAATGAGCTGGGCACAGAAAAGGGAGGAAAACCAATCCTTTGCCCACCTTATTTCTGTCCACTCCACAATATGAATTCTCTGCCCTTGCATAGCTGGTCTACTCACTGTTTTCCAAAAAGCACTGGCTCCTTCCAGCTTACAAGTATTTGCTCATGTCGTGCCTCTTGCCAAGAATTCCCTCATTCTAACTTTCTCCCCTATCCAAATTCACTGATGCCCAGCCCCAGCCTTCATCTCCATGAAGACTTCCCCACCACCACAGCCCACAGTGACCTCTCCTACAGGACTTCATGGATAGAGATCACATTACTGGGATTTTATCATTTCCTTAATTATATTGTTACTTAACATTTGTTTTTCATCTAGCCGCTTCTTTTGGTTTGTGAGCTTATTCACCTGCAGACACAAAGATGACTGTCTAAGGAACTGTTCCCAGCTGCCCTGTGTGGTTTGTTTTTTAAGAAATAGATGCTGTTTGCATCACTTTCTGTACTTTTTATTTTCTTCTAAAAATGTATTATTGACACATTTTTTTCACATATTAATTACTACCTGCTGCTTCTCACCTCACCCTGCCAAAGACAAATCTTCCCTATATCTAGTCAAGCAAAACCAATCATCTCATTGACCACATCTGAGCAGTGACCTGTCCAACTTGCTGTATGTCTGTCTGTCTCTCAAAGACCCATCGACTCTTCCTAGGCAGGAGCGGGTCTGCTTGGCTTTGGATCTACCCTTATGCCAAACCAGCCAGCACACAGTCCCACCGGGAGAGGACTTCCAGAAATACTTTGTTCATGGGTGTGCTTTGATGTGTGATCGCATTCATTGGAGCTCTCCCAAGACCTTGACCCTTGGGGCAATGTTCACCTGTGCCTCTTCCTATTCTCTCAGGAGTCTCTCCTCTGTGCCCTCTCTTGTGACATTTGAAGGGAAGTCCTGATGTCATCCACCTATCTATCCATCAGTCTCACTACTTGACTGGCTTCCCTCTTCTTTTGGTCCTACATATCCCAGATTCCCTTCACTTCCAACTCCAATAAACCAATTCCATTTTGCAAGAATTTATTTAAAGTGTTCATCCCTATCACATCCCTTAGCTGTGGGTCTTCCCCAACTCTATGTCCTGGGTTTCCTCTTCCTCACCACATTCTCTCAGGAACTTCATCAGCTCCCTGGGTTTACCTGTCATCTCAATGCAGAGTTCCAGATCGCTATCAGCTGACATTCACTCTGATTCTTACACACAATACTCTGTCTCCAGCCTCTGTACCTTTGCCCTGGCAGTCTCATACATCTGGAATGTGTCATCTCAATGCAGAGTTCCAGATCGCTATCAGCTGACATTCACTCTGATTCTTACACACAATACTCTGTCTCCAGCCTCTGTACCTTTGCCCTGGCAGTCTCATACATCTGGAATGTCTCATACATCTGGAATGTCCCATCTGCCTCACTCCTGGGCCACTACCAGTTTCCTTGACTTTTGTTCTGCCACTGAACTTCAGTGACTTAGGAAGAAAGAGTGACTTTGTGCCACTCTGCCTCACTTCAGTTCCAGTCAGGTGCCAGTTAAGATACCACCCAAGATGTCACTGGTCCTCTTCAAAAATGAAGGATGAAAAACATAGAAATTGTGTCTTCCTTTAGACATTACTCACACTGCCTACACAAAGCCGTCCCTCCAGCTGCCAGCATTCTCCCTCCCAAACTGTCTTCTGTGTAATGATTTTGTTTAAATTAACTTCATATCTGTTCTATAATACACACACACACACACACACACACACATTTGTATATATACTTGTTTTTCCTCCATTAGTATGAAAGCTCCCTGCAAGTAGGGCTTGGTTGATTCTTTGTACTTGTACCTTCAATGCCTTCACATGATTGATAGATCAACATCTAACAGGCACAATGCTAGGAGCTGGGGACACACAAAAATACAAAAAGACACACAAAACAGAAAATAGTCTTCTAACTTTGAAGATGGGCTGGGGGTGGAGGTACTTCCAGAGAGATAAATGCAAAGACCATATAAAGTGATTTCAAAGGAGAGTGGGTGGAGGGGGGGATGGTGAGAGGGTCAGGAAAGGCCCTGATTTGGAGGTGGGTCCTGATGGTGCTTGGGAAAAAGCTTTTTCTGAATGATGCCTGCCATGACTCTCCTTGGATACAAACCATCACTGGCAAGATGCCACAGTCTGCTTCCTACTGCCAAACAAGGTCTTCTTTTCCATTTGCAGTCACTTAGAATTTTCGAGCTTGCAATCCACAGCCAGCAAGTTTTATTTCAGACCAATCCACTCTCTCTATGACCTCTATACACCATCTCAGCATGATCAATGTCTTAACTGTGGCAACTTTTAAGAGCGATGGCACAAAGTTGTCCAACCCTTGTGCCTTGGTGGAAGGATCACATCACTCAAGAGTCACGTGAACATTTAGAAAAGAAGCCAGTCAACTGCCAGCCCCCATTTTTGTGAAATAACCTCTTAAAATCACGTCAATGCCAAGAAAAGGGTTAAGCTTTGTCTGGCAAATCTCCCAGTACCAAGACAGCCTTTGACAATTGGCCAAGATGGCTAGTCATAAGCTGCCAATGCAAGCTCCACTTCCTTGGAGAATATCAAAGATGACCTCCCTCACCAAGATCCACATCAAACAATGAACTTCAAGGCTATTGTTGAAGTCTACTGTTCTCAAGACAATGTGCAGCGGGAAAGGAGAGAAGGAAGGCCCCAGTATTTATTAAGCACTTACTACATGCCAGACGCTGTGCCCAAAGGAAAAAACATCTATCCTTAATGAGGTTCTACAAATGGAGGAAGACAATCAACAAAAGGGATCTACAAAAGCAAGAGCTCCCTCAAGAGTTTGGAAGTCTTGAAAATGAAGATGGGGTTGGATTTGGAGTCAGAGAACCTGGGTTCAAATCCCAGCTCTACCACTCACTGGGTATGAGACCATGGAAAAATCCCTTCCCTATGTGAGTTTCCAGCTCCTCTATACAATGAGAGTTGCAATAGACGACCTCTAAAGTGCTTCCTGGCCCCTAGATCTCTGCTCCTATGATCTTCATTCTTCAGGGTCTCAGTTTCCTTAACTGTAAATGACAAGGTTGAGCTAGGTGACCTCTCAAATCCCTAAATAAATGATCCCATGGGATCCTGTGTGATCCTCTGTCTGCTTCTTAGATCAATCTTATCCTGGGTGTTTTTTCCCTGCTTTAATTGTGAAACTGATGGCTTTACATGATTCTCTGCTTCCATGAATGGAGCATAGATGGTCCCAAGGAAATGAGAGGTGATTTAGAAAACTAGCTGAAAAAACAAGGGTTCCTGACACAAGGAATCTTGTATCTTGGAAAGGGTTTGATGTCAGTGTGCATTCTGAGGTTTCCACAAGTAGAAAGAAGATAGTTGTCATGTTTTCCATACTTTTCTGGGATTCTGGGGAGCTAAATATTGAGGTAAAGCTCCCAAGTCCACAACTCAGTGATTCCCCAAGCCCTCCTCTCTTGTACTTCCCTATTGCTAGCCAGGATACCACCATCCTTGCAGTTCCTTACTCTCCCAAACTGGGTGTCATCCTCAGCTCCTCTCTATCTAAACCCACCTGTGAAATTTGGTATCAGGTCTTGTCATTGCTACTTTTTCAGCACCTCTCACTTATGCCACCTTCTCTCCTCTGACTCGGCCGCCATTACAGTGCACGCCTCTATCACCTTAGGCCTGGACTCTTCCAACAGACTCCAGGTGATCTCCCTGGCTCAGGTCCTCCTCCACTCAGCTACCAAAGGGACCTCCTTCAATCATGGATCTGATTACCATGTCATCCATGTGGTCAAAAAGCTCCAATGGCTTCCTATTAGTTCGAGGATCAAATAGAAAAGCACGTTGGGCTTTCTGAGTCCTTAATCACCAGAATTTTTCTTCTTATACTTCACTCCTCCATGTACCTTAAGTGACACTGGCCTCCTTGCTGTTCCATACACAAGACACTCCTCTCCACTCAGGGTATCTTCACTAGTTGTCCCCATGTCTGGAATACTCTTCTGCCTTTCCTTTGCCTCCTGGCCTCTCTGGTTTCCTTCAAGCCTCAGCTAAAATCCCACTCTCCTGATGACTCTCCTGAGTCCCTCCCCCTCCCCAGACTTCATGCCTTCCTTCTCAGATTCCCTACCATTCATACACATGTGTCTTGTATATATAGTTGTTTACATGTTGTGAGCTCTTTGAGGGCTGGGACTGGGATTTTTTTTTTTTTTTTTTTTTTGCCTTTCTTTATAACCCCAGTGCTTGGAAAACAATAGGTGCTTAACCAATGCTTGTTGCTAAGGAGCAGGGTTTTGGGTTAGTGCTTTAGTGAGATACAGTGATCAGGCAGTGTCACAGGCAAGAATAAAACCCAGCTTGCTCTGGACTGAGCTCCATGCCTCATCCCAAGCTGTTTCTTGTCTCTAACAGGGTTGTCTTTTTCTTTTGGTCACCTCTGGTACTAACTGGAAATACCGCTCATTTGATTAAAACCTTTTTTTTGTCACAGGTATTTTTATTAATAGACCATTAGAAAAATAATCATGGTAGAGACCTTTAGTTCATTCTTCTAATAAGCTTGTTAATCTCATCTTCCCTGTTACCAGCATCTCCACCTTCCACAAATTGTGTAGTCTTTTTCTTCATTCTGCCTCTTGGAGAAGATACTTTCAAGGGCCACAGGAAGTTGTTGGCAGCTTTGAAGCGCTGCCAACACTTGGCATTTCATGGATCAAGTCTTCCATGCAGATAATTCTATATTTACCAAGAGATTTTGCAATAAGGGCATTATCCATCAGGACAATTCTCTGTTTCTTGATCTTGCCATAACCATGTTTGCAAATCAAGTCATTCACAGACTTCAGGTTTGGGTAACCCCATGCAATGTATGGTTCCACAATCCTCAGCATGTTAAGTGAAGCCTTGTTAAGCTTAACAAAAGTGCCATCAAAGAAGCTGCAATACTTTTCTGATCTTTGTGCTAACACCATTGACACCTCTGACTCTGATCACGAAAGCTAACTTGGGCTCCGCTGGTACCTAGTAGTTGCCAGCTTTTCGTGCTGTCCTAACCAGCCAGATTTCACTTCTGTACATCTGTCTGTACTCCTTATGGCAGGCTTTAGTTTTTTCTTAAATCACTTTTCTCCATATTTTATGGAGCTTTTTAATAGGTATTTCTTCTTCAAGCATTTGGCCTTCAGTATTGCGAAAACCTTTCACTTTTTCAGAAGATATTCTGGAATGGATGAGAGCTTCATTTCTTCTACACCCACCATGACTCCAGCCAGAAAAAGGGTGATTAAAATCTTTTTAAAAAAACTAATAATAACTACTCGTGTGACCCTGGAGAAGTTACTTCTGTTCATTAAATCTCTGTTTCTTCATTTTTAAAATGAGCACACTAGACTAGAAGATGAACGAAAAAGCATTTTTTAAAGCCTTATTATGTGCCATGGATTGTGTTAAGAACTATGGGTACAAATAGAAAACTACCAATCCCTGATTCTGAGGTGCTTGTATCTTACAAAGGGGATAGTGGATGAGTGGTGCCATCGGGAAGGCAGCTGATGTTCCCTTTCCTGGTGTACCAGTGGTAGTACTGACTATGTGGAAAGGGAAGAAGGCTTGGGGGCATCAACAGACTGATTCTTTGTTTGATTCACCTTCCTATTCCTAGGCTATTTGTTCTGCAAGTGGACAAGTGATATTTGTGAATGCTGAAGAGGAAAACCCCATCCAAACTCTTTTGCCAGTATTTATAAGTTAAGGAGAAGAGTTTCTTGGGATACAGGATAAGGCACAGATGGTTTGTAATCTGAACCTGGGGAAGGAATGCCTACATTGGTAAGATCATGGGTGCCTTAATGATATAAAGTAATTCTGGCCAGTTAAGGACCAAAATAAGAAGAGTCAACTTATCTTCTCATTTATGTCCTATATAGTGGTAATGTGACAGAATGGATAGAGTTAGGGGTCAGGAAGCCCTGGGTTCAAACTCTGAGTCTGACAATAGTTATGTGATCCTGAACAATTCCTCCTCTGGGGTCCTGCTACAACTGCCTGCAGAACAATGGAAAGAACACTCAAGTTGGAGTCAAAGGACCTGGGTTCAAATCCTAGCTATTACCTACAACCTGTGTGATCTTCAGGCTTCAGTTCTTCATCTATTAAAAGGGAGAGGTCAGACTTTGACCAGGCTTCTGGTCAAAATCCCTTCTAGCTCTGCGTCTCAAACCCTCTTGTAGTTCCTGGATTACAATTTTGCTGTTAAGTTTCTTTACTTGTATGTTCATGGTCTGTTAGTAGCATAGCAGTATCTATTTGTTGGCTACAAATGATTTTGCTCATTGGGAACATGCCTGTGATTGTACTGAAGTTTGGTACTGCTGCCACTAACCAGCTAGCTTTGTTTTGACCATTGAGGATTATCTCATCATATCACATGGCCATGCATGTCCCCTTAGACAGGTGCCTTCTTGGCCCCTCGAAGCATTTGGATACTGAGTTGTAGAAACAACCTGTCAAGCGATGCTCTGTATAGTGGCAGCTGCCATTCAAGGGTAACACGGCATCCTGTTTTCTTTCTTATTTGTACTTTGATGTTCTTGCTGTGTTATTATAAATGTTCGGTGTATCCTGGTTGACTTTTGCAAGGGACTGCAAAATTTCTGAACATAAAAATGTTAAACTAGCCCTCATGTTGCGAGTGACCCTGTGGAGACAGGAGACTCTATCAACCCCAAGTTCACCAGCTGGTGATGTGTTTCAACATGGATTTCTAGGACTATATTTTTTTAAAGGTTTCTGGGAGAGGGTAATCAGAAGCAAACGAGCAGTCATTCTTCCTGTTCCCTATCACACAGAGAAGAAAGGAGGAAGGCCAAGGAGGGTACCAAAAAATCTTAGTATAGGTGTTAGACACTTAGAAGCCAAGGCTGCTTTTACCCAACCTGAGAACTGATGAATTGCGACTGGAGATGGGCCTGAGGAAACTACGCATTTCCTCTCCCTTGCCTATTAAAGAGAGATTAGCTCAAGGCCTGTCTCCCCATTAAGCTGGTGAATGATTTCCCCTCTATTTGGGATAGGGCAGAGCTTTTGCAGCCAGACTTGTTCAGTTACTGGTTTCTTCCTACCCCAATGAACTATGCTTTCCCATTGCTTACAATTCTTTCACTGCTATTAAATTATTTTATTTTCACTTTTACATAAAATAAAATCTGACATTTGATAAACCTTGTTTTTGTGCTCTATGTAGGTATAGGCAGAGATTTAGGAAAAGGCTTTGATCTCAGTAGAGGGAGAAACATCCCTCCCCTCCCAGGAAAGGACAAACAGACTTCATTCAGAAATCACAAATCTAAGAGAGGCACACTGAAATAGTACCTCTAAGAAGGCACAAGTTTTCACAAGCAGAATGAGATTAATAATATAAATGCAAATTGTTCCCTAACCCTAGGACAGATAAGTCATGGGGGCGGAGGGGGGGAAGTGAGTCAAGCCCGGAAAAGGGGGTCTACATCACTGTTGGGACACCCATAAAGCTGCCTCTTAAAGGGAAATACCCTCCGAGTGCCACAAAATCCTACAAATGGTAATTCAACAACCACAGTACATGTGGAAGCCAACAGTTATGCCAGGTGACTCTCCATGTCTACATTCTGATCCTATGACTTACTAACTAAGTCACAGCTAGGTTGCAATAGGACTTAGGGGGAAGGGGACTTTCTCATACTGTGGGTCCTGTAGCAGAAAGAAGGCAGTATTTAGAGAAAGAAGACATGAGTTTAAATCCCTGTTCTGCCATGATAGCCAAACTCCTGAGCCTTTCTCAGCCTTAGGATTATCTGTGAAATAGGGGTGTGGCACTAGCTGGCCTCTAACTCTTGGATTCCAGCTCTAACTCTAGGATCCCAATGACTCCCCATGATCCCAGATCCTTCCTCTATTCCTGAATGTCTTATAAAGTCCTTGAGGGCATGACCCAGGCCTTAAAGTCAATGTAATTCAGCTCCGAAAAAAGGCCAAGGTCTCCCATTGCATCCTGGGAGTTCTCTAGTCATCTTGATGAATATCTGGTCACTGGATCCACATGACTCTGAAGGAGAAAGTAAGGCTGGTGACCCTGCACAGCCCTCCTTCACTCAAAACTAAGTCAAGTGCAAGTCATGTCATCATTTCGCTGATGTCATGGTCCTCTGAAAATGAAGGACGAACATAACAATAAATCCAGCTCCATGAGGATTTCACTAAAGCCACCTTTGCAAGTGTTCTGGGTTCTCTGGGGATGCAGCAAAGCCCAGGAATCTGCTCACAAGGACCTCAGCTCTAGGAAGACAAGACACACATGGAAACATCTGCAATTCCAGGCCAGCTGTGACGAGTGAGCGATGAATGCCCCAGTACCTAGTACTGTGTTTTGTCCTTGGTGCATGTTCAACTAACACAGACACTGGAAATGTGTTGCAATAACATTGAACTTGGGAAAGGCTGAATACCAAGGGGTGTGTTCCTCAGAAAAGATGTCCCAATCTTGGCTTTGGGTCACAGCTGAGTAAACAAGCTAAGCCCTGCTGAGGGGAAAGTTTGCTGGGCTTCTCTTCTCAAAGCATGAAGGAAGGTTTAATGAAATGCTCCTCTGGTCCACTTACCCCATGTTAAGTTCTAAAGTGTTAGCAGTATTAACTTAGAAACTTTTCTCTTTCAGGCAATAACACAGTTCCCGCCCTCTTTCTCCCCACCACCACCAAAGGCACAGACAACAAGTCAGAAGACTCTAATTCTAGTCCGAGCTCAGCCATTAACCAGACCCTAGCTAAATCCCTGTCCTTGGCCAGGCCTCAGTTTCTTCATCGATCAAATGAGGGGATCAGACAAAGTGAAGCTAAGGTCAGTTTCCAGTTTCAATAAGTCTATGATCTAGAGTCCAAGTATTTGGAGCCATTTGTGATTTTTAGGAAACGTACAACATAACACAGACTCTTCTAGAAATGAAAATTTAAGACATTCTTTAGAAAAACAGAGGCCAGCCAGTTGTCTGCTTTTGTCTATTACAAGAAAATCTCTGCCTGCTGGCTCCACTGGCAAACTGATCGGTGAGAAAGAGAGCAACCAGAATGCCTAAGGAAATGTAGAGTTGGGGGGGGGGGGGGCTTTGAGAGTGAGAAGGGAATGAAAGAGAATGGGAGAGGAGGGGAGGAGAGGGGAGGGGAAGGGAGGGGAGGGACAGAGAGAGCACTACAATTCCAAAAACAACAAAGACAGAATTCAGACTTTTTTAAAAGCAATCATGCCATCATCTCAGGCAATGAATAAAGCAAAGCTGTCTCATTCTGAAAACTGAATGCTCATCTTCCCTGGGCCTGGGCCTGGCAGAAAGAAATGTCTAGCAGAATAATGTCAGATTCTGTAGACAGAACCAAGTGACGTGAGAGAAAATCAACATCTAGGGGAAAACTCTGGAAATCTACCTAGGGGTGCTTGCTGACTGCTTCATTTGTTTGTTTTAAAGTCAAATGTCAGGCTCTTTAAAATACATACACACACACACACACACACACACACACACACACTCCACACATTCACACCCACTTTATTTTCAGAGCTGGGATTCAGACCCAGAGCCTGCGCCTCCCAGTTCAGCAGGGAGGAGAGCAGGGGCCTTGATGGCTATCCAGTTGGACTCCCTCATTTCACAGATGAGGAAAGGGAGGCTCAGAAAGTTTAAGTGATTTGCCCAGGATCATCCTATGGGTGAGTGTTTGAGGTGGGATCTCAGCTCAATCCTTCCCACTCTCAAGCCCTGTTATCAAACTGGCTCTTCAAGCTCAGCACCTATCCCATAAGCTCAGAGGCCAAAGTCTCTGGAGCAGGAGTCCAACCCCAGGGGTTTCTGACTCCACATTCATTCATACTTTATCAGGGTGAGCCTCCTATGGGCTCCACCCTGTGGGGCATAGAGTTGGCCTTTCCCTCTTCCTATTATTTGCATTTGCTACATTAACCTTTGTATGTGGCCAGCCCAAGAGTCTTAGACAGCAGAAGGAAAAAAAAACACTTTGCTCAAAACTACCTTAAAAGCCAGGAAATCCACTGACATTTCTCATTCTCCCAACAGTGTGTATAATCAGAACAGATTGGTCCCAGGCTACGCCAAAATAAAATAAAAATTTGTAAGTTTTAAAATGTCTTCTCCAAGAACAATAGGGCCCAATGTCTTTTCATGCATAGCTTGACCTTGGATCTCTTTGTAGACGTGCATGTGGTCTCCCCTGAGAGAACTGAGGCTTCCTGAGGTCAGGGACTGTTTCACAGGTATTCCTAATACCTGGCCCAGTGTCTGGCCCAGGGAAGGCCTTCAATAAATGCTTGGTCATTGATAAATGTTGACTTGACTCCAATGGGGATGATAAAATCTACTCTAGTAACATCTTAGGAGATATGAGATACTTGTGTCTGGAACTGGAATGCCATCTCGTTAGAAAACAGACAATTGATGTTTCAAATAGTGCTTTTCAGTTTGCAAAGAACACATCTGTTCTCTCATGTGTACTTCACAACCATTCTGGGAGGGAACTGGATTATCCTTGTTTTTGCTGTTGAGGCTCAGAAACATTAGGTGATTTGCCCAGGGTCACACAGAGAGTATATAGAAAAGGTAGATTTGGAATGCCGGTCTTCCTGGCTCCAAGCCTAGTACTTTGTCCACAACCTCACCTAGAGCTGCCTCAGATTTGACTAAATAGACAGGGTCCATCCATTGGTTCTACCTGGCCCGGTAGCTCCTCTGAAGTCTCCTTCTGATGCTTTGTTGGTTTATGAAGATTGGAATCCCCTTGGAGAAGGGGCCCAAGGATATCTGCTACCCAAGGCCATGACCAGCCTGGTTCAGTCTAGAGAGCTTGAGGGGCAGATAGCCACCAAAGGATGACTTTCTTTCAGTTACAGCAATTCCAGACACCCACTTAGGAAGGCGAAGAGGGCATATGTGTTACATTGGCAGAAGAAGGATGCCCAGCAACATGGGTCTCTGAAGTGCCTTGGTGAAATGTCTTTTTTTTTTCCAACTGGCCATTCTGAATATAGGGCAAAGGACTTGGAGTCACAGAGATCTGGGTTCAAATCCTACCTTAGACATTTACCAGATGTGTGATCTCAGGCAGTGAGTAAATTAACTTTTCTGGGCCTCTATTTCATCACCTCCCAAATGAAGGCATTAGATGGGATCATCTCCTTGTAGCTCTAAATCTCTGAATCTGGGTTATAGGGTAATGGGGTAACCGAGTCATTGAATGGGATGCTTCATTTAGAGCTGCACAGGACCAGCCAGTTCATCTGGTCCAACCTGTACCTTTAATAGAGGAAGGAGCTGAACCCTGGCTAATTCACATCCTCTAATCAATTATACCACATAGGTTTTACACTTGGAGAGATCATCTCTTGGAAGGAGATATTCTCATTCATTATCCTCACTTTACAGAGAGAGAAACTATCTATTGCTTTAGATATCAACGACATTTGGATTTTTTTATCTGAAAATCTAAGAAGTGAACTTCAGTTTTCCCATCTATAAAATGAGGGATCCAGGCTGTGGGGTGTCTGAGAAGAGACTTTCCACTCAGTTGCGAACATTTCAAGGTGGGAAAGGAGCTTGATGGTATTGAGTTCAACCTACAGTTACAAAAAGAAATCTGTCTACAACATGCCTGGTGAGTGATTTGTTCAGCCCCTTCTGGAAATTGTCTAGTGAGAGGAGTGGCACCACCTCCAAGCCTCCCATTTCATTTTAGGACTACCTTTCATTCTTAGGAAGTTTTCATGACATTGAGCCTCAATTTACCTCTTTGTAATCCCCCCCATTCCTACTGGTCCTCTGGGGTCAAACAGTGGAGCCTCCCCTACCTGACAGTCCTTCAATTGCTTGGAAAGCTATTAAGTTCCCCTTCCTCCCAAGTGTTCTATTCTAAAGATTACACTCACCAACTTTCCTTCCACCCGAGCCCTTCCTCATCTGCTTGCCTTTGTCTAAGTGACCTTCAGCTCACTGATATTCTTACAAAGATTGTTGCCCCAACCTGATCACCATCCTCCAGAAGGGTATGGCCAGGGCAGAGGACAGTGGATCTGGCACCTCCTCATTGCTGTGCCTTATCTTCTTACTGAAGCGTACTAACATTTTCTGGACTGGTGATTTACAAACAAGGGCTGTTCCAGAGGGTGGTTGTGTAAATCTTCAAAGAGAAGCCCATATGGGGAAAAAAGCCATTTCCAGGTCACATGGCCATTCTAGATGGTGGCACCAAAAGGACACACTGAGCAGCCTGCATGCTCAACCACAAGGTCAAATCTGGGGGAAACCAAGCAGCTGAGAAGGTGGGTAGAGTCCTGGGTACTCTCAAATATTCAAATACCCTACACAGGGCTGAGGAAACAGTATGCACTCAATAAATTCTTATCAAACTGAGGGCTGGCTCTGGGCAAGACCTGTAGCATGTGGCACACTTCAGAGAACAGACCCTCATTATCACAACACAAGGTGAGGGAAACTATAAAGTATCTCATGTACAAGGAATCCTGCAGTGACTGGCCAATCAAGCCTATCCTAGGGACTGGATCTGAAGTCACAAGATCTGGATTCAAAACCTAGCACTGATACGTACTCCTAGCATGACTTCGGGTGACTCAGGTCACCCCCTCTTGGCCTTAGTTTCCTGATCTGCAAAATGAGGGGTTTGGGAAAGATGACTTCTAAAGTCCTTGTCAGCTCTAAATCTCATGACTTTTACACTGAAGAGGAAATGGTTACCTTAGTCATTGTGGTTTTGCACAAAAAGGCCCCTGAATCTTTTGCTTGCTTCCTTCCCACAGTACCCTAATCACTTCTGGCTGTCTTGATATGTAGAGGGGTGAACGAGAGAACTGGACCCACTGCCCCTTATCCACTTTCTACACTGGGAGATGTTTGCCAGTGCCTTCCCTCTGAGATAACATACCATCTACACTGTATAGAGCCCCATATACACAGTTGTTAACCCACTGAACCATTAGATTGGGAGTACCTTAAAGGTAGGGACCATGTTTTGCCTTTCTTTGTATCGTCAGTACTTTATCCAGTGCATTACACATAGTAGGCTTTTTAATAAATGCTCACTGATTTATTGATAAGGGACCAGAGTTGTCTCATTTTTGTCTTGGCATACCCAGAGTCCCCCTCAGTGGGACACTCACTGGCACACAGTAGGTCTTTCCTACATATCTGCTAACTGGCTAACTATGGGTGCACAGATGGGTCTCCAGTACTTGGTGGCATTTGGTTTTTCTGGATCTTTCCCATATTTCTACTCTAACACCAGAATTCTGAGACCTTCTTTCTTGCTTTCTTGTTTACTTTTTGAGGCAATCAGGTTTAAGTGACTTGCCCAGGGTCACACAGGCTAGTAAGTGTCTAAGGTTGAATTTGAACTCAGGTCCTTCTGACTCCAGACCCAGCATTCTATCCATTGTACCACGCAACTGCCCCCTTCTGAGGCTTTATCAAAGAGCCCTTCTGATTTAATCACTTTGTCAGCTGTGACTCACATCAGACTCTTATTGGCTTAGAAGGCTGTTGCCTGAGGAAAATAACACGCATACTTTCTTCTTCTCTTTCCTCTTTCCCCCCTGAGTACATTTTTTGGAAAAAGATGTTTGGATATGTCAAAGAAAAGAGCCTTCCTGGCTTGCTGGCACAAAACCAACCTTTGGGTCCCCCTGCTCAGATTCCACATCTTTCTTACACAGATGTCACTCATTAAGTTTTGCCAACAAACCCAGAGCATTTTCATTAACACTCCCATGGGACAGCCTTCTCTCAACAAACCTAGATGCTGGGTGAATTTAACCACCAAACTTGGGCCCAGCAGAATTCATTCTGGAATTCCTGACAGACTATTAATCACTGCCCTCAGGAAGCTACAGTTGTCATTTGCTTTTTAAGTGTTGGTTTTTTCCTCCCAAAAGTGAATTTTAAAAAGATACAGAGCATTCCCATGATTCTTGAGCAAATATAAACCTGAATGCATGGATGTGCCCATGAGAAAACCACCCTTTTCATGGTGCTGGACAGTGGTGATCTATCTTTTGACCCCAGGCAAACAGAATGACTGCAACACTTGCTTTCACATACCCTGAGAAAACTGGAACTCATAGTGGGGAAAGTCAAAATGTACTGAGATTCTGACTGGCTCAAGAACAACAAACAGGTGACTAGAGGAGCAGTAGGAAACACCTTAGGGGAGGGGCATAAGCAGACTGCGCCATTTGGCCAAGGTGCGATAGGGGGACTGGCAGGCCAAAAGTAGTACAAAGACATTGGCAAGGACAGATATGACCCGAAAATGAGGCAGACCAGTCCCTTAACAAGAGGGAGGAAGCATAGATGATCTGCTCTGATATCCAGGAATATTAAAAAAACCAAAGGCCATTGAGTCAGAGAAAGGTTCTAGGAAGGACCATATGTGGACCTGGATTCTATGTAAGAAACCTGGGCCTCAGTTTCTTCAACTGTAAAATGATGAGATTGGGTTAGAAGACTTTTCTTTTTCCTTCAGGCTCCGATACAGTATCCGAACGTTCGATACAATAGGTACTTAAATATTTACATGTGGAATGTAAACTTGTTGAGAGCATGAGCTATTTTTCATTTTTCTTTTGTATTTCCAGAACCTAGAATAATGTCTTGCAAAGAGTAGGTGCTTTATAAATACTTGTTGATCTGAACTGGAGATCAAAACATGCATGAACTGGAACCTGCACCACCTGAGGATACACTTATATCTATGATCCACATATGAAAATATTTCATAATGTTAATATTAATTTTCTATGTTTTATTTCACATACATTGAATATTTCAACTGCAGCCAGCATGCCCCATTTCTACATGTGGCTCACATACACATTAATAACACCAAATGTCTGGTTAACTACTAAGTTACTAAAACACTGATAATGAAATTTCATGCCATCTCTTGATCAAAGTAACAACTGAAGCATTCAGGATGAGATGAGATGAAGTGATATCATTTAACAGGTTCTTCCATAATGCGTGCCCATCCTGACATCTGATTGTCAAAGCCCAAGTCAACTAAAATGTCACAAGAATATTATCATTTATCTTTCAAGGGAATAAATTCCAATTCATTATTTGGTGAGAAGGAAATGGTGCTTTAAAAATATTCATCCTATTTAGATATTTTCCATCTCTTCTAAATGAGGGGTCTACATTGCTTGGCACATTCTCCTAAATGATCAAAGATTGGAAGGTCTTACATACACCAAAATCTTCATTCACAGAAACATGTTCTGGGGCAGCAAGGAACTAGAAACAGAATAGGTGCCAACAACTGAGAAATGGTTAAGCAAATTGTAGTACATGGATGTAAAGGGATGTTACTGAGACATAAAGAATCATGGCAAAGAATTCAGAGAAGCATAGGAAGACTTGTATAAACTGATGTAAAGTGAAGTGAGCAAAACCCAGAAAACACATCGACTCTGACAGCGTGAATAAAAAGGACAGAGAATGGAAACTCTAATGCCATATAATTATAATGACCAATCTTTGTCATGGAGAAAAGTTGAGAAAATCTCTTTCCCCATCTTTGCTGGAATATGGGTTATGGGTGTAGAATACTACATATCATAACAGATATGGTGGACACATTCACTGTCAAATTTCTCTTCTTTTTTTCTTTGTTACAAGGGCTTGCTTGGTAAGGGGAAGTAAAGAAATCTATTTGGAAAATAAAGGGAATGTAAAAGAACAAATGACAGCCAATAAAATGTTTTAAAAACAAAATCAACAATAGCTAAAATTCTGTCCATGTATAAGTCCTGGGACTCTGGGATTCTGGACAGCGGGCAGGAAATGCCCTATGAGAATGGTGACTCTGTAAGGAGGGAACTGGAAGGCACCTGGTAGATAGAGAGGCTTTGAACTTATCTGTGTATAATACCCATCTTTGAAGGTCACATGATTTATCAAGCCTGAGCCCCATTGAAACAGATTACATAGCAGATAGCCTTGAGTTGCCAGGGCTGATCAATTCATCCCTGGGGGGCCAATCTTAAGTGAGGAGCTTTGGGGAACTGAGTTAGGCAGGTCTGTGAAAGACAATGGAAGACCCACTCTATGAGTGGGCCCAGCCTCGAGGTCTCTTTTAGCTCTGCAGGACATTCCTGGACTTCAACCCTGCTGGTATAAACTCAACAAGCCCAAGGTGACCTCTGTACCCCAGGGAAGCATGATGTTCCTGGACACCCGGTCCTGTGATTTCCTTGGGGGGGAATCTTGGTGGTACAAGTCAGCATCTTGTCATCTGCAACTTGTCACCTTAGAAAACTCATGGTCACTTTTAGTCATAGAGGAGAAACAAGCTGGTTATCAGTAGTGGATATACCTTACCCTGTTTTAACAAGTGGAGTCCCTGCCTGGTGAGCAGTAGGGGTGTGTCCAGACCTCACTGGCACATTATTAACGCACCTTTATAGTACAGCTAGTGAGTTCTGTTTGATATTAACTACTCCTAGCCTCTCCTAGTTTTTGGAAAGAGAAGAGTGCTTGGCCAAAGCAGAAATCAAATGAAATACCTGGTTACAGAAATCTAGTGTGGCCATCAAGAGAAAAATGCAGAGGGGGGCCCCTAGACTCTTAGAAAGTGATAGGATGATAGATTGCAAGCTGTCAGAGACCCTAGGGAGCATCTGGCCTGACTTTCCTCATTTTAGAGGAAAGAAAACAGTCTCAGGAAAGGGAATAAGTTAGTCAAGGCCACGCAGCCATTGGCAGAGCAGAATTTGGGGCCAGAGCACCTGGGTTGACATCCCTCATATGATGTTTACTATCTGGGTGACCTTGGGCAATGCCTCTACCTCTGCAGGTCCATTTCCTCCTCAATAAAATGAGGAGGCTCCACTTTATTGTCAATGATCCCTTGACTTCAAGGTCAGGGTTCTTTTTTCTACTGGAGTATCCCAAACAGGAATCACTTCTCTAATACCCCTGAGAGATGCCATCCAGCATTGGCTTTAACTCCATAAGAACAGCGTCTGGCACTTAGTGGGAACTTAATAAATATTTGTGGATTAACTGAAGAAAATAATTTTTGTGACAAGGCTATTGACATAGTGACATATTGACATAGTCAATCCCATTATTGAACACTAATGATCAGAAAATTCTTCCTTCTTTTAAAGTAAAATCTTTATCCCCACAAATTTTTAATTTCCCCACATATTATTTTCTTATGAGTGGGTCCATTGACCACACAGAACAACAGACTAAATGGGCAATCTCATATCATTCCTCTTGTTCTTTTGAATCCTCTCTCTTCCTGCCTCAACGCCCCATTTCCATGAGGCCCTCTGGCAACATCTACAGCATGTTTTCACAAAACTAATTAGCTGCTCCAACACTGGACTTTACAAGCCTTACGCAGGGAGACTGAAAGATATAAAGGGAGGCCAGGGGTGTGCAGGGAAGGACTCTGGACTTTGGAGTCCAAAGGCTTGGCTTCCAGTTGTGGTTGGGTCACTTGTTACCCAGATGATTTTAGACAGAGCATGGACCATCCCTGCAGCTCATTTGTACAAGAGGAAAAAGAATGCCTGGCCTGCCCAATCCAGGGCCCAATCCTGCGAGGAGAGGGGTTTGCAGATGCTGAAACATTCCAGAAATGGGAGTTCTGAGGAAGTGGCAGATGAAATCATGGGTCCAGCCCCTTTGACTTGTAAAGAGGCAGCCTAGTGGTGCAGTGGGTGGGGTTCCCCTTGGAGCCAGAAAAGTCTGTGGTCACAGGGGACTTCTCATCCATCCTGGCTCTGACCCATGGCCAGTCAGTGAAGCTCCAGAAGTCCTAGGGGACAGTATCTAGGTGGACTTTAAGAGGAGTGCAGATCTGCCTCGGTTGAAGGAACTTTCATACTGGAAATGCCCAACTCAGATGAAATCATGGATCTACCTCTCAGCCCCTCCCCTATGAGTTCTGATCCCCCAAGCCTTCCTCTCATCACTCCAGGGCTTCCCCACATTCTTCCTCCTGTGGGGTGTTATGGACCCCCTTCAGTGTGCACCCCACTCCATCCAACCTGTTTCCGTTCCCACTGTGCATTCTGCTTTGGGTGGAATCCTACCTGTCCTGTTCTGGACAATCCTTGCAATGGAATGTTGTCGAGTCTTAAAACTCATTTTGGGCAAAGTCAGCGGCCTCCACTTCTATCCCACCCAACAAGTGCCTATTAATCACCTACTGTGTGCATACCAACAACAAAACACAACTGTTCCTGACTCCTAGGGAGTCCTAACAATCTCAGATTGGTAAAGGCAGGGTCACTGAGTTGTTGAGGATGGGGTGGGGAGTCAGGGAAGACTTCAGGGGATGCCTGAGCTGGCTCCCTCTGACAGGCTCATGCCCTCTGTGCTCTGCCCTTGGTCCACACTTCTTTCTGTCACACTCCAAGCGGAGCAATAGAAGGTCCCACAGGCACAAACCTCCTGCCAAAAGTCGCTTATGTCGCCAAGCCAGTCTGTAGCCACTCCTGGGCCAACCTTCCCGCAGCATCTGGGAGAAAAAGCCTGGGCCAGCCTAGTTCCCTCCATCCTGCCCACCCCCTTCTATACTTTCCCTGGTCCTGATACAACTTCCTGAACCCCAGTTTCCCACTTGGCCCCAAGCCCATGAACACTGGTCCTTTGCAGCCCTGGGGCCCCAGTCCTACTGTACATTTCTTCTCCAGGTAAAAGCGCTCCCAGTCTTGTGTTCTCCCTATCCCTGATGCAACAAGTCTTTACTCACTGCCCAAACATCTGGGCACTCTCCAGGACTGGGCAAGGCCAGGATAGTCTCTCCATGAGGAGGAAGAATTCTCTCTTTCAAACTGAGGCAGGAGGGCCAGGATGAACATTTCCAATCCCCACATGAAGAAGCTGGGAGGTCGCCTCAATTCCTCCCCACCTGGGCTGAGGCTCCTCGTTCACCCCTCCTGACTTTAAGGGACTAGTGTTAGGCTAATGAATGAAGCTTTTGTCCAGGGCTTTCCAAGACCTGGGAGCCAACAGCAAGACTGTCTGTTCTATCTCACAATTTGCACTTGCCTACATAAGTCTCCGACCACTTTCAGAAGTGAGACAGCAGAGAATGAGAGCAGTGACTCCCCAGCCACAGGGCTAAAGAAAGCTGAGTTAATCCCTCAACCAGAGAGTTTGAGGTGTTACTATAAAATGCATGCCATCTTTCATAGAGGAAATGAGAGAGACAGAGAGGCATATGGGAAAGATTGGGAGCTTTGGAATCACACTTGGTTTGGTCATCTACCTCTTGGGTGACCTTGGGTAGGTCTTTGTGTCCTCTTGGGTCTCAGTTTCCTCCTCTGTAAGATGAGGGGGTGGGACTGGATGATCTCTAAGGTCCCTTGCAGTTCCGGCTGTAGGATCTTACACTGTGTGTGGAGTTGTTTTTCTAGTACTCGTCATCCATATGAGTTTAGTACTGAGGGGTCCCAAAAATAATTACCAAGGGGTGAAGGATATAGCAAAGAGCACCAGTCACCGTTCTCGTTCCACCAGGATTACTGGTTGACTGAGGGGATAGCTGATCTGCACCGGGCCAGCTAGTGATGTTTTTCATCAGCTGTCACACCCATACCACACTGACTAGCCGGGCACAGCTCCCCCAAGAAATCTACTTCCCATTCAATCCTGAGCCCAGCTCATTGTCCATCTGCTCTGCCATGCCCATCCAGGGCAGATGTGCTAATGGCCTGATTCTAGGAGGTCTCTGGGCAGAGGCTGGGTGGCCATCTAGCAGGGATGCTAAAGAAGGGATTTTTTGGTCAAGTATGAGTGCCACTGAGGTCTTTTTCAACTCTGGAATCCTGTGATTCTGGGTCCCTCAGGCACCCAGTGACAAGAGACATAGGGCTATAAGAGACTGAAATTCTCTTAGTGTAGCCTAAAATCACAGGAGCTGCCTTGGCTGCCAAATACCATGCCTTAAATTAAGTTTGTGTCCCATTAAGACCCTCAGGCCTTTTTCAGATACACCACTGCCATTTTGCCCTTAGGATGTTGGTTGTTTTTTTAAAACTCAGATTTTAGACTTCATATTTATTTCTATTAAATTTCATATTATTGTATTTGATCTCATATTCTAGATTATCAAGATCTTTGGTCATCGAATATATTAACTATCCCTCCCAGCTTGGTGTCATAGGCAATTGTGATGAGCATAGTTACACTGATGCTTTTATGGAAGTCATTGATCAAAATGTTCAACAGCACAGGACCAGTCAGAGGTCAACAGGTCAGAGGTCCAAAAGGTCCTCCTTCCACATCGACATCAGACTACTACTGACAACTCTGGCCATCTGAAAAGTTTGAATCTCCCTGATCCCATGGCCGTCTAGCCCCCTTCTCTACATCTATTTCACAAGAACAGTATGGGAGACTAGGTCAAATGCTTTGCTAAAGTCTAACTAGACTATATCAATGGCATCTCTCTGCCCCACAAATCTGGCATAGTTCATTCTTGGTGAACCCATCCTGGCTGCTTCCTTTTCTGGATGACCACTGACTATCCCCTTAACAAAAATGTGGAATTTTGCCAGGAATCCAAGTCAAGCTTCCAGACCTGGGGATTACAGATTCTGCTCTCTTTCTTTAAAAAAAAAACGAAACAGAGAAAGCACCATCCTGGAGCACACAAATCTCTCCCATTCTTTTCAAGGTTTCAAACATGTCCAACAGTGGCTTGACAATCCCATCTGGTAGGCCTTAGTGTACCCTATGGTACAGTTCATTGGAACCAAGTGACTCAACCTCATCAAGGGCAGCTAGGTGCCCTCCCACTGTCTCCCTTCCTGACCCAGGTATTCATGCCCTATCTACTAGTTTCCATGTGTCCTTCTTGGGCTCAAGATGGGCCCTCTGAGCTCTTCCTTCTCCTGGACCTAAAAACCAGACCCATTCTTTGATCCTCCTCTTTTCATACCTAACAAACAAAAATTACCTGTTCTCCTGAGGTTTCTTTGCCAGCCTCAGCTCACTCTGAGCTTTATCCCTCCTGACCCATTCCAGAACTCTGCACCTACCACTGCTCCCATCTCCCATGGGCACAGAACTTCAATTAAATATCATAGCTTACACAAGATCTCTCTCCTTCCACACCACATAGCAGAAATCTCTCCAAATGATGAGGAGCTGCTATCAACAGTTAAACCTCACTCTATCTCTTAATTCCTATATCTTTATCTATACACAAGGCCAGGAACAGGGACCAAAAAAAGATTAGATTAAAAAGAACGTGACAGCTAGCTAGCAAAGTGGCCTCCGAAAACCCATTGGTACAGAAGAAAAGATCAGCTAGGAGATAAGAATTTATGAAGTGTTTGCAGCATTGGGTTCTACTTATATGTATGTAGACCCTCCCTCTGTGTATCCAGCACTGAGCACAGTGCCTGGCACATAGCAGGCTTTCCATAAATGTTTGCTGACTGACTGTACTAGGTGCTAGGGATATACAAAAACCAAAATGTGCTGGTCCCTGCCTTTGCAGAACTCACATTTTAATGAGGAGACACATACAGCAAAGGATTCATACCAGAGTCAGGGGAAGGAAACTTTCCAAGTTGCCTTATTATATGAGTCTAGATTTGCAGTGGGTCAGATCCACCCTCACCGAGTGGTAACCAGTAAAAGCCTAGTGTAACTCTATCAATTAACCAGTAAACCCCACCAAAGGTCAGCTCACTTACCCTCTAAATTATCTGCACATCTTGCCTGTCTGGCAATAGGATTCATGAGTTTCCAGAGTAGAAACACACGTAGAAATATGGGGCCACTAAACTGTACCTGAGGATCCCTCTGGGCTGTATAATGACTTAGAAAACCCAGTATTAACATTATCTATGTTTGGTTATATTCTTCTGTATTTTGTAATTAATGTAATTTCCCAATTACATCTTTGCTGTAGTTGTGGCAGCAAGGCCACGTGTTTGATGCTTCAGAACAGCTCCAAAACTTCTTTTATAGCTAGTGAGAAGCCAAGCTGGGTTATGAAGGCCAAATCCCAGACTGCCTGCCCCACGGTAGGCCAGGATCCCTCCAGGGATTAGCTCATTAGCCAAGAGAGGAAGCCATAATTGTGGTCTTGTTGGGGAAGCTGCATTGTGGATTTCTCTATGAGATCAGCCAAACCCTCTACTGTTTACACTGGGTATTACTAACACCTGACCCCTCCATTACTGTTTACAACGTGGTTTACAAAACACCTTACTTCCACCATCTCATTTGAACCTCAGAGTACTGTTTGGGGTGGGCACTGCAGGATTTGCTGTTCTTATTTCACAGAGGAGGGAATGAAGGCTCAAAAGGTAAAAAAACCTTGCCCAAGGTCACAAAACTGTCAAATAATATTGGTTGGATTTGAGCCTAGGTCTCTCCTGAATCCAAGTTCACTACCTCACCCTGTTGTTGTACGGTCATTTCAGTTGTGTACAACTCTTGGTGACCTCATTTGGGGTTTTCTTGGCAGAGATATTCCAATGGTTTGCCATTCCCTTCTCCAGCTCATTTTACAGATGAGGAAGTTGAGGCAAACAGGATTAAATGACTTACCCAGGGTCACACAGCTAGTGATTCTCTGAGGTCAGATGTGAACTCAGGTCTTCCTGACTCCAGGCCTGGTGCTGTATCCACTGCACCATCTACCTGCCCACCCAGCTTCTCTGTTAAACCATGCTGGCTCTGAAACTGGAGAAGAGAGAAGACAAACTACATACACAGCTTTCCTTCCTTCATTAGGACATTGAACTTAAGCCAGTTGTTATCCCAGCCAAGAAAGGCTTGCCAACTGTTTGAAGTCACAGAGGTCTCCAAATCCTACCAGATTTATTCTGGGCTATGCAAGGACTGCCCTTTGGTTAGGTGTTCAGCACATGCCATTGGGCATGCCAACTATTGGGAAGACTTAGGTTGGCATTCTATTGGATACAACCAGGAATATGAGTTCCTTCTGAAGTCTACACTAGTCAGTAAGTGAGATGGGTTCTGGAAGGGGGAAGCTAAGATAGGAAGCAACCCAGTAAGGTGCAAAGGAGGTTAGGTTTGGAGTCAGAAGTCCTTGGTTCAAATGTCTGTGCCTCAGTTCCTTCATCTGTGAAATCTGTGTCTTACAATCCCATCTAGCTAGAGCTGCTCTATTGTGAGGGGCACTGGGTCTGGAATCAGAAGACCTGGGTCTGAGGCCTACCCCTGGCACTCTCAGTCATATGACCTTGGGCAAATAGAGTGCCTGACTGCGGTTAGGAAGACCTGAGTTCAGATCCCACTTCTGACACTTGCTAGTTTGGCAACCCTAGGCACATTACTTAATGTTTTGAACCACAGTTTCCTTGTCTGGAAAATGGAGATGGTAATACTTGTGCCTCTCAGGCTTGCCAGAAAATGGGTACAAGAAATTTCAGAACTTTGGTGCACTAAGTAAATGTCAGTTATGATTGTATTTTCTTAGGTCTGTTTCTTCCAACAGATGAACCTCAAAAGTCCCTTCTGTGAAATCATAACTCATCCTGCAAGGATATCTGAAGAGGCATCTTGCATTGACCAAGTCCACAAAGGGTGACTATACAAACCCTATCCTTCAGAGGGTTGTTCTTGAGTTCAGAACACCACAATGGATGTGGTCTTGTAGGGGAACCTACGGCATTTTTGCAGTGAAATTTTTTTTTAACCCAAGCAGAGCACAAAATTACAAATGCAAGAATGTCAATTTGAAGAAATTAAAATTAAACTATACTATCCTCTTAAAAAAGCATTCCTCCAGAGATAAAAGCATTCTTTTTACCATTCTACAAGTTGGATGGTATTAGGATAATTATTAAATGGTTTGGGTTTCATCTGGAAGGGGATACTGCTGGTATGCAAGGTATTTATGACAAAACTGGGTAGGGATAAGGCTATCACCTTCTAATTATAACCCCAAGTTTCTCTCAATAAGCATCTAAATTCAGGGGATGTGTGAGGAAGCTAATTAGTGAATGTCGAAGAGAATCTATGACACAAAACTCTTTGCCAACCACTAAGACTTCTAATTACAAGGTGTCATCAGATCCGAAGCCAGAGTGGTATCTGCTGGAAGCAGATCTCAATGGAATTTAAGAATGTCCCTGATGTAGCAGGAGCATTTGTGTTCAGCCTGGCACTGATGAAAAGAGAAACATGCAAAAACACATGGGGCCTTGTTGCATTAACTTTTCAAGGGACCCCTCTCCCTAAAATCCCTCAAATATGAATAGTGAGAAAAAGCAAGTTAAACAATTCAAAAGCACAAAGTGGGTACTCAGAATCTCTGAAATGGATTCCGTTTAGCTTATTGAGTGGAAACAAACATGGCTTCCCAAAATGGGACTAGATACTTCCTTTAAAAAAAAAGGAATCACCTTGGCTCAGTGATGACTGAATGGGGGAGGGTAATTTGGACCATAGTGAAGTGGAAAGAGCCCTTGGTTTGGAGTCAGAAGCCTGGGGCTCAAATCCCAGCTCCAGCCCCTTACTTTGGGACCAGAGGTCATTTTCCTAGCCCAGGTTTCAGGTTCTTTATCTGCAAAATGGGAATATAATGACACCTACTTCACAAGGCTCCAAGGAGATAATGTATAATTTTTAGCCAATCTTCAAGTCAGCTCCCACTGTCTTGGGCACCTCCAGGCACCTCCTTCATTTTTCTGGATGAGGATGCTGACAGCCAGGCCTATCCCCTAGCACTACCACGGTAGGGGAGGCCCAGAGCACAGAGGGCAGATTGTAGAGTGTTTGGAGGTAAATCCATGTCCTTTCTGAATACTTTGCCTGTTCCATTACTGCTGATTTCAGAACCTCCATTGTGCATCTGACACAGGCCTCTGGACTTGAGTTAAGGAAATGCCGAGGAAGCCTCTGGCCCACTCAGAGTACAGGCCCGACGCTCCTGAGGTTCTGGGACCTCCTAAGTCATGAATGCCTGGCTGTGCAAAGCCCCTGGGATGGGCAGGGTGAGGTTTCGAGTTTCATGGAAGGCCCTGTCGTTCATTCCGTTCTGAGGAGTCTTCTCCAGGGTCTGATTCCAGGACACTAACAAGGAAGCTTTGTGCTGGGAAAGTGAGAACAGCTCACTCGCTGCTGCCCCAAAACCACGACTTCTGGCAGAGACCGAAGGAGGCCTCATGGAGCCTTGTTCACAGAGTTCAGCCCACTGGAAGGTCCTGGAGATGGCATAGGACAAGGGGAGTGGCCCTCCATCATATCTTGGGGCATTCTATAACTGAACAGGGAGGCCAAATTCACAGTAACATTCATCTTCTCGTGACCAGGGGCCGTGGTGGGGGTGACCTTAATGACCTGGAGACTGGCCACAGTGCTTCATCTCACACTGATTAGGGAGAAAGGATTACCATTTCGTAACAACTACCAGTGGCGCCCATGGGCCCCATCTTCAGAGGATCCGAAGCCTTTGAGAGACTCTGTTCTTTCAGAAACATGAACAGAACTGAGAGAGAGTTCAGAGGCCAGCGGGTTTAATTCTCTCCCAGAGAAGGAAAGTGAAGCCCAGAGAGGGGAAGGGATCTGACCCAGATTACACGTGTGGCTTGGGATCCCAGGCCATATCCATTGATTCCAAATCTGGTGTTCTTTCCACCTCGTTGAAGTGCCTCATTAGGGGATTCAATTTTTTATTTAAAAAACAAACAAAAAAACTGTTAATGGCAGGTCCATGAGGACAGGGGCTGTGTCCTGCCTAACCTGCCTATCTCCCTCAGCACTCAGACTATGATCCCTACTCCTGTCAATCAAATCAGTGAAAAGTCAACAGTAACCACTGACAATTCCAAAAGGCTCATGTAACATTTTCATTAAAATGGTGATATATTCAAAGTAAATATTATCCCCATTCTACAGACCAGAATACTGATGTAAGGAGAGATTAAGGAAGTTACCCAACAGGACCCAACTAGCAAATGCATGCTCCTTTTTAAAACTATTGTGTTTATGTCAAGGCTAGTCTTATCATGTTGCAAAGGAGGAAACTGAGACTTAGGGAAGGAAACTGATGCCACATAGCCATACAAAGAGGAACCAGCAAAGTCAGGATTTGAATCTAGGTTTTTGGATTATAAATCCAGTACTCAATCCATCACACTACCTCTCACTGTCGAAATGATTCTTTCATCTTGGCCCACAATGATGACTAAATGGGGGAGGGTAATTTGGACCATAGTGAAGTGGAAAGAGCCCTTGGTTTGGAGTCAGAAGCCTCTATGTGTTAATTTGAGGAAAGTTATTCAGGACCACTTCCCAGGCAGACACAAGTTCAGGTAGGGTGACCCTGACAGCTCTGAGACACCGACAGTGACTGGCTTGGGGGGGGGGGGGCTTGACCTTGTCCCCTTCCTAGCCAAACCCCAGATATGGCTGGGCTCAGGTAGCAGTGGGGCCCTCAGCAAAGGAGATCAGATCCCCAGGGAGGAATGTTGGTGGCCCTTCCTGGCTTGGATGGGGGCATGGTGCATGCTGGTCTGCTTCCCCCATGATGAAATGTTCTTTGTCAACCCAGGAATTCTTCACCTCTCACAACAAAGCACAGAGAAAGGAGGGGCTGGGCAGAGGTGGTGGGGTGGTGACAGGGCAGGCAAGAGAGGAAGGAGGCCAGTGTGGTAGAGTTTGATGAAGTTAACCATTTCCAGCCAAGCAAGTGGGAATTCAGGGCTCCATCTAAATTCAGTTGGCTGTTTCATCACCTAGAGATATTAGAGAAAGGGAGCCGCCAAGACAGGAACCCAAAGGAGGCATCTCTGCCAGGTGCCAGATGGGACTGTGTGTGTGTGTGTGTGTGTGTGTGTGTGTGCCTACGTTCCCTTCCCAGCCCTGAAGTTCTCTTCCACTTCTACAGAAACAAACAGCCTGGCTTGTCCCAGATGATGGAGCTCAGGAGAGCTCACTCTCAAATACAGGGCCTCCTTCCCCTCCCCAAAGGCAGTGATCTTAGTTTAATGAGGTCTCTCCTGACTGTCTGCAGGCAAACAGCAAACTGTGGGATTAGGAGCAGGGAGAGGCTTCCATCAGACAGCAGCAAAGCCCTGAGCTGCCATGGAATCCTACCCGGGTCTGACCCAAAATCCTTCTGACAACACACTGTCCCAGGGGGCATCCAACTTTTGCTGGAGGTCATGCCCTCCCTCAGCAGCCCATCCATTTTGGGCTGGCAAATCTGTCCTGCCCCCAAGCCTCCATCACATACATTGCTCCTAGTTTGGGCCTCTAGGGAAAAGCTAACCAGACTGAACCCCTCTTTCATGGGCTAGCCTTCAAAAGCTCAAGGACAGTCTCACTTCTCCCTTCTTGTTCTCCAGGTCAAATACTGTCAGTAATGGTGGAGGAGAGCAGTACCTCAGAATCAGAGAAAAGATGATGTCTCAATTTTTAAAAAATCAAGAAAATAGCATCTGTCAACATAGGCTAGTGAACTTGACTGTTTCCTGGCAAAATTCTAGACTATCTAATTAAAGGGATGGATAGTGAACATCTAGACAAGGAGTCAGTGATCTCAAGAGCTTGCCCAGATTCGGCAAGAATAGGTCATGCCAAGAGCACCTTATTTCTTTTGTTGTCATGGTTACCAAAGTGGTAGACCAGGGGAACTCTGAGGAGAGCTTACCTCAATTTTGGCAAAGTACCATTTAACCAAAAGTCTTAGTTGACAGGCAAATATGACTGTCTAGATTTACTTTGCTTTCATTCCTTCCTACTTGGATAGATATTTCACTTGAAAATAGATGAATACTGAAAAATAGATTTTTGAAATTTTGCATGTCAAATACACAACTCTTGGGGTGGGGAGGGGAGGTGGACTGGAAGCGCTGGAATTGCTCAGAATTTCATCAAAGGGACCCACTCTGGGGATTCCTGACTCCAGGAAGCTCTGACAAAGGTCATCCCTCCATCCTCTTCAATTCCATAAGCTTTTATGAAGTACCTACTGCATGCCCAGGTAGACTTGAAACTGAAACTTGGAAGAAATCCAAGAGGAAGAAAGGCATTCCATGTAGCAGAGACATCTGAGACAAGGTACTGATTACATAAACAAGGAAAATCATGAAAGCCCGTGCGTTTGAGAGGGGGATCCTCTGAGAACAGCAAGTGTGATTGAATCTGGTCCAACCTGCAATGCTAGCATTTTCATCACCATTACTGATAACCCGATGTGATAGCCCCAAGCCTGCAGGTCCTGGTCAGGTCAGCACACCTTCACTTGGGGTTATCTTTGCAAGCTGGATTCTGACAGAAGGAGAAGCCAATGAGTACACAGGGGGAAGGGCTAGCAGCTTAATGTCATGGGATTTCTCTAAATCTAAACAGACCAAGAAAAGTTTTACCAGGACAAATTCATAGTAAAGAATAAAATTGTACATTCTGCAGACAAAAATAGGGAGTCAACTGATCCTGTTATTTTGTCTAAATCATAGGACCATAAATTCATGGATTTAAAGTTAGAAGGTTCAACAGGTCCAACGCCCTCCTTTACAAAGAAGGAAACTGAGGCTTGGGGGGAGGAAATAAGCACTTTCATAGCATGAATATCTCATGTGATCCACATAACAATCCTGAGAGGAGGTCCTATTATTATACCCATTGACAGCTGAGGAAACTGAGGCAGACAGTGGTTAAGTGACTTGCACAAAGTCACAGAGCTAGTATATGTCTAAGGTCCAATTTGAACTCAGGTCTTCCTGATTCCGGGCCCAGAGCTCTACCAGATGTACAACCTACCTCAGGGCCTTGTCTAAAATCCTACCGGCTTTAAGTAGCAGATGGATAGGTACACAGTAAGAATTAATAAGATGTAAACGGATCACAGTGAGAAGAGAGCACCTGATTGTTTGGAGGTAAGTGAGGTGTGAAATGGTAAGCAGATTAGTCAAAACATGAAACCTGGCTTAAGGAAATGGGTGGAGGGACCGATGGCCAAGGTGGCTCCAGGTCACGAGAAAGGTCTCCAAGGGGACCGTGGGACCAGGGTCCAGGTGGTGGCCACATACTAAAATGTAGGGTCACTGAATACAGGAACACCCACAACCAGATGGGGACAGGGACAAATCCACACATTCGGAAAACAAACTGAACCCGATGCCCATCCTCCAGAATCAGATGCCCCTTCTACATCAGCACTCCCTGCTCACTAAGGACAAAGTAGAAAAATGTGAGCAAACATTTTAATGATGTGATTGAAGAGAGAAAGAAAACCAGAATGAGCCAGAGACACTGCAATTCAGATGAATTCAGTTCACGAATCATTTATTATTAGGAAGCACCTACTATGTGTATGGGAATACAGAGACAAAAAAATGAAACCATCCCTGCCCTCAAGGCTCTTCTAGTCTTCCAAATTCTTCACACAATCCTCTACAAGATACCGGACCCTGCTCCAGCCAACTCCACTCTCAGAGGAGCTCCATACATGGGCTGCGTAGTTCCCAAGTCAGCCACATGCAGCTGCACTGTAAGGGAGCTTTTGGCACTGCTTCCCTTTCCCCTCCTCCACTCCCACATACCTGGAGGGAGCAAGAGCTCCGTCAGGTGCTCCTCACCCCCTTGTCTGGGAAAACTTTCCAAAATTCTACCCAACATGATTCAATGAGTGCCCATGGTGGCATGGTGTTGGCATCCCAGATAAACAGTACCCTCTCTGGGGACACTGATGGAGATCAACAGTTCCCTTCATAGACTCAAGGCTCTGGCTCTCATGCTAATTATTTTAATATTGAGAACACCTCAGCCAAGGAGGAGGTAGCAGCATATTGCAGCGGGAGGGATGCCTGGCCTGGAAGTTAGAGACTTGGAATCAAAGGCATTCCACTCTCACCTCCATGATAATTAGCTTCATGCCTTTGGCTGAGCCAATGGATTTGGTACCTTCAGCCCCTTGGTCAGAAAAATGAGGCAATTGGGCTTAGTCCCTCAATGTCCTTTCAGTTCAATTCCAAAATCCAATTCAGTAGGTGCCTCCTCTGGAAAAGGCAGAGTCAGCCTTGGAGCCAAGACAACCTGGATCCAAGACTTTCTTCTGGCCCATCCTGGCAGTAACACCCTTAAATGGTAAAAATTAACATTTCACTTTTCTGTGCCCCAGGTAACTCTAAAATGCAAAGCTACAAGAAAAAGTGCCAACCTGCAGAGACAGAGGGACTCTCCTCATTTGATGCTCCCTATATGGATGAGGTGGGGCAGGAGAGGCTTCATAGAGCAACGGTTCGAAAGATAAAGATCCTGAGAGCTGGAGATGAGGATGATTAGGTGGAGATAGAATGGTGGCTTGGGGCCATTTATCTGTAATATACAGGTTATGATGAAGAGAAATGCTAGGTTGGAGCCAATCAGATGGTGGAGCACCTTCTTCTGCCTCCTTCCTAGTTGCTGGGAGCTCCCCCTTCTTGGTTCCTCTCCTGCCTCTCTGACCCCTCCTCTGCTCCCCATCATTCATCTTCTGCCCCTTAGAGCAAGTGTCCCCCAAAGCTAAGTCCTGGAGCTTCCCTCTTCTTTACCTCCTCTCCTGTAGAAAGTACATCAGGTGTGAGCCTGAGGACTTCATCTTTTTTTTTTTAATTGTAGTGGCAAGAAGGAGGCATCAAAGATATTTGAGCAGGGAAGTAACATGGTCAGACCTCTGCCTCGGGAAAATCGTTTTGTGGCTATGCTGAAGCAAGCTGGGGAGGGCAGAGCCTAGCAGTTCAGACAAGAGGCAGGGGGGCAGCTGTGTGAGAGAAAAGACAGCCCTAAGACACCTTGTGGAGATAGATTCAGCCACCGATTGGTTATGACAGGTAAGAGAGAAGGAAGCCTCGAGGATGATTCTGAGGTTGACAACTTGAACCTTGAATTGGACATGGAAGTCCGGCAGTGCCCTCTCCAGAGATGGAAGAGTGTGGAGAGGGGGTGCAAGGGAGCAACTGGACAAGCTCTTTGTGGACATACTGAATCTGAGATGGCAATCCACATCGCAATGCCCAGCTCCAGCACTCTGCACAGAACTGGGGTTTGGGGGAGATATCAGGGATGGATTTCAGAATGTGGGAGTCATATGCCCAGAAATGAGCATGGAAACTGATGTACTTTCTACAGGAGAGGAGGTAAAGAAGAGGGAAGCTCAAGGACTTAGCTTTGGGGGACACTTGCTCTAAGGGGCAGAAGATGAATGATGGGGAGCAGAGAAGGGGTCAGAGAGGCAGGAGAGGAACCAAGGGGGAGCATCCCAGCAACTAGGAAGGAGGCAGAAGAAGAGGGTGGTCAGCTCTACCCAAAACAGTACAAAGGATAACAGGAATGACAGGAAACAGACAACTCTCCTGGAGAGAAGAGCTTTGGTAAAGTGAGGGGGCTGAAAGCTAGTTTGTCCTGGGCTGAGAGATTAATGAGTAGAGAGGATGCATGGGCAGTGAGAACTCATAGGCTGATGACCTGGGTCAACTGTCCTGGGCATCTTAGGGAAGGTACAGACCTGAGCATCCAGGACAGAGCCAACAAAGGGATGTTGAGGATGTGGGAAGGGGAATACAAAATGAGCAAGGTCCTGGATGAGACTGGAGAGAATGAGATTGAGGGCACAGGAGGAGGGACAAGCACCTTTCCTGGCAAGAAGAACTGCCTCTTCCTCAGAGTCTGGAGCAAAAGGAGGAGGACATGACTGGAGATGTAGATGGGATGGCTGAGGGAGATGAGGGAGTTCATGATGGATGGCCTTGATTGTCTCCATAACACAGGATGTGGGGTTATGTGAGGGAGATGGACATGGATATGGTGCTGGACACTTGAGAGTGATGAAGCTGATCCAGCCATTCTGTAAAGCAATGCCCCCAGAGTTACTAAACTGTGCTTACTCTTAGATTCAACAATACTCCTAATGTAGGCCAATACCCTAGAGAGGTCAAGACCCATAATAGGAAATGGAGTCATGTATGCCAAAATAATTATAACAGCTCTTTTGATGGTGGTAAAGAACTGGAAACTATGAGTGCGCCCATCTATTAGGGCATGGCTAGAGAAATTATGGTGTATGGTGTCATCAAAAATCATTGCACCATAAAAAAAATGATGAAAGGGTTTCAAAGAAACCTGAGAAGAATGGCATGAACTGATGCAGAATGAAATGCATAAAATAACAACATTCATACATAAAAACCACCTTGAAGGATTTCATAACAGAGCAATGTAATGACAAACACAGCCCCAGTGAAGAAGCAGGTTACCCTCCTTCTGACAGAGAAGTAGGTGAGCTCAAGAGGCAGAATGAGCCAGATAATTTTGGACATGGTCAATGTGGGAATTTGCTTTGTTTGACTTTGCATATTTATTTTTAGGGTTTTATGTTTCTAGGGGGTTTTTTGGGGGAAGGAGTTTCATTCTAGAGGTAGGGGGAGGTGGGAGGGAGAGAAAATAAATATTTGTAAGTGTCTAAGTTGGACTGGCCTCAGATTTCCTGACTTGAAGCCCAGTAGTTCTCAGTGCCATGTGCCACCCAGCTATAAGGACAGAGGAAAATTTAATACACAGGATCACAGATCTAAAGTTGAAAGGGACCTCAAAGGGCCTTCACATCTTCTCCTTCGTTTTGCAGGCAAGAAAACAGAGATCCAGGGAGAATTTGCCCAAGGTCATGAAGATAATGAATATCAAAGGTGGGATTTAAACCAAGGGTCTCTGACTCAACTCTGGTACGGTGGATAGAGCACCAGGCTTGAAGTAGGAAGACTCATCTTTCTGAGTTCAAATCTGGCCTCAGACACTAAACACTAGCTATGTGACCCTGGCTAAGTCACTTAACCCTATTTGCTTCAGTTACTCAATCATAAAATGAGCTGTAGAAGGGAATGGCAAACCAGTCCAGTATCTCTGCCCAAAAAACCCAAGTGGGGTTATGGAGAACTAGACCCAACTGAACAACAATCGCCTCTGACTAGAGCTCTTTCCACTCTGGTTTTTATTCATTTATTCATTAGACATATGCTTTCTGAGGGCCTACTATATGGAAGGCATTATTTTAGATGCTGTCAGGAGCCCAGGGAACCAAAGATTCAGAGTGAGGACGTCTTGGAGGGCAGCATCTTGTCTCTCCATCCCATTTTACAGAGAAGGGCAATGATGTGCAGAGACAGGAGGTATCATAGAAGGACGCTGCCTCCTCCCCACCACACCCACAAAGGGCAGTACCCTCATTTCTGGAGGTGATCACTGCATTGTCCTTTCTTCTCAGTCCTCTTGTGAGGTTGCAGCAACAACACCTGGGGTTTAGAAGACATCACACCCCTCATTTTGTCATGTTCTGCTTAGTTTAAAAGGGCAAAAACAATACACTGCCAGGCTACGGTCTTGAACTTGAACCTAAACCAAAAAGAGGAGTCTTACTTCATTTAAAACATGCAAGCAGCTGATTGAATTTGGGGAGATCAGAAGCCAATGGCCATTTTTCAGGATCCCAGGCCTCAGTGGTTAGGGTCCTGTGAGGCCATCCCTCTTAGACCATCCCTATTCAGAAGTAGTTGACTACTCCTAAATCAGGGGATTGACTTCATGGACAAGTGGACAGGCTTGTCTGGAAATGCAGTGATTTCTTCTGGCCATAAAAGATTCCCAAGGAGACACACCTAGCTTCCAGTCCTGGGCTGGCCATAAGCAGAATTAGCCCTAAACGGGTGGGGCCTGCTACTTGCCCTTCAAAGGAGTGGCCAGCTTATCTCTGCCCTTTGGCTAGTCCTCAGTTAACTGAAGTGTTGATGAGAATTTTATGCATTTAAATATATGTGTATATTTTGTGGATCTCATATTCACTCAATGTCAGCTTTTTTGTGTTTGTTAAATTTTAACCTTGTTCAAAATAAAAAACACCAAAACAGGTGAAAGTCCAGAAGAAAGGGTCCAAAGACCAAACAACTGGCCTTCAAACTGCTCCCGGGCAGAGAAGCCAACCCTGTCTCTGGCAATAAAGTGTCCTGTCCTCTAATCCTCCCCTAGCCCATCCTCAAGGGGGGATAGGTTTTTGGGATGGTCATAAGAAGAGATTCACCTGAACCTCAATGGTGTGCTGAGGAGACACCACGTGATATTGATGCCAAGATCTGGAATGGGAAGAAGACAGCCTGCATGTAGCGTCATGCTAAGTTCTGGAGTACAAATGGAAGAAAAGAGGACAGTCCCTGTCCACAAATGGCTTCAATTTACAAAAGGAAGCTGGCAGGAAGGGGGGAGTTTGGGGCTGAGGATGAAGGGATCTTGTATGGGGGCATCAGTTGAGGTCTGGAGGCTGGGGGCAGGGCCAAGAAAGGTCCTCCTGGGCCCTCAAGCATAATGGAGGCACCAGAGCAGTTCCTGATGGGAAGAAGGGAGCCTTACAAAAAGGAAGGAGGACCCAGACCCTAGGGGAAGGTCCAGGATGGGAGAGATGGCTTCAGAGACCCCGAGTTTGAATTGCAGCTCTGGGCCTACCAGATGATCTCCAAATCTTATGATCCCATGAAATACAAAGAAGAAGTTTGCAGAATTTTTGTCACAGATGATTTTCATGATCCAAGGCAGTAGATTGAAAACGCAGATTACATGGGGATTCTCCAGTTTATAAATCTTTACCTTACTCTCCTGTCTCCCCGCAAGTGCCCATTCTCTCTAATGCTTAAGTCATTCCCGGTAAAAGGGCTCAGCCAGCGGCCCCAAAGTGCCAATCCAACTCTCCTCTCTGCCCCCCCACCCCCACCCCTCAACTCACCCCCCTGACTGAAGTTGCCCCACTCAGGGCTTGCTCAGGGCAGCTTAGCTAACCAGGCCAAAGGGATTCTCCTCTCTGGGGGCAGTATCATTACTCATTACTCCATCCATCATTACTCCATTAAATAGCCCTTAAGGGCAGGTCTAGGAACCATGGTTTAGTGACCGTGTCCAGAAAAATCTCAGACCAACGGGTCTGCAAGCATCTGGCGAGCATACTGTGATGGTAAGTGGGGTAGGGAACCTGGGTTGGGAGCCCCAGGGCCACCCCCTCCAGGCAACATTGGACAAGGCCAGAATCTAAGATTCTGTAACCATGAGGATCTTCTCATTTACCAATCACAACCCGCACTTTTCATCGTATTTTATGCACATTCCTCAAGCAAGCAGGCTTTGCCCTGGCTGTCTCCCTTCTTTCCTGCACCTTGTGAAATCTGGTGCCACCTCCCACAGGAAGCCTGCCCTGATCTCATTTATTAGCACTGTTCCTCATTCCCACCACCACTACATTGTCTTTTCTTCTGGGGGCACGTTCTAGGTTCTCCTAGTTGGGTGGGCCTCCAACTAGGCAGACACTATCCTGTTTGTCTCTGGATCCTCAGAACTCGGAATTAAGGAGCGTAATATATGCTTATTAAATTGAACTGAATTGAATATGGGCTGGAAGCATAATCTATCTAAGCAAGAAGCATCAGTATTGGAAAGAATGAGTAAATTCAACTCTGTCTCCTCCCTCTCCTCTCTCTCTCTCTGTCTCCCTCTGTCTTTCTCTGGGTCTCTGTCTGTCTCTCCCTCCATCCCTCCCTTCCTCCTCTGCGTCTCCCTTTAAATTACTGTTGATCACAGTAGGAGGAGGACAAGCCCCAGCTTGGCCATTTTCTATTTTTCTACTTAGGAGCAGGAGGTAAACTAAGGCCAATCCCCTATTAAGCCCACAATGAAATCATGAAACATGAGAGGGTTAGAAAGGATTTGTAGGGTTCCTTGTTGTTTCCAGGATGGCACAGTGGTCAACAGAGTGCCAGTCTCAAAACCAAGTTTGACATCTACTGGCTGTGTGACCCTGATCCAGTCACTTTTAACCTCTCAGTGTTGTAGACCAGAGATATTAATATAAACTTGTGGCCCAAACAAGAATATAATTGAGAAACAGTCTAAAAAAATAAAAATACAATACCACATAGCTGTTGTGTGGTTTTCTAAGTCAACTTGTGTCAGCAGTCTCCTGTAAGGTTGGGTGACCCCATTTCCATTTGAACGTGACTCCCTTGCGATCTAGCCAATTCTAAACCTTTAAATCACAGACAACGGGCTGCTAACCTGTGTTGGTAGGGGGACTTTCCTCCCCTGGGAGTTCCTCGTGGGAGTAAAATCTCAGACCTCTAACCCCAAAACTTTTCAGAAGGATTCTCTGAAAAGCACTTATTAAGACCACCTACGTGCCTGTAGAAGCCCCTCGGTACTCTTAAGTGTAAACTGCAGCGAAACAACTGGAACCTGGCAATTGAGGACAACATGCTGTTTGGGGCGCCTGAAGTGTGCAGGCCGCACCGCGTTCAAGGGGAGCGGGGCACCTGGGAGAGACGGACCTTTAATAGACTGCTCTTCCCCTAAGGGGCCTAGCCCCTCCTCCTGCGCCATCCATGCCGCCCCCGGCGGCCGGACCCCGACTTGGGCCAGTCCACCGGACCCTTATGGGAAGTTAGTTGGCCAAACCTTGGTTCCGCTCAATGAAGGGGATTTTTCATCTCAAGTCTCAAAGCAACCTTAAACAGGCTTCCCAGGTTCCAGAGAAAGCACTGAACTGCGAATCAGAAACCCGGGATTGGGGTCAAATTCTGGCTGAGACCCGCTGACTAGCTGTGGAACTCTGGCTAAGTCACGTCCTTTCTCTGTGCCTCAGTTTCCTCCTCCTCCTCTGAAAACTGAGGGGTTGGGGGGGGGGAAGGAAGATGAGGAGAGAAAGCTGATGAAAATGGAGAGAATTGACAACCTTTCCTTGGAAAACCTGCCTAACTAACCTGAGCGCCTGTTCCCTCCCTCCCTCCTTTCCTCGCCGCCTACTCCTCCGGGCAGAGTCGGAGAGCCCAAGAGGGGTTCCCGGGGAGGAAGGCGTTAGGGGAGCTGCTGGCAGGGGGCACGAGGCTTCCGGCGAAGAAGGCATTGGGGGAGGTGCTGGCAGGGGGCACGGGGTACCCGGGAGGAAGGCATTGGGAAGCTGCTGGCAGGGGGCGAGGAGTGGAAAGGGGCACGGAGAGTCTGGTCCGGGCAGCCCAGCTCAGTTCGCCTCAAGCTGGTCCAGATCCTGGCCCAGGGCTGCCCAGGAGGTGGCTGTGCCAAGTCCTACCGTCTTTTGCTTCTTGATCCCGGACATGGTGCGGGTGGTCACGGGAGGCGGCAGCAGCGGAGGCGGCGGGACGGGCACAGAGCGGACTGGCAGGACTGGCGGCCGGACTGTCTCGGTATCGGAGGAGCGAAGGATTGGCACACCGACTAAAGGAAGCCGGGCAGGCGGCGTGGAAGGAGCTTTAAAAAGGCTGGGGAGACACGTCGCACTTCCCTTGACCAACCCCCAAAGGCTTCCCTCCTCCGTCTCTGTTTCCTCCTCCTTCTCCTCCTCCTTCCCTTCTCCTCCCCACTCCTCCCTCCTGCCTCTCCACCCTCCGGGGGCACCGGCCACCTCTGGGCCGTGGGGCGGCCCGGGGCGTGGTCCCCGGACCAGGGAAAAGGAGGAGAGGCGAGAGTTGAAGGGTGGGGACGCTGGGGCGGCGCCCATCCCGGCTGCGGCCCCTCAGCTCCGGCGCCGACTGTCAATTCCCTGCCCTCCGGCGCTGGCATCATAGGGACCGCACTGGAGAGCCCCGAGGCTAGTCCTTTCCCAGCTGGGGAAACTGACGCACCCAACACTACCATTACGGGGCCAACGAACCACTTAGTCCAATACAGTCATTCTGTGCAGTGGGAAACTGAGCCCCGTCCTCCCTTAAGAAACCAGGGATGGAAAGACTACCAGGTCCATCCCCTCATTTTGCAGATTGGGAAGGTGGGACATGCCGAGGTTAACGAACTTGGGAACCTCGGACTTTTGAGCTAGAGGGGACCTTAGAGATCAACTAGTGCAAACGCCCCCCTCCCCCCCTGACCTCCCCGCTCCCCCTGTTTCAAAAATAAAAGAAAAAGAGGCCCAGAAAGATATGGTGGTTTGCCAAAGGTCTCACAGGCAGTAAGTCACTGAACCAAAAACATGTACCATATGCTACCTCAAAGAGCCAGAACCAGCTCTCAGAAAGATTTGAATTTTTAAGTGTTTAACAGTTCTGAATTTGGAGTCAGAGGAGCTGGGCTCAGATTCTGTCTACTACTTTATGTCTGCATGTGATCTTGCGCCTCATCAGGCTTCAGTTTTCTCCAATGTAAAAATGAAAGAGTGGATTAGATGACTTCCAAAGCCTCTCTGAATCCATGTTCTCTAGTCTAGGGCTCCTTTCCACTCTTGTGACTCTGAGGACCTCCCAAGCGCTTCCTGTGGTGAGATTCTCAAGGATTCTTTAAGACGGAATACTTGCATTCACTAGCACTCATTGCCAATCCCCCCTCCACCACCAGAGCCTGGGCACCTTTTCACTACCCCTTCTACTCCAGTTGGTGGGAACCCCTGATTGGAAGAAAACCAAGGTATAGGCCAAGGCTCAATTCAACAGCGACATTCTGCAGTGACTTAGGCACTGTGGCTGATCCAGAAAAAGGACAAGACACTGGTCCTTCCCTCCAGAAGTTTAGTTAGGAAGATAATACAGAATCAGGTCGGAAACAAAATACAAGTAGGCCAAAATATCTGATGGCATGGCAATTCTGAAGGGATCCTGATTTTCTGGCTCTCAGCCCCCTGAGGGCAGAGACTCTGTCACTGTCCCAGAGCAGAGCACTAGGCTGTCTCTCTGCAGGAAGAGTGCTCAGTGGTCCTCAGTGGGTAGATGGGTTGTCTCAGCGGACAACAGAGTAGAAGCAAACTGGGAGAGGCCAGTCAGTCCCTTCCTGAATAGGACAGCTTTATGAGACTGGAAATCATTGAGCAGGTATGGCACCACCTTGGGAGAGGGAGTTCTGCGGATGAATGAAATCACAAGTTCAGGCCCTCTGACCCTCCCCTACTCCCATCCCTTGCAAAGTATTGGCTAAGTGAATTTTTATGTCTTTATTTCCCCAAGAAGAAATTAGGAGGGAGAGAATAGATTTTCATTCATTAAGAAATAAAGTTTAATTTTAAACAGAAAGAAAAGGGCCAGTGCAAGGCTCTATACTAGAGACTTACTGGGATACCAGTGACTCTGCCCCGGAGAACTTGTCTTCAGGCTGGTGACAATCCCCTCCTTGGTTCTTTGGTGCCACACTGTTGCCAAGGACCTCTGAGGGAAGAACAAAGAGAAGGAGACTTTAATAGAAGATCCCCGTGTGCTCCTGCTATCTTCTTCTCTACAGAAAGGTAGGGGGAGAACCCTCTG
Source organism: Bettongia penicillata ogilbyi (assembly GCA_023548195.1). Classification (NCBI taxonomy): domain Eukaryota; kingdom Metazoa; phylum Chordata; class Mammalia; order Diprotodontia; family Potoroidae; genus Bettongia; species Bettongia penicillata. Next base: position 1,844,294 of record JAJHZJ010000324.1, on the reverse strand, counting down.
GGGGCGTCCCTCTCCCTCCGCCACCAGAGCCTGTGTGATGACTACTCACCTGTGGCATGCTCATCAAGCAGAGGCTGAGTCCCAATCTGAAGGCCATCTCTTCTGCTTTACTTTCCCTGATTTCTCAGTCACAGTGCCAGTCTCATGACCTCAAGGGCTTGGGAGCTCCTGGGTCCCTGAGCAGGGTCTGCCTACGCTGAGGAAGGGGCTCCACACTCAGCAGAGAAGAGGATGAGCCCAACCCTTGGCCTGGCTGGCAGGAACATATGGGCCACCTAGTTGTTTGGACAATGCTGAGCTGAGGTGAAGAAATGCTTCTTCAATGATCCCACTAAGTGACTCGTATTTTAACCTCGTCAAGTGTCAGCTTTTTAGGAGAGTATTGTGAGAGCTGTGCAATTTATGTTCAGGATGTGTTCACCAGTCTTTTGTATTTTATACATTTCTTGTGTGAAGGAAATACATGACTGCTCACATCTCTGACTACCTTTTTACTCCCTTTAGGGGAGACCCAAGATAGAAGGCAGATCTGAGCCCTGAGGGATTTTAATTGGGGCTGTGGGGTGGGGGTGCACAGTGAGACAAGGAGCCAGAACTCTCTCCTTACAGGCCAGGGGCTCCTCAGGAGGAGGTGATGGAGGCCAAGCCCCTCTGGGCCAGACATTCTGTTGTTAGTGGGGGAGGTTAGAGAATCAAACATGTATGGAGGAAAGTCTGATAGAAGGGAAATGAAGGAGAGAAAAAATGAATGATAGTGGAGAGGAGAGAAACCTTCAAGGCGGGGGCACCTGAGCTGAACTTTGAAGGGAGAAGGGATTTGGAAAGCTGGGGAGGGAGTGAATCCAGGGAGTACAAACTGATGGAGACAGGGATCAGCAAGTAGGCTATCAGTTTGGCTAGAATGCAGATTGTTGTAAGCGGTGGATGAGAACCAGACTGTGGAAGGCCTTAAAACACCTGTGGGCTGGTGTGTGTGTGTGTGTGTGTGTGTGTGTGTGCGCATGTGTGTTATATGTGTGTGTGTGGGGTATGTGTAGGTGTGCAGGGGTGTGGGTGCATGTAGTGTGTGTAGTGTGTGTATGGGTGTGGGGGTGTGGTGGAGGGGTGTGTATGGAGGGTGTGTGGGGGTGGAGGGAGTGTCTGTTCGTGTGACCTACTGCAAATATGTCACACTTAGCCACACACTATACACACCCAGAGCCTTATACCTTTGAACCTTCAAAGTCATCTTTAATGCAAACTAGTCAATCCATATCCCACAGTGGTAGAGAAGAGGGGGTGGAGTTGGGCCTTCTCTCCCACTAAGCAGACCCAATTTTGGCTTCCCATAGACTAGGTTCATTCTTAGAGGAGTCTGGTCTCTAAAGAGAGGGTGGCCCTAGTTTTCTCCGTATCTGGCTCATTGCACCCCAATCCCCCCCAATAAGTGTCTAAGGGCAGTCTCTTAGACAATGGTTTGGGCTCACGGCCAGGATTTCCCCAAAGTGGGCTAACATTAAGGGTCCTCCTGGGAAGATCCTCCATGTTCATTGCACAAGGGCAGAGCAGTAGGATGCCCCTGGAGAAGGCTGGAGAGGGCTCCTGGAAACCTCACCTCCAGTGCCATCTTAGCCCCAGCCTGACTGCTAACTTTGTCTGACTGGCGGCCATCCAGTAGGCTTCACATCTGAAATGAGGAAGACATGTATCTTTGGATACCTCTGCAAGCTCTCCTGCCAGCTCGGCAAACCATCCAAGGTGTGGATTATGAGGAAAGGCAAATTAGGGCAGAAGGGAGAATCGAGAATTTGCATGATGCTTTGGAGAGCTTTGAGTTATCTCCTGAATAAGGAAGGGAAGGCTTGATCATCAAGACAAGGTCATCACCAGGGCTCTAGGTGGGGCAAACGGAAGTGACTTAGATCCCTTTGTGATCAGACCTCAAGTAACACAGAGAGCAATCGAGAATCAGTCAGGACAACCCCAGGTTGTCTGTCAGGATCGGCCCTTACTGGCTGTGACAGACCAGGCTGGTCGCCTGTCTTCTCCGACAGCCTCAATTTCCTCAGGAAAACCTGAAGCACTCCCCCATAAAGTTGTTGGGAGGCCTAAGTAAGATAACAATGTGTGTAAAGGGCTTTACAAATCTGAAAGAGCTTCAGAAGGGAGTTATTGGAGTTATTTTTTTGGGATGGATTGTTTTATTGGGATCTCTGAAAGCTGGGTGGGTAGTAGGGACCCTCATGCTGGTGTCTGGCCTTCCCTGGCATAAACTGTCTCTCCAAAGGCCTGGAGTTTTGTGGAAAGAGGGCACTGACTTGGAGGTGATCAAGGACTTGGGTTTGAATCCTCTCTGCAGCTGTCTACTATCAGGAAGACCTGAGTTCAAATCCAGCATCAGGGACTTACTAGCTGTGTGACTTTAGGAAAGTCACTTAAATTCTGTCTGCCTCAGTTTCCTCAACTATAAAACAGGGATAATAATAGCACCGCCCTCACAGGATTGGTGTGGGGATCAAATGAGGTATTTGTAAAGTGCTTAGCACAGTGCCTAGAATATAGTAGGTGCTATATAAATGCTGGTTTCTTTCTCTCTCTTCCCTCTCACACTTTCTAGCTGTATAGGGGAAGGCAAGTCGATTTGATAGTCTCTGAGCCTCAGTTTTTTATCTGTAAAATGGGCATCATCGTACCTGCCATTGAACTTTTCTCTGAACCTCTCCTTTGTGTCCCCTCATTACAACATAAGCTCCTTGAAAGCTATGGTGCTCACTTGCCCTGTATTCAGTGTTGATTGATTAAAAAGGAGGCAGAATGGGATCGCAGATAGGTAAGCTGAGACAGGCCCTGCGACCCAGGCTAGGAGTGTTCAAAGATGCTGAGGAAGGCTGGGATCCTTTGGTGAGGGTGGGGGATAGGACAGGATGGAGGGGCCGAAATGGGCACTGCTAGACGGGGGTGGTGGTAAATCAGCATCTGGAGGTCAGAGGTCATCACTCTCAGATCAGGGACCTGAGATGCCCCCAACAAGAGGGGCATCCCAACAACCTCCACTTAAAAAACTCTAATGCCCTTTGGACAGCCTTGTCAAGAAGCACTTCCTTACCTCCTGCCCAAATTCACTTCCCTCCACATTCCTTCTATGGAGACATTCCCCATTTGAGCCAGGGTCTTCCCTGGGGGAGCCAAACACAGCAAAACCAATCTTTCCCCTGGAATTTCCCTCAGTGCCAGGGGGGTGGTCGTATGCCCTAGAATAGCCTGCTTCCCCCCAGGTCTGCTCACATTGGAGTATCTACACCTTCTCCCATGGGTGAGTTCCTCAAGAGCTTCCATCTTGTGGAAGGGTTCAGGTCAGCCTTCCTTCTCACCTGGCCCAGTGCTGACTTTCTGGCCTTTAGACTGGGTCCCCCCACTCCATTTCAGCTCCCATTGTGCATATATGTTTGTATATGTATGTGTGTGTATAAAAATAAGGTAGGTCAGATTCTCTTAAAAGAGAGAGAGAACATAAGCTCCTTGGGGGCAGGGCTGTCTTGTTTTTTGCTTGTCTTTGTAGCCTGGGCCCTTAGAACAGTGCCTGACACATAGTAGGCCTTTAACAAATGATTGTTTCTTTCATTCCTTCCCCTTGCTCATGACAGCTTTTCAAAAGCTTGATGACAACTATCATGTCCCAACCCTCATCCTCCTCTTCTTTGGCTTAAACATCCCTAGTGCCTTTAATCTTTTCCTAACCTGTGTTTTATTCCTCTTAGTTTTTGTGAATTCTTCCATTTGCCTTCACCTTAATCAAAATACTACTCATTGTCCTACTTAATTTTCTCACTCTTTTTGTTGTTCCATCCTGTCCAACTCTCTGTGACCCTATTTGGGGTTTTCTTGGCAAAGACAGTGGAGTGGTTTACCATTTCCTTCTTCAGCTCATTTTATAGATGAGGAAACTGAGGCAATCAGGGTGAAGTGACTTGTCCAGGGCCATACAGCGAGTCAAGTATCTGAGGCCAGATTTGAACTCATGAAGATGAGTGTTCCTGACTTTAGGCTTTGTGTTCTGTGCACTTCACCAAATGGTTCTTAAGCACCCTAGTATCTCCCGCCCCAGGCTCTACCAATCCCCTTAAGAAATCTGCAATGTGCCATGTTAGGTAGAAAAAAATACAAATGTTAATAAATCATGCATGGCATGGTCCTTGCCCTTAACTGAGCAATCGACAAACATTTATTAAGCGTCTATTATATGCCCAGTAATGAACTGGGTGTAGGGGATATAAGGAGAAAGGACCATCCAACCAATGCCTCGTTGGTGGAGGGGTGAATTGGTTCAACCATTCTGGAGAGCAATTTGGAACTATGACCAAAGGGCTGTAAAACTCTTCATAACCTTTGACCTAGAAATACCATTACTAGTCTACCTCCCCAAGAGGAGAAAAAAAAGGAAAAGGAGCTATATGTAGAGAAGAATTGGAAATTGAGGAGATGCCCATCCACTGAGGAATGACTGAACAAGTTATGGGATATGATTGCAATGGAATACTATTGCACTGTAAGAAATGACAAGCAGTATGGCTTCGGAAGGCCCTGGGAAGACTTACATGAACCGCTACAAAGTGAAATGAGCAGAACTATGAGAACGTTGTGCATTGTAAAAGCAATATCGGACAATGACTTATCTATTCTAAGCAATACAGTGATCCAAGACAATTCTGAAGAGCTGGTGGAGTCTGAATGTAGATCCAAGCACTGCTTTTGTAACTTTCTTTATTTTTCTTGGGTTTTTTGTCTGTGTTTTCTTTCACAATATGACTAATATGGAAATATGTTTTGTATGATTGCACATATATAGTATCTATCAAACTGTTTGCCTTCTCAATGATGGGGTAAGGGAAGTGGGTAGGAGAGAATTTAGAACTCAAAATTTTAAAAAATGAAGGTTAAAATTGTTTTTACAAGTAATTGAGAAAAGTAAAATATTAAAATTTAAAGAAAGAAAGAGGACAGGCTATACCCTCAAGGTTACATTTTAATAGGGAAGACAACTTGAACTTGAGGTGCAGAGTAGATAAAAGGTCATTTGGGTCCTTTTAATGACCTTAAAAATGCAATCAGGCATGTACGCAGATAAATACAAATTACGATATAGTTAGTAGGTGAAAGGAACAGAAAAGTATGAGGAAGGAGGGGAAGCATTTACAAAGTACCTGCTATGTGCTAGGCACCATGCCTTTCACAAATATTATCTCATTTAATACCTTCATCAAACCTGGGAGGCAGGTGTTATTATGATCCCCATTTTATAGCTGAGGAAACTAAGGCAGGTAGAAGCTGAGTCATTTGTCCCAGTCATACAGTTGATGTGTCTGAGGCTAGATTTGAACTTAGCTCTTCCTGACTAACCACTGTACCACCAGCTCCCTCTATTTCTCTTAGGATACTAGCCAAAGAAGAATCATCAGATCCAAGTACTTAGAAGGAGTCCTAGAAATTATTCAATCCAACCTTCATGTTATAGAGGAGTAAACTGAGTCACCAGGCTCAGGAGGTCTTTAGACTCCAAACTCAATGCCCTTTCTTCTCTAGTGCTCCGGCCTATGCATGTTTGACTTGGGTTTTGAAGGCTGGAGAAGGATGTCAGCAGGAGAAAGTGGAGAGGCAGGTGAGCTCAGAACATCAGCCTGCTTGAGGAGAACCTAGAACACAGTACAAGGCGTAAGGAGAGATGAGGTCACCACTGCTGGTCAAACAAAGACGACCAAATGCTACAAGACAAGAGGTGCTGTGGCCCCTTTTGTGAGTGTGTCCTGCAAAGAGCGAAATAGGATATTTCTTCTAGCAGAGAAGGGGTTGGATTGGCAGAAGGAGGACTTGGGCCCAAACCACACTTTTGACACCATTTGTGTGGCCAAACTCTGTACCTCAGTTTCCTCTTTTGTAAAGTGGTGGATGCTCTCCAAACTCCCTTCCAGTTTTCAAATTTATGGTCCAGGCCTCTTAGGAAACTTCCAGATTCATAGGTGTAACCACCCCCACTCCCTATCCCTATCATCCACTTTTGCTCCCAAAATCTCTCTTCCAAAGTAGGAATTCTCCAATCCTTCCCTCTCACACTCCCCTTGCTCTGTGGCTCACATCCCTCCCCCAAAAATATACTCCACAAATATGCATTTTACAACCCCAGTTTTATGAGTCTATCATTCTATCAGAGACAATGGAGTGTAGTGGCCTCTGAACCCAGAAGACCTAGCCTCAGACTCATGCTGATGGTGTGACTCTGGGCAAGTCACCTACCCTTTGGCAATGCTCCGAGACTAGAAAGTGCCTACTTGCCCTGGTAGAGGGAGTTTTCTCTTTGCAAGTTCTTTGAATCAGTGAAATTCCAGATCTCATCCCAATCTGGTTGCCATGATTGTATCCCAGCAGAGATGAAGGGCTGAGCAGAAAGGCCCAAGGGATGGGGAGGGAAGGCATCAGGGGTGGGCTGTGAGAGGAGTTGTTCATTCCTCAGCTCATTCTGCACTGCCCCCATAGAAGGGTGGCGACTTCCCATTTGTCTTCTGTACGATGGGGAGAATAACACCTGTTTTGCCCACCTGAGATAGATGGGATGAGAGCCAAGAGAGATAATATCAGTAAAATGCCTTCATTCTTTAAAGTCCCATTCCAAATGCCCAGCACTATTTTCCTATTTTTCATTTAAACTCCATCCAATTCCACAAATATATATTACGGGCCAGATACCATGCTAGGGCTGAGGGTATATAGAGAGATGCAAACATCTCTCATTGTGCTGAAAAAGCTTGTCTTCTTTTCCTCTCATGTGACTTCAGTTTGAGAAAAATGGGACTTGAATTTCATCAGGTCATGAGATCTTATATTTAGACCATGAAAGGCTCTCGGAGGTCACCACTTGACTCAGGAGGGCATAAGCCCAGTGAAGTGGCTCACCCACTTTAATTAAGTGGCATAGGGGCATTCAAACCTGGGCAGATTCTCTGACCCCACAGCCAATTCTTTTTCCATGGCACTGTGTGAATATGTCCCTTACATTATGCCACTTTATGTTCTGCCATAACCTTTAAAATATCCATATAAGAAGGTAAACCAGCAAACTATCTTCCAACCATCCCATTTTGCTGATTTGACTATTGAAGCCCAAGGATGAAATAACTATCTTTATTTAAGGCAGAGATCACTGGTCAACATTGTTCAGCCTCCCACTCCAATACTATTAGTCTTCCAGATAGCTTCCAGTGTATAATTCTCAAATTTATTAGGTCATAGTCCATTTTGGGGCTTCAAAGATGTTGATGGAACCCATAGACAGTGGTTTGAAAACCTTGAAAATATGGCATGCACATGAACTAAAAAGGATTTGTAGAAAGAGAGCAAAATAAAGAAAATTAAACCTATTGCATGCCCCAATGCTTTACATGACAATGCTTTATACATGTGTAATTTCCCTACATAAGATGGTAGAGAGGAAAGCATTGCTAGCAAATCTCTTTTCTTAGGGACTCCCATTCACAGACTGTGCAGTACAAGGACCTCATGAGGCACAGTTTGGAACACGCCCCTCTTCAATCTTCTCTGGGTCAATGTCCCAACATTTCATCTCTCCAACTTATTTACTTAGCATTAGTTGGAAGCATGCCAAGTCAGAAGACAGGAGAAGGAAATAGGAGCTCACTTACGTAGGACTGAGTTTCTTTTGTTAGGATTTTTTTTCCTACCAGGAACTAGCCAGACTTTGAAAATCTCCATGAGAGGCAAGGGGCCAAGAGCTGGCCTCCCAAGTCTTACGAAAGATGGGGCTCAGTTCCTGCCACACCATGCTGATGACTCCCTTCCTCTGACCAAAAGACAAACAACTACACACAAAAGTTAGCATAAAGACAGCATAGGTCTCAAGGTTAAGCATGTATATCAATGGGGATTTCAACAGCTTTTTTCTAGACCAACAGACCTTCAAGTGTATGGGCTTCTCTGCTTTCAAGTGTATTTTTCTGCATTGCCCCCAAGTGTTGCCTTTCAGAAATACTCCATGGTTACTACTAGTAGTTGTAATAATGAAGGAAGAGACCCCTTGAAGTCTCAGCATGATCTGGAGTTGACCCAGGGTTCTAGAAGGTTATGCCCATGTTTTACAAGCTACAGAAGATGCTACCATTCCTTAAAGACTTCGAGTGCAGATCTTATAGTAGTTTATCTAAGGGCCACCTGAGCCAAGGAGAAATTGGGTCTTGGCAGTCAAAGAGTGGCCAGGAGGTGAGGAATGATTTGGCCACAGAAACTTGTGAATCTATCTGCTCATGAGTGGAAAGGTTTTCATCTCTTGATGAAGGGAAGACCTTCCTTGACGTAATCACAGATTTTTTAAAGTAATGAAAAAGTGGGTGAGTTGTTCATCCTTCGTTTCAAAGCAGTTCAACAATATCCCATCTTGACTTATGCATGAGTTGGATCTAAGTGAGGTAACATTGCAACAAGTCATCACCTTCATTCTCTCTTCGAGAGTCGCCAAAGTCCAGTGGCAGGACAAAAGTCAAGACAACCTGGGATACAGGGGACGACCTTGGTGTCCTCAATGTCCGAACAAGCTCTAAGATCTCCACAGCATGTGCTTCAGACACTTTCATGGCCATTGGAACAAATTGTTCTCACCCACCCATTCTGCCAGGAGAAGTCTTCATATGCTTGGGGCAGACACTCCCCTGCAACTCACCAATAGGTTTCAAACCTGTCAGTTATCCTTCACTTGGTTTAGCCTGTCTGCCAAGATGGTTTTACTAGGGAGTGGCTGCATGCTATAGCTTCTTGGAACCACAAGTGAAAAGGGCTCAGGAAGCCTTCACACCAGTGCTTGTCCTCCCCGAACACACCATGCACCCAAAGATTACTGGACCCAGAGGAAGGAGTTGCTGTTCTGTCCTGTTCGATTCTTTATTTGGGGTTTTCTTAGCGAAGATATTGGAGTGGTTCTCTATTTCCTTTTCCATCTTGATGATAATGGAGATTGAGGAATTGAGGCAAACAGGGTTAAGTGACTTGCTCAGGGTCACATAGCTAATAAGTGTCTGAGGCTGGATTCGAACTGACTTTAGGCTCCATGATCTATGCACTATGGCACTAGCTGCCCAGGAAAGGAGGGAACCCTGTTTTGTGCCTTTTCCAGATTGTGCATTATTTTATGGAGATGCTTTCATCCTTTACTACTGACTCAGGCACAGTAACTGGTTAGGGTACAGAATCCAGCTCACTGAGCTTTGAAGGAACTCCTGTCACTCAATCTTTATTTAGGAAACTCTCTGATGACCTAAATATAGTAGACACTGGGGAAAGAGGCCCAACAGCTACCAATATGCTAATATATTGTTGGTGGTTCTGTGAATTTGTCTGGCTGATCTGAAAAACATCTTGGACTGAAGGGAAATACTTCATTATATTGTTCAGAAACCTTATTAATTATTGTAATGTTTAAATCTAAGTAGAAATCGTTTGAACCCAGAATGTTGCCCTCACTTCATGAATGTTCCAGGAATACTAGAGATGGATACAAGAACCCCAGGTCTTGAATCCACTGAAAACCACCCACAGGTCTTCTTTTGGGTCCCCCCAAGCTTGTGTTTTGGGTTCACCCAAATTTTACTGAGTCTTTACATTTGTTAATGTCCAGCTCAATCTACTTTGCTTTCAAGTTGCCTTCTCGTCCAGATTACTGTGTGTGTGTGTGTGTGATCTGTGTGCTAGGACCCTTGTCTAAATCCTATATAACATAAACTTTCCAGAACCTGGATGAGGGAGAGCCACACATCCTTTCCAGCTTGCTCTCCTTTACCAAATGACCTAATAAATTTCCTTTGAAAACTATTTCAGATTTTGGGGTTTGTTCTCATGAACAAGGACCCAAGGTAGAATAGTGCCTAACTTGTATGAGCCCTTTGATTTAACAATGCCCCAATTTAGCAAGCCAACATGTGAACTGAGCACATGTTCCAACAAAGTCAGAGTCAGAAGGAAATACTTGTAGCAGAATTTTTTTAAGTTAATTTTTTGTCAACTGACAAAATAATCTATCTTCTTCCCCTCCAACTTCCTCTCTCTCCACGGAGAAAGAAAAACTTATAACAAACAAGTGTAACAAAACAAATTCTTCCTTTGACTATGCTAAAAAAAATGTTTCTGTCAGCCCTCTTAAGTTCATCACCTCTTTGTCAAGAGGTGGGCAGCATGCTTTCTTATAAGTCCTCTAGAATTGTGGTTGGTCATTGGGTTAATCACAGTTTCTAAGTCTTTCAAAGTTGTTTTACCAGACCAAATTGATGTCTGTACCACAATGTTGTTATTGTATACATCATTCTTGTGGTTCTGCTCACTTTCACCTGTATCTGTTCAGATAGCTCTTCCTGGGTTTCCCTAAAACCATTCCTTTCATCATTTCTTACAGCCCTAGAACATTCCACTCATTCACAAACCAAAACTTGTTTGGCCATTTCCCAATTGATGGGTATTCCTCCTTCAGCTTTTAGTTCTTTTCTGGAAAAATAAAAGAACCATGGGGCATTGCTTCTGTGATAGCAAAGAACTGGAAACAAAGTGGGTGCCCACTAATTGGATAATGGCTAAAAAAAGTTGAGGTATAGCAATGTAATTGAATATTGCACTCTGAAAAATAACAAATTAGAGGGATTTCAAAGGAACACAAGAAGCTTTGTATAAAGTGACAGAGCAAAATAACAAGACACATAATGACCACAACAAAATAAAATAAAAATAACTAGAAATGATATCAAGATTCCAGAGGAGTGATGAAGAAAGACATCCATCCTCTTAGTGCAGAGGTAGAGGACTGTGGGTGCAAAATGCTACTTGGGTCTCTTACAAGGGAGGGGCAATTTGGAAAGGGAGTGGTACTGAGTAGTTATGGCAATGTAAAAAAAAAATCAACAAGCATGGAAAAAGGCAAAAGATTGTTAAAAATGAATTCAGGATTATTCAAAACTCTCAGAAGTTCAAATCACTAGGATTCTTTTTTGAGTCCAGACCAGAATTTTCCCTCTTTTATTGATCACAGTGTTAAAAGTCCTAGTATTTGTTAATCAGGATGTTGTAGGGCTCTGGCTGGTCATTCTAGAGAAATTTGGTGGAAACAACTAGCTGTTCCTGTTGGATGCTATAGAAACAGAACATGGCCTTGACTGTATTTTTCCTACTCCAGTGGGTTCCTGGGGGATCCAACTCATGGGTTCTGAGCCCATTCTGAGTCCTAGCACCTGGCTGAACCAGGTAGGCTAAGAGGTCAATTCAAAAGTTTTCCTTATTAATCTCATATATGCCATACTCAGGCTCTGAGAAATTGGGACTGGGGAGTCAGAAAGAGAAAATCCTCAGGTCACTGAGAAGTCTTTAAAATGAAGACAAACAGAAGCCTACATGAAAAGTCACAGCCACAAGAAGCCTTCTAGCTCCTTTGGATGCATCTTGTTGCCCGATATATGGGCCCGTTGACTCCTCTATAGGCAGCACCCATTTCCTTCTTGTTTTTGGGCCTCTGGAGCCTCATGTGGCTCTGGTGGGTACTAAGGATTTCATAAATGCTTAATCAGAACATTCAGATCAACCCAGGCCAACAAACGCTCAGTCAATACTTGACTGTGCTTTCTAGGACACAGACAGTCCCTGCCATCAAGGAGTTTGTACTCTGGAGGGGAAGGAGGCAGCAACAGAAAGTGTTGGCTCATGGAGTTTGTCCGTAGCCATGTAGTCAAAAGGATGCCCTCCCACAAGACTGGGCAGTGGGATATTGGAAAAGGCCAGATGTTCTGGTGACTAGAAGTATGTCCTTCCCAGATCATCAATTTCCAAAGAGTCAGAGGACAATAAATTTCACTTGACTCTAGAATGCTATCTAATATAATTATTAATAAACATTCAGGTGCAATGGACCTGGGCCTGGAATCAGGAAGACCTAAGTTCAGATCTGACCTTTATTAGCTGTGTGACCTTGGGTTAGTCACTTAACTTCTGTCTCATCTCTGTTATAAGATGGGAATAATAATAGGTGTGAGAATCCAATATTTGTAAAGTACTTAGCATCGTACCTTGCACACAGTAGGGGCTTGATAATCCTTGCCCTTTTCCACCAGCATCCCACACCACTGAATCTCTCTTTGGTTTAGTGGATATAAAGTTGGAGAGATGACACTAAGTCCCTGTGGGACCCTAGGTAGGTTACTCCACTACTCCCAGCCTTTTTCCTCTACTGTCAGATGGGGATCATAAACTGACCTTGATTCCTTCCTTGTAAACAGAAACTCAGGATTGCAGAATTTGAGGACTAGGAGGGGTCTCTGCTATCATGAAGTTCTGTTCATAATAAAGCCCTATACGAAAGCACTAATGAAAGCCTACTTGGAGTTCTATATAAACACAAGCTGTTATAATTCAGAAATGTCTTCTAATTTCATGATAATACATTCTTAAAGACAGCTTTGGGGGCAGAACCTGCCAAGGTAAGTTCCTAACTCCTTCCCAGTCTCCTTGACCAGGTGTGAGTGGAGGTGATCCCACCTTGACAAGTAAGTTCACACAGCAGAGCTCCACCCTGGTTGACATGACACTCAATTAATCCTACAAACTTCTATGACACCATATTGTAGGGCAGGAACTGTACTAGGCGGGGTGACCCAATCAGTTCAACTCAGTTAACAGGTCTCAGCTGAGTATTTGTCTCAGGCCAGGTACTGGCAAGGCACTCACTGGGGAGACAGTCAGAAATGAGACAATCTCTACCTTCAAGAATTTTATCTTCTTTAAAAAAATTTTTTTTTAAATTTTCAAACAACAAAAATCCACCTTCTCTCCTCCCCTTCCTCCTGCCCCCATTGAGAAAGAAAGAAAAAGATAAAATATCTCTTACAAATATGTACAGTCAAGCAAAAAAAATAAATCCTCCATTGGCTATGTCTAAAAAATATGCCTTGGCCCATACTTATCAAGAGGTGAGTGGCATCCTTCCTCTCTCGTCCTTGGAAATCATGTTGGTGACTAGGTCCCAAGCCTTTCAAAGGTCTTTGCCTTCACAATATTGTGGCCATTGTATTGTTCTCCTGGTGCTGAGGCAGTTACCTGCTGTGGGGGTTGGGAGGGAGGGTTATAATAGACCCAGAGAAGGCACACAAAGTAATTTGGTGGGAAGGAGCCCCCACAACTGGAGGCCTCCTTCAGGGCCATGACCCCTGATCTAAGCCTCAATAATTTAGAAATTCTGCAGGGAAAGAAGAGGAAGGAAGGAGGGAGGACACTCCCTGGGTGAAGGCCCAGAGGAAGGTCACAGGATAGCAAGTTCAGGGAGCAATGAGTAGACTAACATAATGAGATCATGGGCGAGAGGAAAAACACAATAAATAAAATGATAAATGTGAAGGGCTGGGATGGAGTCAGACTTTCTAGGGCTCTGAATGCCAAGGTGAAAGTTTGCATTTTATCTGAGCCCTTAGAAAGCTCTTGAGGATTCAGAGTGGTGCCCATGATACTCGTGCAAAAGGGGGCTCCTCATGGCATCCAAAGGCTAGAGAGCTGGAAGGGGCGATGCAGAGAGGAGAGGAGCTATACATGACCTAAGGGCCTGCCCAGGGTCATTGTATGTGCTATAGACAGAATTCAATCCTTGGTTTTGCTGTCTTCAACTCCAAAGTTCATTCTACTATCCCACCAAACTGTTTCTCTCTCATGCTGTTCTAGGGAAAAGAGGTGGGGTAGGGAACCTCTCAGTTCAGTGAAGCTTGCTGTGAAATGATTCCATCCCATTTGTCCATCAGATCCAGCACATCCTCTGCAGTTATTGCCATGTGGCCATGGACAATCTGGGGCCTCAGTTTCCCCCTCTGTAAAGTGAGGGAGCAGCTCTAGAGTTCAGTGATCTCACCATCTCTTCCAACTCCAAATCCACTGTTCCTAATTGGGTAGGGACTTAGAAAAGCAACCTAGGGCTAGTTCTAGAAAACATGCTGGCATTATGTAAGAAAATCACAAAACTGTTCAATCTCCACAGTCCTACTCCTAGTGCTAGACTCCATGGAAGTTATTTCTAGAAAGCACGGTCCCTGACAGACTATTTGTAAGAGGGAAAAGTAGAAACAAATGATGTTACTGCTACTGGGCACGGCTGAACAAGCCATTGATGAAAGCTTGGAATATCATTTCATCATAGAGTGAGAAGAGATCAGCAGGATGTGGTCCAGTACACAGGAAGCCCTGGGTTCAAGGATTGCCCCTGACTTCTGCTGGTCATGTCAACCTAAGCAAATGACTTAACCTCTGTGAAACAACTAAGTGACTGATGAGTCGTTCAGCTGTGTCTGTGGAGGGAGTTCCATAGTGGGAGCTCAATGCACAGATGAAATCACAGGCGTACACCATAAGAAAGAAAAGGAATACTGAATATGGAGAATTCAAAGAAACATGGGAGGTACACGTATGAAGAAAAGTCAGAAGATAACATAATAAAGCAATACAACTCAGGTGGGATAGGAGAGAATGATGTCAGCACAAGGTTGGCCTGGAAGAAAAAGGCAGAAAATGTTTTGCAGAGGGAGTGACTAGGGGGCAGAGACGGGAGATGGGAGGCAGTATACCTGGTCAGACAAAATTAATGGGATGTTTTCCGTGGCTGAAATGATTTTCTTCTCTTTGTCTTTTTTCCACTTTGTTACTAGGGAGGCTCGCATGTGACAGTGGTACCAAAACAAAAGCTATTCCTGTACTTAAGAAAAGATTTTCCATGAGCTAACCTTCATTTTGTTTTTAATTTCCAGCACCTATGTCAGCTGGACAGGGAAAAAAAGTGGTCAGCCTTAAGAAATAATGAGGAAGAATTGAAAGAAATAGGAGAAGATTTAAATAATCCGCTTAGTGAATGAGGTAAGTAGAAGCAGGTGAGATGTACAAAACGACCATAAAAATAATATAAAAAGAAAAGAAAACCAAACAAGGCACCTTCTCCTACTGATACACACAGAGCCCATAGGGAAGGGGAGAGGGTAAAAAAGTGGCTATAAGCACATGGGTAGTGAGGGGCCAAGAGGATGGAGGAAGGACCTACTGGGCCATGAAAGCCTTCTCAAAGTTTGTTCCAGGGTGTGGCCCTTGGGATAGATGGATTGCTCTGATTCTCAGCTGGGCTTGCTCCTTGTAGAGTACAGTAGTTCAGCCCAGTGAGGCAATCCACTGCTAAGCTGGCTCCTCACCAGGTTGGACTACTGCAGGCTGGGTCAGGTGCTTCCCAGAGTGGAGCATTTCATCCCGAGGGGTCAATGAGTGGAATTCAATTAACAGCTATAGCCTTTCACCACCTTCAGCCACTGCCTTGGCTAGGTGGGACTGGGCTCTGGAGTGTTACAGTCCTCTTTTCAGCTGGAGCAATAACTGGCAGAACTTTCTCCTAACTGAGAAGTAGGGAAGGTATAGCCTCTGCCTTTTTGTAGTTCTTCCTGGTTCAAGGTCAGTTCTAGGACTCTTTTTTTTTTTAAAGAGTAAATAGTATTTTATTTTTTCCAATTACATATGAAGACAGTTTTTAATATTCATTTTTATAAGATTTTGAGTCCCAAATTTTTCTCCTACCCTCTTCTCTCCTCTCCCCTACCCCAAATGGCAAGCAATCTGATATGTTATACATGTGCAATCGTTATCTCCTAAGCTAACATTTCTAGTACAATATTGAATAATGGTGGTGACAATGGACATCCATGCTTCACCCCTGATCTTATTGGGAAGACTTCCAGCTTATCCCTATTACACATAATGCTTGCTGATGGTTTTAGATAGACATTACTTACCATTTTAAGTAAAGTTCCATTTATTCCTATACTCTCTAGTGTTTTCAATAGGAATGGGGGCTGCATTTTGTCAAAAAGCTTTTTCTGCATCTATTGAAACAATCATATGATTTTTGTTGGTTTTGCAATTATTGATATGATCAGTTATGCTGATAGTTTTTCTAATATTGAACCAGCCCTGCATTCCTGCTTTAAATCTAACCTGGTCATAGTGTAATTATCCTCATGATAAATTGCTGTCATCTCTTTGCTAACACTTTACTTAATTCATTATTCATTAGGGACATTTTCTTTCTCTGTTTTGGCTCTTCCTGGTTTAGGTATCAGCAGCATATTTGTATTATAAAAGGAATTTGTTAGGTGCTTAATGAAAATTTTATTTATTGATTAATATAATCTGTAAAAAGTGATAGTTCTGGTTCCTCTTTGCCTATGCTAATTCCTTTGATTCCTTTTTCCTGTCTTATTGCTATGACCAGCATTTCAACTATAATATTAAATAGTATTGGTGATAATGGGCATACCTGCTTCACCTCTGATCTTATTGAAAAGGCTTCTAGCTCATTTTCATTGCAGATGTTTGCTCTTAGAAAGATGCTACTAATCATTTTAAGGAATGTTGCATTGAGTCCTAGCCTTTCTAATGTTTGTTTTGTTTTTTAACAAAAATAGATGTTACATTTTTTTCACAAACTTGTTCTTGCATCTATTGGAATCATCAATCATAAGATCTTTGTTGTTTTTATTATTAGTATGTCTATAGTTTTCCTATTATTGAAGCAGCTCTGCATTCCTGGTATAAATCAACTTGGTCAGAGTGTATGATCTTTGTGATATATTGCTGAAGTCTCCTTAATATTCTATTTTAAAATTTTGCATCGATATTCGTTAGGGAAATTGGTCTATAGTTTTCTTTCTCTTCTTTGATTCTCCCTGGTTTTGGTATCAAGGCCATATTCATGTCATAGAAGGAATTCATTTACAGTTTCATTCACTATCACTTTACACTAGTAGGATATCAAGTTGTTAAATCATGAAAAAAATGAGAAAAAGGTTTGAGATTTAGTTAAGGCCCCCTTCCTTCCCATTTTTTTCATTGATTCTCTTGATATTCTTGGC
This sequence comes from Bettongia penicillata ogilbyi, assembly GCA_023548195.1. NCBI lineage: Eukaryota > Metazoa > Chordata > Mammalia > Diprotodontia > Potoroidae > Bettongia > Bettongia penicillata. The sequence continues at coordinate 1,827,360 of JAJHZJ010000324.1, read as the reverse complement.
TTTTTGTTCCTCCAGATGAATTTTTTAAATTACTTTTTCTAGCTCTATAAGGTAAATATTTTATTGGTATGGCACTGAATAAGTAAATTAATTTGTCATTTTGTCATTTTTATTATATTGGCTCAGCCTAAATATGAGAAATTAATATTGCTCAAATTATTTAGATTAGTCTTTACTGGTGTAATTGTGTTCATATAGTTCCAATGTGTTTCTTGTTCAGTAGACTTCTAGGTATTTTATACTCTATAGTTATCTTAAATGGAGTTTCTCTCAATGAAGAACCTTGCTTCTTATTTTACAAAAAAAAAAAAATAGACTCTCCTCAATGGCTCCTTGAGCATTTAAAGCCATCATGAGCTCTCCCTTGCCCCTTCTTCCTCATCTCCTACCACACAAAGGCATCTCTCTTTCTCTCCTCCTCCACCCCTGTCTCATATGAAGAGGCCAGCTCTTCTGCCTGATCCCATTCCACCAGGTCTGCTTCAGTAAATTGACTACTCCTATGTCATTCCTACTCTATTATTTATTTTTAATATCTTCCTGTCTACTGTCTCCATATCACTCCCATCCTCAAAAAACCCTCACTTGATCTTTCCATCTCCACTATCATCTTGTTTCTCTTCTGCCCTTTGTGGCCAAACTCAAAAGGCAGACACCTTTGTTCTATCTATAGTAGGTATTTCCATCTCATCTCCTCTAACTCTCTTCTCAACCCCTTAACAATCCAGCTTCTGACATTATCCATTTGAAACTCTCTCCAAAGCCACCAAGTGATATAAATCCAATGGCCTTTTCTCAGTCCTCCTTCTTTTTGGTCTCTCTGCAGCCTTTGACACTGTTGATCACTGGATGTGTGTGTGTGTGTGTGTGTGTGTGTTCAATCTTTTTCAGTCCTGCCTGCTCTTTGTGACTTCATTTGAGGTTGTCTTGGCAAAGATCCTGGAGTAGTTTTCCATTTCCTTCTCTATCTCACTTTACCAGATGAGGAAATTGAGGCAAACAGGGTCAAATCATTTGATCAGGATCACACAGCTAGTAAGCGTCTGAGGCTAGATTTGAACTCAGGAAGATGAGTCTTTCTGACTTCAGGTCCAGAACTCTACCCACCGCACCATCTTGCCACTCAATCATAATACTATTCTCACTTGGTTCTCCTTTTACCTGTCTGACATTCCTTCTCTGTCTCTTTACTAGATCCTCCTCCAGATCACACCTTCTTATAGGAGGTTTCCCTCAGAGTTCTGTTCTGGGTCCTCTTCTTTTCTTCTATATTACTTCACTTAATGATCTCATCATCTCCCATGTATTCAATTATCATCTTTATGCTGATTATTCTCAAATCTTCCTAGTCTGCCCCAATTTCTCTGCTGACCTCCAATCTTGCATCTCCAACTGCCTTTCAGACATTTCAAACTGGACATCTAGTGAACGTCTTGAATGTAACATGTCCAGAACAGAACTCCTCCTAAGTTCACCCCTCCCACTTCTCTATTATTATGGTGGTCCCAGGACAACTAAAATCCCATCTTCTACAATCTTTTTAAATTCCAATGTCTTCCCTCTTTTATTTCCTATTTATCCTGTATTTAACCTCTTTGTGTATATTTGTTAAATTATGAAAAAAATGAGAAAAAAGTAATCCCCACTTTGAGTGGTTTACTACTAAAAAGAAATACATTATAGTATGCGAACCTAAAGTGTTTCCAGATTTTCATGAGGTGAGGAGCAGAAAGTCAGTCCTGCTCCTACATGAGAAAATGGACTTGAGTCTTTTCAGCAGGATGAATATTCAGTTTTGTAGACAAGTGGACATAAAGCTTCTTCACAGACTCAAATAACAAAGCTACAGAGGAGAGAAGAATAGGGAGTCAGAAAGACAACTTGTCCTGTTTCGCTGAGGGCTTTTCATACAGGCTCTCCACACAGCTTTTCTCATTCTGGGAGGACTATCCCTAAGACTTCACTGGAGTAGGGAATTCCCTCCACCGTGAGAGGCCAGTCCCTGTTCTACCATTAGTAGTTTTACTGAGGTGCCTGAGACTCTGAGAGAGTAAGTGACTTGGCAAATCATTGTTATTTGTCCTTCATTCTCGAAGATGACCATGACTTCAGGAAAGTGATGCAATGACTTGTAACTGAATAAAACTTAAGTGAGGGAGGGCTATGCAAAGTCACCAGCCTCACCTTCTCCTCCAGAGCCATCTGGGTTCAGTAGCCACATATAGATCAAGATGACTAGAGATGGCCCCAGATGAAGTGGGAGGCCTTGGCTTTTTAAGCTGTCTTTCCCAGATCTCAGTTTGACAGGAGCAATACCTATTTAGTGATTAAGACTAGGTAAGAAATGAGGCAAAGAATGGCTTCTTTTACCTTATTCCCCTCCCCCCCAAAAAAATCAGTCTGGGAGGGGAAGGGTTTCTAGCCAAAACAGAAACAGTTGCAACTTTCATTTATTCTGGCCATCAGGGCCCAAACAATGACCAGGTGGGACATTGACTGGGACCTATTGTTGACCAAGCAATGAGAGCCAGAATGATTTAGGTTCAAGGCATGGTCCTTAGACATCTGGCCTCTAAACCCCAATATATCTTTCTATCATTCATTTTATATGCTGTGCAAGGTGCTACAAAGGCCCACAAAGACAAAAAGAAGCAGTTTCTCCCTTCAAGAAACTTGTATTTTGCAGGTTTTGTTAACCTTGGCCAAGTCATTCCACCTTTCTGAATCTCAGTTTACTTACCTAATCACTAAAGCTGGAGAGTTGTGTGGTTCTTTTACTGAGTGGTTTGATCTCATTAGAAGGTGTTCCCAAGCTAATCAATCAATTGTTGAATAAACATTTATTAAGAGCCTACTGTGTGCTAGCCCTATTCTAAACTATGAGGATATAAAGAGGTAAAAGACAATCTCTGTTGTAAAGAACCTCACAATCTTATGGAGGAGACAACATGTAAGCACATACAAACAAAGTAAAGTGTCTACAGGAGAAATCAGAAATAATTAATAGGGAGAAAGCATTGAAATTACAAGAGTGAGGAAATCTTCGTGTAGGTGGTACAATTTTAGTTGGGATTCAAAAGAGGCCAGGGAAGTCAGAAGGCAGAGAGGAGGAAGAGCCTTCCAGGCATGGAGGAGAACCTGAGAAAATTCAGGAAGCCCAGGGATGAAGTGTCCTCATGAAGGAACAGCCAGGAGGTCAATGCCACTGAATTGATGAATATGAGTCACAGGAAAGGAAGGTCTAAGAAGCCTGGAAAGGTGGGAGGGGGCCAGTTTGTGAAGGATTTTGAATGACAGAAGATTTTATATTTGATCTGGGAAGTAATAGGGAACCAATGGAATTTGTTGAGTGTGTATGAGATGATTAGACCTGTTCTTTAGGAAAATCATTTTAGTGGCTATATTTGGATTGGATGAATGGGAGTGGAGAGAAACTTGAGGCAGGCAGCCCTAAGCAGCCATTGCAACAGTCCAGGTGATGAGGTCCTGTCCCAGGGTCGGGGCAGGGTCAGAGGAGAGAAGGGGGCACATTCCTGAGATGCCACCAAAGCAACATCAACAGACCTTGGCACCATATTGGATATGAGAGATAGTGAGGAATCCAGGTTGTGAGCCAAAGGGACTGAGAGGATAGTGTTGTGCTCAGCAGTCATAAGGAAGGTAGGAAGTGGGGGAAAGTTTAAAGGAAAAATGAGTTTTAGTTTTGAGTTTGGCCTCCTGGACAGACAGTTTGAGATATCTGAAAGGCTGTTGGAGATGTGAGACCAGATCTCAGCAGAGATTGGGCCAGGAATCATCAAAATGGTCATTAAATTTGTGGAGCTCACTTCAACAATCTGATGAGTATTCCCTGTGATCAACAGCATTCCTTTATAGAGAAGCCAGTTTACATTCTAGGTAAGCCCCAAACCAAGAAGTAACTGAAATCAATATTTACTTAGGTGAATTGCTATTCAAATTAGTTACCTGAAATGCTGAGATCTTTACTTCTTGTTAAGGCCACAAATTTGCTTAGCGAATTCTTTCTTCCTACAAGTGAACCACCAGCTGAGTCCAGTGAAGTAACTGAACTCCCCAATCTACAAAGTATTCTGAGTTTCTCATAGAGATCTAATATAAATAACAGGCTTTATTACTGAGGTTGGCCCATAAGCCATCTTCCAGTATTGAATAGGGACTATAAGAGTGATGATCCCAAACACAGAGAGAACCCAAGTAACAATGTAATTAATAACTTCAAAAGTATAAACAAAAGCATTACGTTAAGGCAGAGGAACTGGGGTTCATTAAATGATCAATTGAGGTCCTAAAGGGGAGAAAATAAAGCATATTTCCTTCTTCTTCCTGGAGAGGTGAGGGACTGGTATGCAGCATGTATTTTCCCAGCCAGTTATTTGACTTCTGAGATTCCTTTCCATCCCTGCCTAGATCTGCCCAGCTAGTGCTTGGGGTCTGAGATTCCAATGCTGCTCCCTGGCCTCAGGGCTTTCAGCAGTGGGCATGGCTGCTATTTAATGTGAGCTTAACTTCCCAGAAAACGGAAAAAAAATAAGACCATAGAAGGTTACTTTCTTGGTGAACGGATATTTCCTCCTTTCCTTTCTGATGAGGAAGAACAATGCTTACCATCAGGGAAAGACATAGAAGCCAAGACCTCTGTATCCCAAACATCCGGAATAGATATCCAATGGGCTCAGGCCAAGGAAGAGCTCAAAAAGGATTTTGAAAATCAAGTGAGAGAGGTGGAGGAAAGAATGGGAAGAGAAATGAGAGAGATGCAAGAAAAGCATGAAAAACGGGTCAATACCTTGCTAAAAGAGACCCAAAAAAATGCTGAAGAAAATAACACCTTGAAAAATAGGCTCACTCAATTGGCAAAAGAGGTCAAAAAGCCAATGAGGAGAAGAATGCTTTCAAAAGCAAAATTAGCCAAATGGAAAAAGAGGTTCAAAAGCTCCTTGAAGATAATAGTTCTCTCAAGATTAGAATGGAACAGATGGAGGCTAATGACTTTCTGAGAAACCAAGAAATCACAAAACAAAACCAAAAGAATGAAAAAATGGAAGAGAATGTGAAATATCTCATGGGAAAAACAACTGACCTGGAAAGAGATCCAGGAGAGACAATTTAAAAATTATGGGACTACCTGAAAGCCATGATCAAAAAAAGAGCCTAGACATCATCTTTCATGAAATTATCAAGGAAAACTGCCCTGATATTCTAGAACCAGAGGGCAAAATAAGTATTGAAGGAATCCATTGAACACCACCTGAAAGAGATCCAAAAAGAGAAACTCCTAGGAACATTGTGGCCAAATTCCAGAGTTCCCAGGTCAAGGAGAAAATATTGCAAGCAGCTAGAAAGAAACAATTCAAGTACTGTGGAAATACAATCAGGATACCACAAGATCTAGCAGCTTCTACATTAAGGGATTGAAGGGCATGGAATAGGATATTCCAGAAGTCAAAGGAACTAGGACTCAAACCAAGAATCACCTACCCAGCAAAACTGAGTATAATACTTCAGGGGAAAATGTGGTCTTCAATGAAATAGAGGACTTTCAAGCATTCTTGATGAAAAGACCAGAGCTGAAAAGAAAATTTGATTTTCAAACACAAGAATGAGAAGAAGTATGAAAAAGTAAACAGCAAAGAGAAGTCATAAGGGACTTACCAAAGGTGAACTGTTTACATTCCTACATGGAAAGACAATATTTGTAACTCTTGAAACTTTATCCGTATCTGGGTAGTTGATGGAATTACACACACACACACACACACACACACAGGGAGAGAGAGAGAGTCAGAGAGCACAGGGTGAATTGAATAGGATGGGATCATATCTTAAAAAAATGAAATTAAGCAGTGAAAGAGAAATATATTGGGAGAAGAAAGGGAGAAATGGAATGGGGCAGGTTATCTCTCATAAAAGAAGCAAATAAAAGACTTTTCAGTGGAGGGAAAAAGAGGGGAGGTGAAAGAAAAAATATGAAGCTTACTCTCGTCACATTCGACTAAAGGAAGGAATAAAATGCACACTCATTTTGGTATGAAAACCTATCTTACAGGATAGTGGGGGAGAAGGGGATAAATAGGGTGGGGGGGATAATGGAAGGGAGGACAGTGGGAGGAGGGAGCAATTTGAAGTCAATACGCTTGGGGAGGGACAGGATCAAAAGAGAGAACAGAAGCAATGGGGGGCAGGATAGGATGGAGGGAAATATAGTTAGTCTTACACAACATGACTATTATGGAAGTCATTTGCAAAACTACACAGATATGACCTATATTGAATTGCCTGCCTTCCCAAAGGGAATGGGTGGGGAGGGAGGGATGGGGAGAATTTGGAACTCGAAGTTTTAGGAACAATTGTTGAGTATTGTTCTTGCAACTAGGAAATAGAAATACAGATAATGGGGTATAGAAAATTATCTTGCCCTACAGGGCAAAAGAGAAGATGGGGATAAGGGAAGGGAAGGATGTTAGAAGAGAGGGCAGATTGGTGATAGGGGCAATTAGAATGCTTGGCATTTGGGGTGGAGGACGGGAGAAATGGGGAGAAAATTTGGAACCCAAAATTTTGTGGAAATGAATGTTGAAAAGTTAAATTAATTAATCAATTTTTTAAAGAAGTTAAACATGAAAATAGTTTTTACATGACTGCACATCTATAACCTATATCAAATTGCTTTCTTTCTTAATGTAGGGGTGGGGGAATGGAGAGAATCTGGAATGAAAAAGAATGAATGCTAAGAATTATTTTTACATGTAATTGGGGAAAAATAAAATATTAAATTTTAAAAATAAAAAGTTAAACAAAATCTGGGCAAAGAGAATATCCCAATATAAATAAAAACATTCACTCTGATCAGTCTCAATTTCTACTAGGGACACAAGGGTGACTCAACACTAAGAACACAATTAATTATAAAAACAAAAGGATTATATACATAGATGCAGATGAAGTTTTGGATAAAACAAAATACTCATTATGTTAAAAACCCTAATCTTACAAATCACAGGCCTAATGGTCTTTCTTTAACAGGATCATTTTCTAGATTTAGGCACTATGCCCTGCCCTGGGATCTCCTCTCTACCTCATCTTCAGCTCCCCTGTTCTGGGTGGTCTTCCCCACTGAAAAACTCCTTGAGGGTCAGTGCTGCCTTTCTCTTTGCTTGATTTCCATTCCCAGCACTCTTAAGCACATATAAGCTTATTGACTGACTGAGTAGATGTGACCTTGCTTCCTGAGACTGATGGTTTGAGATAGAGAGGATCAATTCCTTTCTTATGGCATAATTTAGGGTGTCTCTGCTCCAAGGGGCAAGCCAGTGTTCCATAAACTTGAGAATCCAAACTACCATCAAAGAAAGATGTTGTACTCTGTGTTTTGGGTATAAGCGTGTTTATAGTTAAAGTATTCTGTCTTCTACTTAGAGAGAAAGAGGACAGAATACATCCCCCTTTGAGAATCTCTATTGGACATCAGACGATTTTCCCAGTAAGATAAGACTCAGTTACAGAGCTCGAGTGAAAGTCAGATTAACATTTTGCTTCATCAGACAAAAGTCTCTTAAAATGTCAAGAGAATCATTTCCCTAAAACCATTAAAGCCTTCTTCAGCCACTCCCCATTCCCAGGATTCTCCTGCCCATCTGCTAACCTAATTCTGTCTTCTGGGAGAACAGTCATCCCTCCCACAAACCCTTGCCCTCCAACTTTTAAGCAATTTCCTCAAAACAAGTCTTTTGTAAAAAAAAAAAAAAAAAAAAAAAAAAGGAGGATTGTTTCCTAAGAATCTCAATTAAATACTGCAGAAGAGTTATCTTTATTCAGGGTAGTTTGAAAAGAACTGGGGAAAACTTGCTTTATTTCCTAATATTTCTAAAAGAGGGAGAGGCATGCAATGGGGTACTTTCATGCTATGGAGGAAAAGGGCTTTCTATTCAACAAGAACCAGTAGGAAAACTGGACAGTAGTTTGGCAGAAATTCTATTTAGTCCAGCTTCTTAGACCATGAATAACAACAAACTCCAAATGGATAAATAACCTAAATATAAAAGGTATATAATTTTTTTTTTAAATAGTAAAGAAGGAGAGGTAACTTTCACAACTAGAGTTACAGGGAGAATTCTTAACCATACCAGAGAAAAAATAAAAGAGACTGAGAAGAAAATTACACACTAAATGCATATAATTTAAAGTTTTGCTTAAAAAAGATATAGCTTAAACAAAACATGCAGCATGGAAGGAAAAGCATACATTAAGTATCTGTGACTAAAATTTGATATTTGAAATGTATAGGGAATAAACACAAATGAGTAAGACCAGGAGCCATTCCCCCAGATGGATAAGTTGCCAAAGAATATAAACAAGTAAACAGTTCTCAAAAGAGAAACTATGAATTGCAAACAATCATAAGAAAGACAGCTCCACATTGTTATTAAGAAGAGAAATAGAATATTAAAAAAAGAACAACTTGGGTTTCTCTTCACACTCGGCAAACTGACAATAATGACAGAAAATGAAAGCAGTTGGTGTTGGAGGGGCAACACACTGAGGCACTTCTGGGGCAGCTGGGAATGGGCTCAGTTTTTCTGCAAAGCCATTTGGAATGACGCTTTTTTAAAGATCACTGACCTAAAGATCCCATTGCTGAGTATCTGCCATGTGCTTGGCACTGTGCTAGGCACCAAGGATACAAAGACAAAAGATATTTCCTGCCCTCCAAAGGCTTTTGTGCTACAGAATGAAACAACACATATACAAGTAAACAAATATAGGGATTTCTAAAGTTCTTCAAGGTATGAGATATCTATATCAATAGATGTGATGTCATTTTCTTTTCACAACAGCTCAGTGAGGCATGTGCATGGGCTAAGCCCTGAGAACCACCAACAGAAGAAAAAGAAAGACTTTCTCTGCCCTTCGGAAGCTTATGGCCCAATGTGGAAAGACAACGTCGAGAGAAAAGCTGAAGAGGTGTGGGAGGGGGATGAGAAGGGAAAAGGATGGTGGAGACATAAGTCCTGGCAGCCAGGGGCAGAAATAAGTCCTGAAAGAGTGCTGGCCTGGGCCCTTCCATAAAACTGAGTTGATCCATCAGAGGAAAAGGACACAGGACTGGAAGACTCTTCCAGGGTGAGAAGCCGTAGGATCAAATGTGACATGAATGCAATGGAACATTTGTGTGCCTTATGAAATGATGAAAGGGATTTTTTCAGAAAAAAACCAGGAAGACTTCTATGATCTGATACAGAATGAAGGGAGCAGAACCAGGAAAGACTTTAGAAGCCTTATCAAGTCAGTGATCAAGCAGGATTCCAGAGAGCTGATGATGGACTATGCTCCTCACCTCCTGATGGACTCAAACTCAAGGATGACAAGGATATTTTGGGCATAACCAATGAAGGAATTTGTTTTTCTGAACTATATGTATCTGTTTAAAGGGTGTTTCATTTTTCTTTTCAGTAGTGGGGGTAAAAATTGGAAGGAGAGAAAATAGACAGTTGCTATTTAAAAATAAGTTTGAAAAAATAACAAAGTATAAGATACAGGGTATGAGACAGCTTTTATTCCTTCCATCACAGAAAATGCAACAAATGCAAAAGAGTCATCCACAAATGAAAATGGAAAGCCAAAGCTCTCCAGGATACTCTCAGAAAAGCCTGGAAAGACCTACATGAACTGATGCAAAGTGAAATGAGAAGAACCAGGAGAACATGTATACAGTAAGAGCAATATTGTATGACAATCGACTGAGAATGACATAACTGTTCTCAGCAGTTCAGTGATTCACGACAATTCTGAAGGAATCACAATAAAAAATATTATCCCTCTCCAGAGAAAGAGCTTAGGGAGGCTGAATGAAGAATGGAGCATACTTTTTCTTTACTTCCTTTATTTTTCTTGGGCATTTTTTTTGTCTATGCTTTCTTTTAAAACATAACTAATGTGGAAATATGTTTTGCATGACTGAATGAACATGTATAACCTATAGTAAATTCCTTTTTTAAAAAATGTATTTACTTATTTAAAGTTTTCAACATTCATTTCCACAAAACTTTGAGTTCCAAATTTCCTCCCGATCTCTCCCCTCCCCCCACCTCAAAACTCCGAACATTCTAATTACCCCTATCACCAATCTGCCCTCCTTTCTAACATCCCTCCTTTCCCTTATCCCCATCTTCTCTTTTGTCCTGTAGGGCAAGATAAATTTCTATACCCCATTACCTGTATTTCTTATTTCCCAATTGCGTGCAGGAACAATACTCAACAGCTGTTCCTAAAACTTTGAGTTCCAACTTCTCCCCATCCCTCCCTCCCCACTTATCCCCTTTGGGAAGGCAAGCAATTCAATATAGGCCATATCTGTGTAGTTTTGCAAATGACTTCAATAATAGTCATGTTGTGTAAGACTAGTCATATTTTCCTCCATCCTATCCTGCCCCCCATTGCTTCTATTCTCTCTTTTGACCTAGTCCCTCCCCAAGAGAGTTGACTTCTACTTGTTCCCTCCTCCCATTGCCCTCCCTTCCATCATCCCCCCACCCTGATTATCCCCTTCTTCCTCACTTTCCTATATTGTAAGATAGGTTTTCATACCAAAATGAGTGTGCATTTTATTCCTTCCTTGAGTCAAATGTGATGAGAGTAAGCTTCACATTTTCTCTCTCACCTCCTTCCTTTTTCCCTCCACTGAAAAGTCTTTTGCTTTCCTCTTTTATGAGAGATAATTTGCCCCATTCCATTTCTCCTTTTCTCCTCCCAAATTATTCCTCTCTCACCTCTTAATTTCATTTTTTTAGATATGATCCCATCCTATTTCACTCACCCTGTGCTCTGTCTCTCTCTATGTGTGTGTGTGTGCGTCTGTGTAATTCCATCAACTACTCAGATACTGAAAAGTTTTAAGAGTTACAAATATTGTCTTTCCATGTAGGAATGTAAACAGTTCCACTTTAGTAAGTCCCTTATGATTTCTCTTTCCTGTTTACCTTTACATGCTTCTCCTGATTCTTACGTTTGAAAGTCAAATTTTCTTTTTAGCTCTGGTCTTTTCATCAAGAATGCTTGAAAGTCCTCTATTTCATTGAAAGACCATTTCTTCCCCTGAAGTAGTATACTCAGTTTTGCTGGGTAGGTGACTCTTGGTTTTAATCCTAATTCCTTTGACTTCTGGAATATCCTATTCCATGCCCTTCAATAGAAGCTGCTAGATCCTGTGTTATCCTGATTGCATTTCCACAATACTTGAATTGTTTCTTTCTAGCTGCTTGCAATATTTTCTCCTTGACCTGGGAACTCTGGAATTTGGCCACAATGTTCCTAGGAGTTTCTGGTTTTGGATCTCTCTCAGGAGGTGATTGGTGGATTCTTCAATATTATTTTGCCCCCTGGTTCTAGAATATCAAGGCAGTTTTCCTTGACAATTTCATGAAAGATGATGTCTAGGCTCCTGTTTTGGTCATGGCTTTCAGGTAGTCCCATAACTTTTGGGTTGTCTCTCCTGGATCTATTTTCCAGGTCAGTTGTTTTTCCAATGAAATATTTCACATTATCTTCCATTTTTTCATTCTTTTGGTTTTGTTTTGTGATTTCTCATAAAGTCATTAGCTTCCATCTGTTCCATTCTAATTTTTAAAGAACTATTTTCTTCAGTGAGCTTTTGAAGCCCCTTTTCCATTTGGCTAATTCTGTTTTTTAAAGCATTCTTCTCCTCATTGACTTTTTGAACCTCTTTTGCCAATTGAGTTAGCCTATTTTTCAAGGTGTTATTTTCTTCAGCATTTTTTGGGTCTCCTTTAGCAAGTTGTTGACTTGCTAAGTTGTTGACTTTTCATGATTTTCTTGTATCTTTCTCATTTCTCTTCCCAATTTTTCCTCCATCTCTCTTCCTTAATTTTCAAAATCCATTTTGAGCTCCTTCATGACCTGAGCCCATTGAATATTTATTTTGGATGTTTGGGATACAGAAGCCTTGACTTTTATGTCTTTCCCTGGTGGTAAGCATTGTCCTTCCTCATCAGAAAGGATGGGAGAAGATATCTGTTCACCAAGAAAGTAACCTTTTATTGTCTTTTTTTTCCCCTTTTTTGGGCATTTTCCCAACCAGTCACTTAACTTTTGGATCTTTTGTCAAGAGTAGGGTATACTCTGGGGATCTGTAAGATCTCAGTCCCTCCAAGGTGGCACAGTCAAGCGTGTACACTGGTCTGGGAGCAACCAGAAATTTTGTGCCCAGAATCTGTGAGTAATAGAGTTCCCTCTCCACAGCCAGCTGGCCTCTAGTTCTACCAAACCAGCATTGGGGGCTGAGATTCAGATAAGCTACTCAATTCCCCAGGGTTTTCAGTGATGGCAGGGCCGCCATTCAGTGTGAGATAAAGATCAGCTGCTCTATTCCTCCAGGAGCATTAAGTAGGGACAGGGCCACACAGGGCTGAGGTAAGGATCAGCTGCTCAGTTGTCCCGGGGACTTTACATTTCAGCAATGGATGTGGGCTGCTGTGGGAGCTGTTGCAGCCCGATGTGGCCTCCGCTGCTGCCTGAGGCCAGAGCTATGGGAAGATCTCACTCCCTTCTTGATCAGCTGAAAAAACCCTGTCACTGACCTTTGGTGCCTTTGGGTTGAGGGATCTGCAAACCACCGCTACCACTGCTGGGGATTCCACCCCCAAGGTCTGCTCAGGTCCTCCTCCCGACAGACTGTGCAGCTAAGGCTGGGCTGGGCTCCGCTCCATGTCTGGTGCAACAGACCTTTCTCATCAGTCTTTCAGGTCACCCTAGGCTGGAAAATTTTTTAAAATGAATGCTAAAAATTGTTTTTATTTGTAATTGGGAAAAATAAAATATTAATTCATTAAAAAAGAAAGAAAGAAAACCAGAGCTCTCAAATAGCTCCCTAGGCTTGTTAGATTGCCCTCAAACATACAGAAGTTTGAGACACTCAGAGCCACTTAAAAAGCACAATCCCTCCACCTACCTACAGTGTCTGAATCATTTCCAGAAATATGAAGGACTGGCAAGGGGTACATCCCTGACCCTATGACCTGACCCCTTATGGATTGAGTCCTCCAGCTACAGGGCAGTCATCTTCTTTTTCCAAATTACATACTGTTGAATAAATCTTCTCCGTCATCCAAGCTGATATCCAGCCCTTGAACTCAGGAACTCTCAATGTCATGATAATTTTAGAACTTGAGAGCTCTCAAAACCAGAATTTACCACAAGGTAAGCCTTGGGAAAAAACATTCTCATGATGCTTAGACATGGTAGTCAAAGACTAGTGGGGCAGGAGCTCCTCTCTCAGACTCACTAGGGCAAGCTCTGGCTACTTGACATGTGCTCCTCCTGTACTCAGAGAAGTGAGGGACTCCTTTCTTCCTCCTGATTGCCACAGTCTGGTCTGGAAGGCCAAGGAAGAAGAAGCTCTTTGAATGAATGAATAAGCTCGTTCACAAGAATCCATTCCCATCCTCTGACTCTCAATGATCAGGAGACAGCCTTAGTCACACAAAATCAGTCAGAGGGGACCCCTGTGTGGTAAGGGGGCTCTGGTCCCCTCTCCCAGAGCCAAACCACCTGCATCAGCCTTTCAGGGATCAAGAGCTTACACTGGGGGCTTGGAGGCATGTGTTCTCTAGTACTTTCTGCTCAATGCACCAACAGTTGGGTCCCCTGCCCACCCCACACTCTTAGGGGCCAGTAAATGACACCTCAGCTCCATTTAGCCATGAGAGAAGATATCTTCAGAGGATCTCTTCATATATTCTAGCCCCTGTTATATCTGTGTCCTCACAGCATAGAGGTAGGACCTGTGCCTACCTCTGTAGAGAATACCTTTCAGAGAAAGGTCAATGCTCTGTCATCATACCCAATTGTTTGGGTGACTCATCAATCAAGTTAAGCAGGAACTCCCTTGGAATAGGATTCAAGATATATTTTTCTATATGACTATTTTTACAGAAAATGTGAAGGTTTGTATTTGTTAGGAAAAAAGTTCAAGACCATAGCATAAATGAGAATATTAGTAAATTGGAGGGAAGAGCCAGTTGTACAAAAATGTTCATAATTTTATTGGTAAGAGAAAACACATGTTAACAATTCACAAGTTTAATTTGTATTATTGGAACAATTGGCATATTGGCCCAACTAAGGGTGATCCCATTATCTAGAATGGCAAGAATAAGGAAACAAAGACATCCAGAACCCCTCTGAAAAATGCTGCTGATGGAAGAAAGAATAAGAAAGGCAATGAAATAATAGCAGTGACAATAATATAATCCAGAAAAAAAAATCATAGAAGAAAAAGAGATCAGAAAAAGATGCAGAAGGAAACAGAATACTTGTTTACTATTCTTTTCAAGTTAACATGTGTTTTTGAATAAAATCTAAGTAATCAGGATCACTGGGCATTCTGTGAGCCCTATCAGCAGTGACCTGGGACTCCCCAGGTGCTGAGAGTTGAGTCCTGCTTCTGACACATTAGTGGAGGGGCCTGGAAATACTCTATGCCCCTGTTTCTAAAAAAAGTGTCCTACCTACCTCACAAGGCTGATGCTGGGGAAGTGCTTTAAAAAATCTCAAAGCACTATCCGTCCTGGTGAGTTGTTATCATTATTGCTAGGCCAGAATGTTCACTGACCTCTAGTCAAATTGCTATATCCAAGGTTCTGTTAGTAAAACCTTGTCCCTTTTCAAAGGGCTATTGATTTATTAGTTACTCAAATATTCTCTCATGGTCAAAGGCCCTTTGCTGCTTCCCTAAATGATGAAATAGAATAGGATCCCAAGAAAGTGGGTCACTTCAAGGTCATCTTGCTCAGTATCATCCTTCCCTTAGGAACATCTGGTAATGTTCTATTATTGAGTTAAGACCCAGAAGGATCAGGAATGCCCAGAGTTTGCAAAAGCAACCTGGCTAAGCAGTTTTGAAAAGATTTATTTTCTGCTCTAGGGCTTTTAATGTCTTTTTTTAGATTCTCTCTTTAAATTGACTAGACATCTCCCCAAGGTATCACTCATGGTCTTCTGCCTTGTCCATTTTCTGTAAATCTTCTTCTATCTATATTGCAAAACAATATCCATCTCCTCTTCCACTCATTTACCGGTTCTCTGGGAATGTTTTTCCAGTTGCCATGGAAACTGGAGGTATTCCAATCTCAGAGTGTTAACTTCTGGAGAGTAGATCCCATCTCTCAAGAAATCGTGTGGTTTCTTGACAAGGACTTTGGGTAAGATGCAAAAGGCCCCCGGAAGGAGGGTTCTCTGGCCTCTCTGGTCTCCTACTTCCAGCACAGAAGGGAAGGTTGCCACTTAATGGGGTCTGTAGCTCGTGAATCCTTGGAAAGAATACCTGAGTCTCAGGGAAGAAGATGGTTATGTGTAGATATGGCTACTTCTGTCTTTGGGAAAAGAAAAGGAACCAAAAAGTCTAGGAAAGAGACTCAATCATGACTCTAAGGATCAGCAGTGCATGCGATGGGAAAGCCCTGGCCTGGAGCTCAAGGGACTGGTTCTGTTCTTCCTAAAAAGTGCTTCAGGTCACCTTTTTACAAGACTGTTCTGATCATTAGCCTTATTCATGTTAGTCACTCCCTCTCTCTCTGCCTCTCTGCCTCTCTGTCTGTCTCTCTCTGTCTGTCTCTGTCTCTGTTTCTCTCTCTGTCTCTCTCTCTCTCTCTCTCTCTCTCTGTCTCTCTGTCTCTGTCTCTGTCTCTCTCTCTCTCTCTCTCTCTCTCTCTCTCTCTCTCTCTCTCTCTTTTGTTTTACTTACAGCTTTTATTTTTCCATCACACTCCTCTCCTGCTATGCCTCCTCATTGGACCCTCCCTTGCAATAAAGAAACAGTTAAGTTAAACCAGTTACAAAAGCAAGTGTGACTGGTAACATATGCAATAGTCTGCACCCACAGTTCCCCACCTCTCTGCTGAAAGCAGGGATGTACCTTTTATTATCTGTTCTCTGAAGCCAAGATTGACCATTAAAATCACTCAGAGGTCTTCAGTCACATTTCAGTGTTATTTTCTTTTACGCAATGGTAGGATTATGTGAATTGTTCCAGTTCTGCTGGTAAAAGTGTTCTGTTAGACATTGAGCACCATACTCACAACCACAACAGCAAGGCCACACTCTCCCCTCCCTTCCAGATCTACTTTCCTGGGTTATGGTCCACCTTAGAATGTAAGTTCCTGGAAGGCAGGGATCAACTTTCTTTTTGCTTGTATTTGTATCTCCAGCATTGAACCCAGGGTCTGGCACAGAACAGGCTCCCCTGTTCTCCCAGAAGAAAGATCAAGGCCTTTGGGAGCAGAGGAAGGACCTACAGCTTCTTGCCTGGGAATCCTTCACATGGTTGCTAACTAACTGAGATTCTGGTGGGTGGGCCCTGGGATGGGGGGAGAAGAAACTCCAGTGTACAGAGATTCTAGCAAGGTAGAAAAGGTCTCAGTGGTTAATGTACTTGGGGGTAAATGAGAGGCACGTGGATGTACAGAATGTCCCAAAAGTCTTGGTTCATATTTAGGCCCTGTCTTTCCTTGCACTTGCAGTTATAGAATTCTAGGCAGCAAATGTGCTTAGGCCCAACATAAGAAGGGTCACAGAAACCACAAATCAGAGCCTATAAAGAGAATCATGGTAGTCTTAGGTCAACAGGTCCTATAATATTACTATATTAGCAACATATATACAAACAACCCTAAATACATACAAAATAATGAGGAGAAATTAGTGAGGTCTCTCCAGCAAGTACCGAAGAATTGGGCATGATGTCCCCATTTCACCATTTTTATCAATTAATTATCCATTCTGTGTCAAACAGCAGCTCTTGTCATTGGTTCTAATAACTTCTGACAGAAATTGAGTCTGCTGACATCAGAGGGTCTTCCAAGTCTTTGAGTTTCGCTGCTCATAATATACATAATCAGATAGAAATCTGTCTTACCTGACAGGAAAGTAGGAGGGAATGAGATTAATTAAAGGTGGAGTCTGAGGGTGGCAAAGAGACTGACAGAAGAGTAGGCAGATGGAGGAGGTGGTAGAGAGAAGCAAAACACTGCGGAAGAGGTGAAAGGAGAAAGAGGACAAACAGGAGGAAAAGCAAGATGGAAGGAAATAAATAATTAATAATCATAACTGTGATCATGAATGGAACGAACGCTTCCATAAAATGGAAATAAATAGCAGAGTGGACCAAAACTCAGAATCCTATAATATATTGTTTATAAGAAACACATTTGAAGCAGAGAGATACCACAGAGTGAAGGTAGAATATACTATGCTCCAGCTAAAAAAAGCAGAGTTATCAGTTCTAATCTCAGACTAAGCAAAAGCAAAAACAGACCTAATTAAAAGAAATAAAGAAGGGAAGTACATCTTGCTAAAAGGTACCATAGACAATGAAGTAGCAGCAATACTAAACACACACACACACACACACACACACACATATGTACACCAAGTGGTATGGCATCCAAAGTCTTAGAGGAGAAAGTAAGTGAGTTACAGGAAGAAATAGACAGCACAAGACACAGTAGTAAATGACCATAGTAACCTAGATTCTGATAAACCCAAAGACCACAGTCCTTGGGATAAGAATTCACTGTTTCACAAAAACTTCTGGGAAAATTGGAAAAACAGTAGGGTACAGAGTAGGTATAGACCAACATCTCACATTACATACCAAGATAAGGTCAAATGGATGCATGATTTAGACATAAAGGGTGACACCACAAGCAAGGAGCAGCCTACCTGTCAGATCTATGGTGAGGGGAAAAATTCACAACCAAACAAGAGATAGAGAACATTACAACATGTAAAATAGATCATTTTGATTACATTAAATTAAAAGGCTTTTGCACAAATAAAACAAATGCAACCAAGATTAGAAGGAAAACAGAAAGTTGTGAAACAATCTTTCGAGTGTTTCTAACAAATATGCTAGTTAGTTACACACTTTCAAGTGTCTCATTTCTCAAACATATACAGAACTGAGTCAAATTTATAAAAATATAAGCCATTCCCAAATTGATAAATGGTGAAAGGATATGAATGGGTAGTTTTCAGATATAGAAATCAAAACTATCTATAGACATATGAAAAAGTGTTCTAAATCACTCTTGACTAGAAAAATGCAAATTAAAACAACTCTGAGATACCAGCTCATACCTATCATATTGGCTAATATGACAAAAAAACCAACATAAAATAGTAAATGTTGGAGAGGATATGGGAAAATTGGAACACTAATATACTGTAGAGAAATTTGAAACTATGCCCAAAGGGCAACCAAACCTTGGGTATACCTTTTGATCCAGCAATACCACCATTAGGTCTGTATCCCAAAGAGATCATAAAAAAGGGGAAAGTACCTACATGTGCAAAAGTATTTGTATTGGCCCTCTTTTGTGGTTGCAAAATATTGCAAATTGAGGGGTTTCCCATTAGTTAGGCAACAGTTAAACAAGCTGTGACGTACGAATGTAACAGAATACTATTGTGCAATAAGAAATGATAAACTGGAAGATTTCAGAAAAACCTAGAAAGACTTGTATGAACTGATACAAAGTGAAATGAGCAGAACCAATTAAAAAAAAACATTGTACACAGCGTCAGCAACACTGTGTGATGATCAACTATCAATGACTCAACTCTTCTCAGCTACATAATAATCCAATTCAAGTACAAAAGACTCACAAAGGAAAATGCTACCCATATCTAGCTAAAGAACTGATGGACTCTGAATGCAGATTGAAGGATATATCTTTTCATTTACCTTATTTTTTTGTGGTTTTTTTCCTTTTTCATCTGTTTCTTCTTTCATAATTATGCCTAATATGAAAATGTTCTACATGATAACACATGTATAACCTATATCAAATTGCCTACTATTTCAGGAAGAGGGGAGGGAGGGGAGGGAGAAAAATTTGAAACTCAAAATCTTGTAAAAATGAATGTTAAAAATTTTCTTGATATATAACTGGGGGAAAATACTATTAAGAGAGAAAGACAGAGACAAAGCAACAAAGACAGAGAAAGAGACAGAGAGAGAGAGGTTCAGGTTTGAATTTTAACTTGCACAAATTCCTTCAGTTTTCTGGATCTCTCAGTTTCCTCATCTGTATGAAGAAGAGGTTGACATTGATGAGCTATAAGGTCATACAGATCTACAGCTATGATCCCAATATTCTCAGCTAGCACCAGTCCATATCCCCTCAAGTTTCCTGTGGTAATTTCTTCAGCCTCCATGTTTTGGGTTTCTATGAACTGACAGTCTTTCTGGGCTCCCCACAAGTGGCCATGCAAAGTGGCTTGTTCTTCATCTCTGTATTCCAGTGTCAAGGGGTCTTGAGAAGACTCTGTAATGTGGATTCGACTCACTACTCTACTCTTCCAAAATTTCCCTTCTTCTCTATGTCAAGAACAAATAGTTCTCCCTCATTGCTTGGCATTTTACAGGATGTCAGTCTGAGCTCCTTGGCAGATAGGCCTCACTCCCACAAAGAGTATTCTACTACCTACTTAGGCCTTTTTGCAAGTAAACCAGCTGCAAGCCCGTATCAGAGTTCAGTGTCTTGCCATCCACAAGCCTGAGTCATTGTCAAGGATTTCTGAAAGACTGTGGAGGACAGAAAAGGCAGAAAGATGTTTTTTGTTTTTTTTTTAGGAAAAGAATTTTGTAAAGATGGGATTTTGTAAGCTATGGGTCAGGAGTTTTAACTTTTCTGTGGTCTAGACCCTGGTCTGGTCTGGTCTGGTGACAGTCTGGTGAAGCATCTAGGTCCCTTCTCAGAATAAGGTTTTTAAATGAATAAACTAAAATACATAGAATTATAAGGGAAACCAATTATATTCAAAAAACAGTTGAAAAAATATATAAAAAACAAATAAACCAAGTTGGTGCTTGGTGAAGAATGCCTGCTGTAGACTAAAGTACTTGACTTGAAACCTGGCAAAATGATAGTGCACAATATTAAAAGGATGGTTAGTAAACACCAAGAGAAGGAAGCAGTGATCACTAGAACCCGCATGGCTTTATCCAGAATGTGTGATGCCAGGTGAACCTCATTTTATTTTGCGACAGGGTTCCTAACTGTTACACCAGCCAAATGCTACAGATACCACTTACCTAGATTTTGGTAAAACATTTTACACGGTCTCTTCTGTTAGTCTTACAGACACAATGGAATTATGTCATCCATGGTACAGCTAGGATGCATATTCAGAAGGGTGGACTTGCTAGACTCAAAGAATCATTAATGGTTTGATGTCAGTTTGGAAGGAAGTCTCCAGTGGTGTGCTCCTGGGAAGCAGGTCTAGTCTGGCCAGGGCTGTTTTATATTTTTATCAGTGACCTAAATAAAAGCACAGACAGTATGCCTATCAAATTTGGAGAAGACATAAAGCAGGGATGGGTAGCACTTCTATATGGCAGAGCTAAGATCTTTTAAAAAGCTCCTGAACAGGGAGAACATTGGAACTAATGTAATAAAATATAATTTAATAAGAATAAATATAAACGTAATGTAATAAAGTAGTATTAATATATTTTATTAATATTATTATTTAATAATAATTTAATATATAATATTTATAATAATTTAATTTAATAATAAATGTTTATTACTATTATTAAAATATTATTAATATATTTCTATAATTATAATAAGAATAAATATAAATACTTGAGTTGAAATAATCAGCTTCCCAAGGACAACATGAGTAAGATGTGACCAGACAGCAGTCTGTCTGAAAAAAACTTTGGAGACGTTAGTGGTCTACCAGTACAATATGGTTAGTGTCTGGCACTCAGAGGTTACATATGAGGTTAACCAAATTCTTGGTGAATTGAACTGAATGGAATAGTACAAGCAGACGCTTTAAAAATGAACACAGTGCTGGAATGCTTTAAGAGAGACACAGCGTCTAGGACCTGAGAGGCAAAGATCACACCATACTCAGTCGAAATCAGGCCACCTTTGGGATATTGTGCTCAATCTGGGGCACTACAGTTTGGAAAGTTGGAGCAGGACTGAGCAGCTGAAGTGTTGTGAGGATAGCAACCAGGAGGATAAGATGCCTTGAGATCCTGCCAAAGGAGGGGATTTGGGAAGAAAAAGAAGACTCAGAGTTAGGGGATGGGACAAGAGAGTAATGCAGGAGAGGGATGAGGCTTGTTCCGTCTCTCCTCTCCCTCCTCTCCCCATCTTTAACCTGTACCCCCACCCTGGGGGTAGGACCAAGATGACAAATGGTGAGAGACCCTTGGAGGCAGATGGAAGTTAGGGATTAGGAAGAGTTTCTTCACATTCAGGCCCCCCTCCCAGAGTGGAACAGGCTACCATCATGTGCCTCACTGGACATCTTCAAGTCCACACTGGATGGCTCTTTGCTGGGGAATTTTTGTCTAGGTGGAGGTGGGATTAGCTGCCTCTAAAGCTCTTTCCAGCTTGAGGGCGAGTAGGATTTGGATTCTGTGACCTCCCTGGAGAGGTTCTTTGCCTATGGTGAGGTGGGAGCTCCACAGCTGTCCTCCCCTCCTTAGCACCTTGAAAACCACAATCATCCTCCTTTCCCTTGTCCTACCAACCTGAGGCTTTTTCTTAGCCCTTGAGTTTATCATTCCCCTTCACCTTGACTCTTTCCCTTTTTCTTCAGGTTCTTCCATGAAGGCCCTCTTTTTCCTCCTCCTCCAATTTCTCAGGGCCTCCGAAATTTCCCCTCATCATAATCAACCTCTGACTTTCTTCATGATCCCAAGCCCTCTGAAGTGTCTATGGCTATGCGCTTCCTCGTCCTTCTTCATCTAAAGTTCATTTCCTTCTTCCACCAAACCTAGAAGCTGTCCTGGTGACTGAAGTCTCTCAAGCCTATCGCCTCCTGTCCCTGTCCCTATCACCATGTGTGCCAAGGCTTTGCCACCTCTTTTCTGGACTTTTAAAGTAGTCTTCTGATTGGTCTCTGTAGGAGTTAGACAAAGGTTAAATCTCCACAAATGTAGGTTCAACCCTCTTAGGTGTTTCTAACACAAAGAAACCATATCCTTGCAGGTGCCTATAACAAATCTAATTAAAATTAGTGGATTTGCTTCGACCTCAAAATCAAGATATAGGCTGATCCAGCTCAAACTGGTCAGGGCTAGCTCGTCTACTGGGACAAAATGCAATTACACATGCTTAATTAGTTTCATTAATATTAACTGACACACCTTACCATTTTTTAACATGGAACGTATGATGGGGAGAGGGGTTACATGCTTACACATAGCAAAGAGGGAACATGGGAGGGGGGTATAAGGAAGATTGTAACCCCAGAGAAGCTGGCCCAATCTAATGTCTGAAGGGAAGAACAGTGCTGAGATAACTGTTTAAAAGCCTTCTTGCTTCTGTACTTAGTCCCCTCTCCTCCTGAAGAGGATCAGAGCCTGCTTCCAGCCAGGAGTGTCCATCTCTGGACTTTCTTAATAAAGATTACCTTGATACTGAAATTCAGTGTCAAGTGCATTTCTAACAGTCTCCATTCCTAGTCTTATCCAAACCTAACCCAGCTTTCCAGGACCGGTTGTAAGTCCAGATCTGACCCAGTCATTACTCTGTTTAAAATCCTTTCATGACTCTGTCACCTACTAATAAAAGGGCAGATGACTTAGCCTAACATTCCAGACAGTCTAGAGTGATCTAGAGAACACAGGATTTGAACTGAGATAATGTATACATGGCCTTGATCAGAGCACATATGGGGCACTGTGCTTGGTACTAGGAAAATTTGAGGAGGGAGAGTGAAAAGCTGGAAGTTCTCCAGCAGAAGGCAGCCAGATTGACAAAGGATCTTGAGATCATGCCATGGGTGAACTGATCAAGGGTACAGACTAGAAAAGAGGCCTAGGAGGACACACTAGCTGTCTTCTGGCATCTGAAGGGCTGTTTTATAGGAGGATCAGATTCATTCTGTTTGGCCCCAGAGGGCAGGACCAGGAGTGATGAGGGGAAGTCTTAGGAGGCAGATTTAGGATCGATGTTTGAAAAATCTTTGTAACAGTGAGAGCTCTCCTAGAATGGAGAAGACTGCTCCCTGGAGGTGGGATGACTCTTTTTTGGGGTGTTTTTCCTAGGACCTCCAATGTCACTGTCTGTAAGTAATGCTACCTTTTTTGGGTAGAGTTGGCTCACCCTTGAAAAATAAATGAATCCATTAATCAGAAAGCATTTATAATTGTCTACCAGGTGCCAGGAAGACCAAGGCCTAGGGTTGGGAACATCAAGTAAGAAAACAAAATTGTCCCTGCGCTGAAGGAACCTATGTTCTCTTAGAAGAATAAACATATACCATAGAATTAAATACAAATGTATGCCAATGCACACAAACTGAATCAGGAAAGTTTTCTTGTGGGAGGAAGAGCTTAGGCTAGGCTTTTTAATCTACTTTTTAGATTAATTATTTTTATAAGACTGCATTGTTTTTCCTTCCCACCCCCATTAAATGATAAATATAAGTAAATAAAAACAGAGACCTTATAGCAAGCATTCATTATCCAACCAAACCAATTCTCAGATAGACTGGCCTAAGAACATATATATTCATCTTCATCTCTCAAAATGGCAGGCGGTAAACAAGTGGGAGCTTTATGTTCAGTCCTCTGGACTCATGGGACATCATGGCACCAATGAGAGTCTTCAAGTCTCTCTCACACAGTTCTCATGGTTCTTTGAGCTGAGCTTTGAAGGAAGACAGGAATTCTGAAAGGCCAAGGACAGAAGGAAGATCTTTCCAGACATGGGAGACAAGCTGGACCAATGTGTGGAGAATGGAAACAGCACATGGTGGAGGAGAGATGGCACAGAGTCTTCTTAGAAGAGGAGAGGCAAGCCATGGAGAGAACCCAGAAAGGGGCAAGATCGTGTTTCAGTTTGAAGAATGAGCACACAAGGTTGTGTGTCCTCTTGGCAGAAAGGAAAACAAGCCTCAGAGGTCTAGTGGAAATTTCTGCACAGCTCAGGCACCTGGACATGGCACTAGCACTGCCCCTTAGTGCCCAGTGGCGGCTTGGCATGCAGCACCTTCTAGCTGCAGGTCAGTGCTCTGTGCCCAGCAAGCTGTCTGTGACTGTTTGGAGAATCCTGAGAGTGGCCTGTTTCCTGTGACACCATCTCTCCCCTCTGTCCACATACATGGGGCCACTTGGCTATTCAGTTGGCAGAGCAGACAGGGCCAAGAACTAGGGCTCTGTTTCTTTTCCCAACTTTCCCTGAAGGCGTCACTGTACTGGATGAGCTGTTTCTCCAAATGTTTGCCTGACCTCCATAGCTCAGGACACTGCATAAATGAAGCCTCCTATACAGACAGCAGACAGGCAGGAGACTCCCTGAACCATGACAAAACTGGACTCAAAGACCTGTCGAGCCAGATTGCAAAAATTCAGCTACCAGCTTGCTATGATTGTGAGGAAAATGAACAAGCCACAAGGGGGTGGGGGGCCCATGGGCCCAGGGCCTTCTGCTCCCTAGCTTCTTCTGGGAAAGATTGAGGGAAGGGGAGAAATCAGATGCCCCAAATCTGGCAGGCAACAATATCAAGTTTCCTGATCCAGCCTCTCATTTCACAGGCAAGGAAATGGAGGACTAGAAAGGGAAAGTCTCTTGATGAGGTAAGAGAGGTAGCAAGTGGCAAAGCTGATATTCCAGTTGGGCTTCCAGGGCCAATGCACAACTGTACAAAATGGCAGGTGACACTGATTGGCCCCTTGGCTGTTCAGTAGGTGTCTGGAGGAGCATCTTATGCCCACTCCTCATGGGGCTATTGAGGTACGCTATTGAGGTACCCAGAAGACCCAGGGATCCCTGCAATGCCCCATCCTGTTCCCATACGGGGTAGCTGCTCTCCAAGGGGCCACCTCTTGCTCTCTGAGGAGCTGACCTCTAGGGTACCCTGGGTCTTCTGTTTTTGCCTGTATCCCAGGGTCTTACATGGTCCCTGGCACGCAGTGCCTGCTTAATAAGCATTTGTACCATGAATGAATGAGTGAATGACATCATCTCTTGGGACCAAAGTGGAGTCAACTACATCCATTATGCTTTTATAGAACTAGGAGAGGCCTATTTAGAGTTTATTAACACTCACCATTCTCTCTCTTTCTGTCTTTTTCTCTCTCTCTGATTTTCTGCACTTTCATACATCCCCCCTCCACCTACTCAGATTTTGAGAAGAAGCAATAATAGAAGTGTCCTCCCATGGGATTCAGTCTTGTCATCACCCCTAGTTTGCCGCTGGTATCTTTGAAACAGCAGAGTGGGACTAGAGACTGGGTGGTATAAAGAAAGAGCCCTATATGAAGAATGCTGGATCCTGGCCCTTGCAGCTTAGTATCTATATGACCTAGAGAAAGTGGTGTCCTCTCAATGAGCCTCAGTTTCCTCTTTTGTAAAATGTGAGGGCAATCTTGAAAGTTCCTTCCATCTCTACATCTTTGGCTTCATTGTAGGGTGCCAAGGAAATCTGGCTGAACACTATCAGGGTTTCTGTAGAGGGAATTCCAATGGGCTAGGAAAACTTTGAGGTCCCTGTAATTATTAAATGCATTGGGGGAAGGGGAGTTGGAGAAGTGAAATCAGAACAACACAAAATAGCTGACTTTGGGCAGTGCTGGTACAGAATCCAGCAACGCCTAGCACACCTATGGGGGCTTCAGACACAAGCCCTTCTAGAACCCGCAGTCTGGTCAATTATATGTTCACCTTTGCAACATTCTAAAGAGACCAAACAAACATTTTGATCTAATTTATGATACGGAGCATCTGTTCGTGAAAGCTGTATTTCAATGCAGCATTCATCACACAGACAAGAAGGTGGGAGTTTGGTGCTGGATCTGTTTGGTTTTCCACATCTTTAAAAAAAAAAACACTGAAACTGGTTTACAAAAAATTTCTTATAAATAGCACAGTCCTGCTTTTAAATAAATGAATGAATGAATGAATGAATTCAGCATATACTCCACTTATGCACTCTTGGTCTCCTGCCAGTGATGGTGGAAAGGGAACAGGGCTGACATCTGCCAACTGGAGCACCAGCAGGACTTGGAGAACCATTCTGTCAGCACATTTAGCTCACAAGATTTCTCAGGGCACAGAAACTAGCTTCTCTAGCAAAGAAAGCATTTTCCTGCGTAGGGCTCTTAGTACTCATGCCACCCTTCAGCACAGTCATTTTAGTTTCAAAAGATGGCACACTGCATTTTTCACAAGCATTAAGTACTAAAAATATGTAGTGGGTAGTGCTGGGTTTAAAAGCCAGAGACCTGGGTGCAAATCCAGCTTCTGGTATTTATTAGCTCCATGACCATGAGTCAGTCACTTAAGTTCTGTGTATGTAACTGAAGAATTAACAGAAGCTATTCTCCATGATAAAGTGATACTGAGGTAAAAATGACCTGGAGTCTGAGGAGCTTGGTTCAGATCCCACCTCTGACACTTACTACTTGGGTGACCTTGGACAAATCATTTCATACCTCAGCTCTCTCACCTGTCAAACAAAGGGGTTGAACTAAATGGCTTCTGAGGTCTCTTCCAACTCTAAGATCATGAAGAGGTCATTCAGTAACCCTAACCCTAAATGCCTACCCATTTTACAGATGAGGAAAGAGAGATAGAGGGAAGTGAGCTAACACCCACAAGATCACATTCCTAGTCAGTAAGGGAGACAAGAAGGAACCTGGATCCTCGATCTCCAAACCCAAGGGCTTTTTTCTCACCCACTCAAGACATATGATCCTAGAATCCTGAGAAGTCCTTCCCATATACTGAGAGACCATGACTGAAATAAAATTCCACTTTCTTTCATTTAGTCCCATGGTACTTCTAAGTTGGAAGACATAGTCAGGCATTTAGCTCTCTAATGTCTGTCCCCTTCCCTTTCCTTCCTTCTTTCCTTTCCATCATTCCTTCCTTCCTGTCTTCCTATCTTGCCCAGGCTAGGAAAGTAGGAAAGAAGGAAGGGAACAAAACAGGAAGGAAGGATGAAAGGAAAAAAGGGAGAGAGGGAGGGAAGGAGAAAGAAAGAGAAGGAGGCAAGACAGGAAGGAGGAAAGGGAGGGAGGGAGAGAAGGAGAAAAGAAAGACAGAAGGAAAGGAAGGAGGGAGAAAGACTGAAAATTTTGGTTATAAGTAATTGACTAAATCATTAGAACTGAGAATCTCAATATCTGGGTGCTTATATTTAAATAAAATTAATTGAAGGAGGAAGCTGGGAAAATAAAGGCTTTCAGCTACCGGTTATATTGAAATTCATGCTACAAAAGGTTGACTCTACTCTCAAACTCTTTCACTGCAAAGCAATGGTCCTAAGTCTTCAAGGTACAGCATTTAGCAGTTCAAATCACACACAGATTGAAAATCTGACAACTTTAAAAATAAAGTTTCCTTGAAAACTTTTCTCTGACTGGGAAGAAATTGGCTTTTCTTACAAATGGAAATTGTGTTCCTGTTAAAAAATAATCAATTTAAGAGACTAAAAAAAGCCCTTGGAGAATGAATTGGCAAGACTGCATCACCATCGGGTTACATAGAATTGCCAGAGCTGGCCTTAGAGGCACCACACACTGCAAAGCTTTATTCCACTCCTGTGGACTCCAAGGTCACTCCTCAAGCAAACACTAAACTCTTTGAATAATGGGGAAGATTCAGAGAAATTCAATATATGGAAAAGTCTCCTCATATCAAGATTTGTTCCAAAGTAAAAGAAGCTGCTTTAGGAATAAGCTCCACATCACTGCAAATCTTCAAGTACATCTGGATGACCATTGAGTTCAAATCATTAAACATTTATTAAGCACCAACTGTGTGCAAGTCACTTTAGTGATACAAAGATGAAAACAGCTACAGTCTCTGACCTTAAGGGTCTGACATTCTGCTAAGACAGATAGAATCAGAGCCTGTCCTTTGATATTCTGATGAATCAACAGAGGGTAAGCTCCTTGAGGGTTGTAATTATACAAGTTTGGGGTCTTTATATCCTCTGTGCATCATACCTGGCCCATAGCTGGTCCATACTAAATGCTTTGTTATGGACTGATTGAATTCATGACTTTATGAATATTGATGCAGCCTTTTCTAGAACTTATCAAAATCCATCCACTCTTTTTTATTGAAGGCAATTCTTGCCCATGCCCTTTGATAATTTATCCACAGAAGTTACTCCAAGAATTACATCCTTTCTCTGATTCTTTTTTTAAATAATATTTTATTTTTCCCAATTGCATGTAAAAAAGATTTTTAACATTTTTTTTTAGTTTTTTTAGTTTTAGTTTTCCTAATTCTCTCCCTCCCTTTTTTTCCCCTCCCTGAGATGGTAAGCAATTTGATATAGGTTATACATGTGCAGTCTTGCAAAACATAGCTCCATTAGTCATATTGTAAAAGAAAAACCGATCAAAAAAACCCTACAAAAATGTCAAAACAGTATGCTTTGATCTGCAGTCAGATTCCACCAGTTCTTTCTCTGGAAGTAGACAGCATTTTTTTTCGTAAGTCCTTGGAATTGTCTTGTATCACTTGGATCATCTAGAATTGCTGAGTCATTCACAATTGATCGTCTTCATACAATATTGCCATTAATGTGTACCATGTTCTCCAGTTCTGTTTCACTTCATTTTTCATCGGTTCATCTAAGTCTTTCTAAGTTTTTCTGACATCATCCTATTAGTCATTTCTTATAGTACAATAGTTTTCCATCACGATCATATACTGCAACTTGCTCAGCTACTCCCATTTGATAGGCATCCCCTCAATTTGACCCCACAAAAGGAGTTGCTATAAGTATTTCATATATGATAATTATTTTATTTTTGTGGTTTTTCTGTTTCATGGTATTTATGTTTCCTGAGTTTTCTTGGTGATCTTGCTGTTATATATATATATAAATATATATATCCTCAGAAATCAGTACATGGTGTGCCCTCTAAAGGGCTTGATCTGAAAACATGCCTTAATTTTACATATAGGGCCTATTTAACAAGTTTGACTCCTTGGAGGATACATGAAATTGTGACTGTCTATGTATCTCAGTTTATTAAAATTCATGACATTGAAGGAAACACAGGAACTATGACTTGTGATGCATAGTACACTTGTTCCCTGTTGTGAGTTTAAAAAAAAAATCCTTTTCTCTTTTTTACCTCTTTGAGATACAGGCCTGTAGTGGCATTGCTGGGTCAAAGGGTAAGAATAGGTGTTTTTATGTTTTAACTTTGTTTTTAATTCTTGCTTTTATTTCTCTCTTTTTAAAATTTATTTAGTATTTTATTTTTCCCAGTTACATGTAAAAACAGTTATTAATATCTGTTTTTAAAACTTTGAATTCAAAATTCTCTCCCTTCCTTTCTCCCCATTCCCCCTCATTGAAAAAACAAGAAATATGATATAGGTTATACATGCGTAGTCACGTGAAATATTTCCATATTAGTCATGTTGTAAGAGAAAATATGGACCAAAAAAACCTCAAGAAAAATAAAGAAAGTAAATGAAAGCCTGCTTCAATCTGTATTCAGACTCCATCAGTTCTTTCTCTGGGGATGGATAGCATTTTTTGTCATACGTCCTTCAGAGCTGTCTTGGATCATTATATTGCTGAGAATAGCTAAGTCATTCACAGATGATCATATTACAGTATTGCTATTACTTTGTACACAACACATTTCACCTTGCATCTGCTCATGTAAGTCTTTCCAGTTTTGCTGAGAGCATCCTGCTCATCATTTCTTATAGCACAATAATATTCCATCATAACCACATACCACAATTTGTTCAGTCATTCCCCATTTGATGGGCATCCCTCTCAATTTCCAATTCTTTTCCCTCAGAAAAGAACTGCTATAAATATTTTTGTACATATAGGTCCTTTTTCTTTTTGTTGTTGTTTTTAACTCTTTTGGGATACAGACCTCATAGTGGTGGTTTTAGGTCAAAAGGTATGTGTGGTTTTATAGATCTTTGGGAATAGTTCCAGATTGTTCTACAGAATGGTTGAATCAGTTCACAATTCCACCAACAGTGCACTAATGTTTCATTTTCAACACACCCCCTTCTACATTTGCCATTTTCCTTTTCTGTCCTACTAGCTAGTCTAATAGGTATGGGGTAGTATCTCAGAATTGTTTTGATTTGCATTTTTCTAATCAATAGAGAGTTAGAGCCTTTTTTCATATGGCTATAAATAGCTTTGATTACTTCATCTGAAAATTTCATAACTTTTGATTATTTATCAAGTGGGGAATGGCTTTTACTTTTATAAATCTGACTCAGTTCTCTATATATTTGAGAAATCAGACCTTTATCAGCGAAATTTGCTTCAAAAGTTTTTTCACAGTTACTATTGCTAATTGAATTTCCCTCCATCCAATCCCACCACCCCCCATTTATTCTATTCTCTCTCTCCTTTCACCCTGTCCCTCCTCAAAAGTTTTGCTTCTGACTAGCCCCTCCCCCAAAGTGACCTCAATTCGATCACTATCCCCCTTCTCTTATCCTTTTCCCCTCCTTTCCTGTAGGGTATGATAGATTTCTGTACCCAGTTGAGTATATATGTAATTTTCCAGGCAATTCTGATGAGAATAAGGTCCATCACTCCTCCTTATCTCTTACCTCTTCCCCTCCACTGTAAAAGCTTTTCCTTGCCTCTTTTATGTGAGATGATTTACCCAATCTACCTCTCCATTTCCCTTTCTCCCAGTACATTCCTCTTTCACACTTTAATTTCATTTTTTTGAATATCATCCCTTCACATGCAACTTACACTTGTGCCCTCTGTCTATATATATTTCTTCTAACTAACTTAACAATAAGGAAGATTTTATGAATTACAAGTAAGTATCATCTTACCATATAGGAATGTAAACAGTTTAACCTCACTAAGTCCTTTATGATTTCCCTTTCCTGTTTGCCTTTTTGTGCTTCTCTTGAGTGTTGTATTTGAAAATAAAATTTTCTATTCAGCTCTAGTCTTTTCATCAAGAATACTTGAGGTCCTCTATCTCATTGAATATCCATTTTTCCTCCTGAAGGATTTTACTTAGTTTTGCTAGGTAGGTGATTCTTGGTTGTAATCCTAACTCCTTTGCCCTCCAGAATATCATATTCCAAGCCCTCTGATCCTTTAAAGTAGAAACAGATAAATCTTGTGTTATCCTTACTGTGGCTTTGTGGTTCCATAATACTTGAATTGTTTCTTTCTAGTTGCATGCAATATTTTTACCTTGATCTGGGAGTTCTGGAATTTGGCTATAATATTCCTGGGAGTTTTTATTTTGGGATCTCTTTCAGGAAGTGATCTGTGGGTTCTTTCAATTTCTGTTTTACCCTCTGGTTCTAGAATATCAGGGCAGGTTTCCTCAATAATTTCTTGAGAGATGGTATCTAGGCTTTTTTTTAAAATCATAACTTTCAAGTAGTCCAATAACTCTTAAATTATCTCTCCTGGACCTATCTTCAAAGTCAGTTGTTTCTTCCAGTGAGATATTTCACATTATCTTCTATTTTTCATTCTTTTGATTTTGTTTTGTGATTTCTTGGTTTCTCATAAAGTCATTAGCTTCCATTTGCTTAATTCTAATTTTTAAGGAATTATTTCCTTAAGCAAGCTTTTGTAGATCCTTTCCCATTTAGTCAGTTCTACTTTTTAAGGAGTTTTTGTTCAGTGAATTTTTTGCGCCTCTTTTTGTATTTGGCCAATTCTGCTTTTTATGGCATTCTTCTCCTCAATGGCTTTTTGTACTTCTTCTATCATTTAGCCTAGTCCATTTTTCAATATATTTTTTTAATCTCCTTTATCAAGTTGTTGACTTGTTTTTTCATGATTATCTTGAATCATTGACTTAAAATCATTTTTGAGCTTTTCTGTAGCCTGAGACCAATTCATATTTTTCTTGGAAGCTTTAGGTGTAGGAGCTTTGATTTTGTTATCTTCTTCTAAGTGTGTGTTTTGATCTTCCTTGTCATTATAGTAACTTTCTATGGTCAGAATATTTTCTGTTGTTTACTCACTCTTCCAACCTATTTCTTGATGTTTAACTCTTTAATAAAGTAGGACTCTGCTTCCAGGGTGGAGGGGACACTGTCTCAAGCTTCAGAGGTTTTGTGCCACTGTTTTCAGAAATACTTCTAGGGATCTGTAAGTTTTGAGTTCTTCCAAGGTGGTATGATCTAAAGAGAGGTATGTTTACTATTCCTCTGATTTGTGATCCATTCTATGAGTGACCACAAGCACTCTTTTCTGCCCTGGAACTGTGAGGAGTGTCTCCACTTCATTGCAGTCAAAAGCTCTAGGTGCTAGTGCTCCTCCTCACCCTGTGACTGCCAGTGAAAACTGGGACCCCAGATCTAAGTATAGGCAAAGCAACAGAGTCCTGCCTCAATGCTAGCAAAACACTGTAATCTCCTCCTGACTAGTTATTTTATCCCCTTACCATTAACCATGCTGCTGTTACTGATTCAATGACTCCCAAGGCCTGCTCCTACTTTGTTGGGGCATAGTCTGTGTTCCACTCTTACCCAGGTGCTATAGATCTTTCTTGTTGACCTTCTAAGTTGTCTCTGACTGAAAAATTATTTCACCCCATCCTTTTGTGGGTTCCACTGCTCCAGGAATTGTTTTATGGCATTATTTATAGCATAATTGTTTCATGCCATGGTGTTCAGAGGGGTTTGGAGGAGAACTCTCAAAAGACACTGCCTTTTCTCCACCATCTTGGCTCTGCCCATAATTTTATAGTCCTTTGGGCATAGATCCAAATTGCTCTCCAGAATGGTTGGATCAGTTCCCAACTCCACCAACAGCCTGCATCTTCATTTTAAAGATGAGGCAACTGTCTCTGAGTCTTTTAATATTTTTCAGATACCAGAAACACTTGAATTATCAACCTTTGATTCTTCACTCTTGCTACATGTCTGAACCACATCCAATTCTGGTCAGACTGATGATGTCTTATGTACTACTTCTTATAGACAAGTTATTGCTGAAAATATGCTACAGGCTGTTGCAACCTTGTCCCCAGGTGTCTCTTCATTATCCTTTACTTCATTTGAAATATAATTCTTCAAAAGGTAGGACATTCCATCAGTCACTTGATCCACAACTATGGGCATCATGGAAGAATACTGGTGCCAAAAAGATGAACTTTGGTATCAGGGAATTTGGGAATCATTGAAATCATTGTACAATTTCCCAAGAGACACCAGATATGTCAATTCTAGGACCAACTCACTGCCAACCTGAAGTGTCTATCCCAGGATAGATACCAATGAACTATACCTCAATGAGCTGCCCATCCGACATTCTTCAGCCACTTAGTCTTTTTTGTAGGAAGTAGTATGTCCGTTACTTCATTGAGAAGGTATTGATGTTATGCTGTCTATACAAAATCCCTCTTCACTTGGTCTTTTGGTAGGACATCCCGCATGACAGTGGCCAATACTTCTGGCAATGCTGCATCATGCTTCATGGCATTGACACTCACAAAATCTTTGAACAAAAGTATATCTAGGGATATATCTACAGAAGAACCTTACATGATATTAACACATTATAGGACATGATTTCTTGGAAGACAGCCTTAAGGTAATGTTTGACTCAACTAAGGTGTGTGTGTGTGTGTGTGTGTGTGTGTGTGTGTTTGTGTGGTCAAGCAACAATCAACACAGCATGATATTGTATTCTCTATACCTCTTGGTCAATTGTGTGACTATGAAGATATGACCTGATATAGAGTATTGCCAGAAAAAGTCTGTCATTTCCTTCCTCATATCCTTGCATAGGGCATTCTCAAAGATTCATAGAGTTGTGAGCACACAGATCAGTAGTTGCTAATGTTTTCTCAGTCATCTTTTTCAATATTAACATCCTCCATTTTTTCTGGATTTTTTCTTTAGTATTTTAACCTCTTTGAGATATTTCTAAAATGAATGCCCAAATTCCTTTATTATTGTGTTATATACATATATAACACAGATGATGATGATTACTGTAGATAGTATATTATAGTACATGACCAAAGGTACTTGTTCTATAATGTCATAGGGAGTTTCTATTCTATTAGACTAGATAAGCTCTAACATCCCTTCCAACTTAAAGATTCTGAAATAAAACACTTTCTTCAGGAACAAAATAACTATGAATATATAATACCTATGTAAAGGAATGAATGGACAAAGCTGAAGGAGACTCAGAGGGAGTTACCAGTATAGAGTGCCACTCCCAGGTCTTGGCAGATAGTCTTTGGGAGTTGCTGTGACTGAAAAAAATTTGCCATACTGTGGCCATCCGAGTGGTAAGGTCTAAGGTCTGGTTAGGCCACTTTTCATATGCCAGATGCTGTCTCATACACGGCCCCAAGACCAACTCCCCTTTCAGCTCAGTGGATCTGCCAGAGCTTGCTTTCCACTAACAGAGTCGTCAGGAAGGTAAGGTCACTGCCATGTGGTGATGATGAAATGGAGAAAGAATTTAATTATGATAATAATTAACAGCCACCCAAATGTAGGTAGTACTTTCAAGTTTACAAACTGAAGGTTTACACAGGTCTTTACCATTATCCATTTCTATATTCCACCCACCGCCACGCCCAGAGGAAGATGACACAGGGCTCTTCTAGCCCAAAGTATCTTGGTTTCTGCAGAGTCTAGTGGTTGGGCCAGAGAATCTTGCACATTATCTTTTATTTTGTTCTGTGCTTCTGGAACCTCACCAGAAGTTTCTCTGCTTAGTTTTTTAGCCAGAATCAAATTGGAAAAGAATTCCCAAAATGTAGTGACTTCCTGTCTGATGTAAACATGTCAGAGCCTTCAAAATCCTTTCAAAAACATTCCTTATGGAAAAATAAAATAAAACAAAACTTATCCATAAATGTATTTTAAAATAAAAAGGAAACATTCTTAAGTTGACACCACGAGGCATTAGTTTGATAATTCTGACAATTCCATGCTTAGGATCATCAATCTAATTCTACTTTTATCCTATATTTAAATTGCATGAGTCTTTCATCCAGAAATTTGTATGATTGCCTTCAGCCAAAAGCATTAGCAATCTAATCTGGCTGGTGCTCTTAAAGAGCTGAGGATGATGGGCATATTCCATATGGTCCTTATCTTTTTTTACATTACACATTAACCACAACACACTTATCAGAACCACCCAGTTTCATACCTAGTCACACCCATTCAATTTGCCTCCCATATAACCAAGAAAATACCCCATAGGACTATACCAAAAATCTCTGTTGGGATCATAAGTGTCTGTGGAAATCTTACCAAAAATGTGAATATCAGAGAATGGCAGAATTTCAGAGCTGAGAGAGAATTCTGGTCATTACAAACAAGTTTATGTCAGAAAAGAAGTCACTGTGTTTCTGAAATTGTTCTCCAATATTATGCTGGTCAGGAAACTTCTCAGACATGGCTCCAGGGGATTTCAACATCTGAAAGATGAGCCATTTTCACAGTGTCATGGGGAGAACTCCAATCTGCCAAAAATCCTACAATATGCCTGATAAATGACATCATGCTTGAATACCTGTAGTGTGTTTGGTGGGGGAGGGGGATGACCTGCCTCCTTTTGGCAACTTTCTCCCAACTGCTCCCAGTTCTGCCTTCTGGAGCCAAGCAGGCCAAGATGATTCATATTCTTATTATCATCAGTGTAAGAACGCATTGTTTTAAGACAAATATCTCCTAGGAGTGGTGGATGGTTGAAGATCTTGGAAAATCAAAATCTCCAAGGTACCATGGCAAGATACGTGGTGGGACTCAGGTAGCTACAGCGTATTTCCAATGATGACCTACACTCAAGAAGTGATATGAGTGATATTGGTGAGAAAATGTTTGATCTGAAAACGTGAGGTGCCTGTCACAAGGCAGAAAGGATGAGATGGGCATTCCAAATACTCCACAGGCAACCACAAAATGTCAAAAGGTCTACAGGAAGACCTTCAGCATCTTGGGTAAATCTTCTGTGGTGGATCAGATTTATGGAACGTGGACAAGAACCACAGAGGATGAGAAGCATGGATAGGTCGTGATCTGAACAGGAATTGGAATGTCCACATAAGTGAGGTATTAGATTCACTGAAGGAATGTATTTACATTCAGGAGGAGAGACATCTAAGTTAAATCATATGTTTTCTTGACTCTCAGGCAACAGCTTTCTTCCCTTCATCTGAGAGATGATGGAGACCAGGTTTAAAGTAGCAGGATTTGCTCTATTTTATAGGTGCTATCCTCTGTGCTGGGTTGGCGAAAGGATATTGATACCCTACATAGAAAGGAGCTGACATTATGCTCAGCCTTTGCAAGCGAGTGGGAATGACCAGGGTGGCCAGACCTATTCTATCTCTAAAAACTGTGGCTCAGTGGGAAAAAAATAGCTGAACACCCTTTCAGCATGGGAATGAGACAAATTTCTGCATGTCTGTCTGTCTGTCTCTGTGTATGTCTGTGTCTCTGTCTCTCTGTGTGTCTGTGTCTCTGTGTGTGTATGTTCCCCCACCACCTCCAACCCCTCTCCACCACCAATATGTCCTTGGTTCACTTTAATTCAACAACACCTCAAGGTTTTATGCCCACGGTGGCTAATCTGCGATTAGGATGAGGACAGACGTCTTCAAATCCTGTCCCCACCTTATGATTCAAGTTCTTGATTTTCCCAAGCAGACAATTTCTCAGTCTCATGCAACCTTATGCTGATGTAAAGCACTGACATCCATAGGCAGACAGTGGATATAATGGTCACATCATGGTGCCTTTACACTTTAGGGAGCCTACTTTGGGAAAGTTCAATTTCAGAAGCATCACATTGAGATCTATTTTTTGGGTTGTCCAACATTTAACTGGTGAAGTCACAAGGTGCCCTACTTGCCTCCCCTCTAAATCAATGCCTCAGACTCTTTTGGAGCATCATGCAGGACTATGGAGAAGAATCCACTTAGCCCATGACTGGCCTCCCAAGTTTATCATACATGACTGACATGTGGGGCCTATTTAAATGAACATCCTCATGGGAATTCACAAAATATAAAAATGTAAAAAAAGTCTAAAGGAAGGTCTTTACTATTACTTCAGGGAGGCTGCTCACAAAGCTCAGAAATTTGACAGGTAATCAATGTGTATCTGCATCAATCTTATCCATCTCCCACCTGCAGGTCATCCTAGGGTTCCACCCTTTCATCCATGCCCATTGCTAAGGACACCCTGGCTGTCCTCCATTTCCCTCTACCAACTCATCTTCCCTTCACACATTTCCTGATGTGTTCCTTCTTTCTTCTTCTTCCTCTGAGCTCTTCCTTGGCTCTCTGTGGCAGCCTGCTTACACCTACCATGGGCCTCTCCATCATCTTCTGCATTCCCCTCATATTGAGTTCTCTGGAGGTTCCATCTTTCACTACCAGATGGCAATAGTGGTAAATGTTAGTGCTAAAAACTGGGTCTTTAGCAATATAAGAGCTTTGCCATTTCCTCCTGTTCAACTACAGTCCCAACCACTGTTTATTTTGCACTGCCTCACCCAAACTTACTTACTGATGGACAAACTCCGCAGAGAATCTATCTATGTGTGTGACTGGCCCTATTTACCCACTTGATCTTTCCTTCATGTGGACAGGAGGCCTCCCTCAGGAAAGCACAGAACTATTACAGGAGGCTCTGCCATGTTCTGGGGCTGGATACCACTAGCACACCTTATACAAACAGGAGCACCCGGAAGACCTCACCACACTCTGGATCCCCTCCATCATGGTGGCAAACACATTTAGGGAGGACTCCTCTTCCTGTTTTATTCCTCACCTGGTTTTTATAATCAGAGGGTCATTGCTGTGGCTACATATTCTAAAGAATCTGGAATGATCTTCGACTACATGAGGATAGGAGACACACTTTGTTGAAATAAGCCTACAAGGCAGCATTTTACTTTACTGAATCAAATGACTTTTCATAATCAGCAAAACAGAAGCACAACGGAATCTTATATTCTCTTTACCTTTCAATTAATTGTGAAATTGAGTATTGTTTGTGACAGCCCACATATTGCCACTAATACCTTCATTAAGAATGCCTTTAATTCATGGATAAATGATTCTCATCATGATTTTCTCTAAGTGGGAGAATTATTAATGTTCCCTTTCTCATCTTTTTCAGTATTAATAAGGTTCAAGTTTTGTTTTTTTTTTTTGCCAAGCTTGGGTCTCTTCTCCTTCCAACTCTATCACCTCTATCATCAGCTGGGCTACTGGCAAGTACAAGTCACAGATTCATCACCTGTTACTTCTCCTGCATAGGTAGACAATGAAAAGGGGACCAGAGACTCTCCCCTGTGAGGAGCTTAAGTTGGTGATCTTTTGAGGATCACATCAAAATTCATCTATCATTTCTAGATCTAGGCTTCCCTCCCACCTCTCATCACACCACCTGCTCTTTGTAACCAAGAAAAACAGTTAAGCAATCACCTGTACTAAGCAAACAAAAACTACAGTGACCACATCTGACAGTGTTTGTGACTTTCTGGACTTTGCCCCCATGCCTCACTCCCTATGACTTTCTGAGACATCTCTCCCCCACACTACCCCCTTCTACCACTGGTGAGTGATTCCTGGATCTCCATTTGGGAGATGGCCCAAGCTGGCCAACCTGCATTCTCTGCTTCTGACTCTCTGGTACTGGATCCCAGTGAGTCATCTCTCCTCCTTTCCAGGGATTTTCAGCTCTCTCTGGTGTGTATGCTCCTCAAGGGCAGGACTATCATTTGTTTTGTTTCTTCTTGTATTTGTATCAGCAGGGCTCAGGAAGGGTTTGTTGCCTGGTTTTGCCTCCATCAACCCACGGTCGAATCCAGCTGCTTTTCTTTGCTCTCTTCAGCAATATCACTGTCTCCTCTATGAGCACATTCAGCACTATCATATTAGTTTGGATCCAGTTGTGGATGTCCCATTAACTTTGATGGAGAAGACATTTTGTTAAAATGGCTTTTCCATTTTCCTTCTGTAATTGTCCTTTCATTTTTACCCCTGACCGCCCTTGGGATAACTTTGTTTGTTGGATCTCCTACCAGATGGTCTTTAACTTGGTTTTGTCTGCATTGCTTCTCTCTGGTTTGTGATATTACTCATAATGGTTCTGTATAAGATTTGATAAATTTGTTTAAATTCTCTATCCACTAAGGAAATGAATCAAATGTTTTCTGGCTAAGGCACTCTCTGGGCTCTTTCGGTCTCTTTGTATTAATTTATGTTGGTTAAGCTGCTAGATAAAATTATTTTAGCTGGCAATGATATAATTTTTTTGCCATCCATTTCTCATTTTGGGTTTTCAGTTATATACTTAAATGCTTCAGACATCCTGATCTACATCTTGCCATTGGACCCAGATGGCTCGGGAGGAAAGAGTGAGGCTGGTCACTTTGCACAGCCCTGCCTCACTTAAATCTGATTCACTTACAAGTCCTGACATCACCTTCCCAATGTCCTTGGTCCTCTTTGAGGATGAAGTATAAATAACAAACAACTGCTTCAATATTAACTTGTTTGCAGTTTTTACCTTGTCTTTTTCTCATTGCTAAGCCTCCTGTCTTTTAATAAAAAAACTAGTTCTCATTTTAGCTCAGACAAGTCAATAGTCTAACTGTACATGGACAGATGACTCTGGGAGAACTGTCATATCAATAACAAGTCTTCTCCTGTGTGATAAAATAGAATCCATTTTGTTCTCCGTAAAGACATTCAGTACTTGCCATAACCAGAATGTACCAATTATCTTCTCAAAGAAAACGTTCATGATATAGAGACATGAAGTTTCTGTGTAAACCACAAGCCTTTGGCTTCTGGTTTCTTCTTCCCAAGCCATGCCTTCTCACATGTAACTCTCACTTAGGGTGGTCAGGCAGTTCTCAAAGACAGCTCTGTGATGATCAATGTACACTGAATACTCCAGGGGAAAAATGACTTCCCACCTGGCTAGGAGATCCATGAATGGGATGCTGGGTGGTTAGGAAAAAGAGAGGAGGGAGTGAAGAGTTAGGAGAGAAAGTAAGGGGCAAAGTGTGGAATCAGAACAGAAGCTAGAAGCCCTCCCTGGAGCCACAGACATGTGGAGAAGGCAAGCCCTGCATGTAGCACGTGCCCCCAGGGAGGGTTACAAATGAGCTTCTTGGGTGAGAACATTCTTTTTCTCTGTAGCTGAGATTTCATCTCACTTTGAAGTCTAAAAGCCTATTTACTCTTGGGTAACCTATCTGTATATAATCTAATCTATATATTTTCCCCACCTACTGTTTTACTATTTATTCTCTCTCAGTGAGTATCTTTTATGTCACAAGCATTTAATACAGGGGTTTTTAATCTGGGGTCCAGGAGTTTCGACGGGAAAAAATATCTTTATTTTCACTAACTTCTGACATTCAGTGTTTCCTTCAATTGTTTAAAAATATGATTCTGAGGAGAAGTCCCTGGCCTCTCTGGACTGCCAAAGGAATCAGGACACCTCAAACTAAAAAAATTCCAACTTGAGGAATCCCTTGGATGACCTCCAATAACTGCTAATCTCTCATTTTGGAGCGAGCAGGGAAAGTGACTTTTGTCCTGAGCCCTAAAAGAATGTTGTGCCCTAGATTACAAAGAGATGAAGTGGAATAGATAAATATAATTCTGCCCTAGAGGTTCTTAACCATTTTTTTCCATGGGCCCTTATGGTAGTCTAGTGAAGCCTACGTTTTTAAATGCATAAAATAAAATGCAGGATTGCAAAGAAAACCAATTGTAGTGAAATACAAATATCAAAAAGTTTAAAAAAAAAAAGTTACTGGATCCCAGGATAAAAACCCCTCAGGTACAATACCTGCCTTGGACGTAACAAAGTGGTCTTCCTTCTGCTTCTCCCAAAGGAAATTGCAATCTTACCTTAGACAGGGTGGGCCACATCCCAGGTCACAGTTCTCTAAGTAAAGTTCCATTATACAGGTTTCCCTGGGTCTTAAGTG
This sequence comes from Bettongia penicillata ogilbyi, assembly GCA_023548195.1. Taxonomy (NCBI): domain Eukaryota; kingdom Metazoa; phylum Chordata; class Mammalia; order Diprotodontia; family Potoroidae; genus Bettongia; species Bettongia penicillata. The sequence continues at coordinate 1,786,359 of JAJHZJ010000324.1, read as the reverse complement.
AAAGCATAGCTGAGAACTTGGCACCTGAAATTGGACTGCATGCCAAATGCATACACGGAAGTCTTGTTTCATTGAACCAAATTTCCTCACCTCAGTTGTCTGTAGATGATTAACAGGAAACCCCAAAACCTTAAGTCCCAGTCACCAGAAGGCATCTTCTTCCTGAGAAGGCGGCATTAGTATGATGATTCTGACTGCACATCTTGACTGCGGAGCTACACATGCTCTTGTACTTGTCTACAACATGAGCCCTCACATCTCCCTCTCCCCCAATGCTAAAAGTTTCAGGCCCAGAAACAGAATTCACCTGGAAGTCAGCCATTCTCCAAATTAAAAAAGTAAAGCTTCAGTGGCCTAGGCAAAACCTAAGGAAGGCAGAGAGGTATTGAGGAGAAAGCGCCAACCTGGCATGCTTCAGTCTTCAGTCTGTTGTGAAACCACAGCCTCAGGCAGTTCCCCCAAATCTAAGAGTCGTGGTGTCTTGGGTGCCTCACCCGCCTTCTCTGATACCCAGCTTGTTGATTTGTGGAATGAGAGAATGAACACAGCACTTATTTCACAGGGTTGTTGTAAGGGGCATTTGCACAAAGGATTTGTGATTGGGGAAGCATCATCTAGGCAGTAGTTATTTTTAAGGGGTGCTGCTCTACAAGCTGAAGAGACTGAAGGCTGAGAAGACAGCTTCTGGCCAAAGCTTTATCAAAGGAATCAACGATCTCAGAACAGGTTCTAAGGCCTTTTTAAATCTGTTCACTTTTTCCTAGATGCTATCTATAATGAAGAGTGAGATGCTTTTTATACACAGACATTCTTATTAACCACATTTTCACATTAGTCATGTTGCATAGAAGAATTAAAATGAATGGGAGAAACCATGAGAAAAACTCAAACAAAACAAAACATAACACAAGGGGAAATAGTCTGCTTCATTCTGCGTTCCAATTCCATGGTTCTTTCTCTGAATGTGGATGGCATTTTGCCTCAAGAGTCCTTTGGGAATGTCTTAGGTCCTTGAATTGCTGTGAAGCGCTAAGTCTATCAGTCATCACATACTGTTAGTGTGTATAATGTTCTCCTGGTTCTGTTCATTTCACTCAGTATCAGTTCATATAAGTCCTTCCAGGCCTCTCTGAGGTCTTCCTGTTCATCATTTCTTATACAGCACAAAAGTATTCCATTACATTCATACCCCACAACTTGTTCAGCCATCCCCTTGATTTCCAGTTCTTGGACATCACAAAGAGAGCTGCTATAAATATTTTTGTACATGTGGGACCTTTTCCCATTTTTATGATCTCTTTGGAATACAGTCCTAGAAGCAATATTGCTGGGTCAAAGGGTATGCATATTTTTGTAGCCCTTTGGGCATAGTTCCAAATTGTTCTCCAGAATGGTTGAAGAGTGAAATTTTTCAAAGGGAGGGCAGGGCAAGATGGCATAGGGAGGGGGAAGTAAGGGCCAAGAAAGGGACTAGGTTTCAAATGTGCCAGGATAACAGTCATCTAACAAAAGAGTGTATGAAGAGCTTTATGTGCATTATCTTATTATATTTATATAATATATTATACATTAAGATATGTTATAATTTTATTACATTATATTATTAAAGTACATTATTATATTAATATTACATTATCATATAAAATATGTTAATATATTATATCTCATAAGATATATTATATCTTATTAATATCACGTGCATATACAATGGGTCTTGGTCATGACCATGGGCTTTGTTTCAAGTATTTGGAAAAATCCATTTATTACGTCAACAGCAATTTCTTAAGTGCCTACTACGTGCCTGGACACAGCATTGGGGATACAAAAGCAAAGCATGAAACCACACCTTTCCCACATTTACATTCAGCTACAGAGAACCAATGTTTACAGAGTGATGTGACTATAAGATATATTCAAGCATGCAGACAGTGTATACATGGTTAATATAAAGAAATTTGGGGAGGATGCCAAAAGTACATCTCTGCCAATCTTACTACCCTTTATGGTTTGTTAATGTTCCCCCACCCCTCCCACTTGCCTCCTCCACTCAGTTGGACTTTGAATATCTTGTCTCCCTCATAGCCAACACAGCTCTGTGCATCCAAAGCTTCCAGTGGGGCTTGGGACTTTCCACAATGAAATTGGGGGAAGCTCAGATGCCTCAATCACATTATCATAACCTGTTTGGTCACAGTTGCATAATGTGCATTCTGTTAGAGGATTTCACAACCATGAAGTCTGTGGAAATAAGGAAACATTACATCCGAGATTTTAAGGATTCTTAGTAAATCTGTGTTTATGTAGCTCGGGAAGAATTACTTTTCTATAGATATTAAATTTTAACCTTGAACCTAGAGAAACCTTGCACCAGCAGTTGATTCACAATTTCACTGGTGTGGGTGTTATTGGTTGGCACACATGGAAATGCACCCTGCCTTTTCAACCCGAGTGAATCTAGTTCATGACTCTGTAGCCTTCTTCATGCCAGGCTCCCTCCCTAACACTCTGGTTTGGGACCTTGGCTCCTGGGTGCCCAATTGGTGAGAATCCTCTATATCTGATACAATGTGCCACCCTATTTCTAATAAGCTCCTAGAGGTGAGGGATTGTCTCACTTGGTGCTTGGCACATAGTAAGCTTTGAGTGCTTTCTAAAAATATTATTATTCATTCCTTTAGTAAGTTCTCCACAGAGGATCCACCCACTGTAACAAAAGGTGCTCTCTTTTTCTAATATCTTAGGAATGGTCAGTTTGTGAATTTGGTAAGTATTTCTTAAATGCCTGCTGGGTACAGTCATTTGGGTAATTCATCTGTTATCTCCAATTCTTCTGCTATGACCAATCTTCAACCACAGCTCTTCATCTGTAAATATTCTCCATCACACTTACTCCTACTAAGCCACTTTCCTTTGTCCTCTGGGATACTCATAATTTTGATTCCACGATTCATGGCCATGTAACATTACTGTGTTTAAGAAAAAGGCTTTCATGGGGTCCTTTGAGGGAGAGGTGGCATATTGTTGTCAGCTCTGGATCACTAAAAGCATGGAACAACTTCTCCAATGGGACCCAACCCATGGTTTTCCTCCAGCTCCCATCCACCCAAAGAAGTAAAAAGACAGATGGACTGCCTGGAGGTACTGTCTGCTCAGCAGCTATCTCAATGTGGACAGACTTACTTATCTTTTATTCCACCAGGCAAAAACCTGGTTTATTTTTTATGATCTGCATTCCTTTGTAATCTTTAAGGCAGCAGTAACTTGGCTTATTGCATAATGATATTGAATGGTATGTTTCAGAATGACTCTGTTTTGACATCCATAAATAGCTGGAGGAGAAAGAAGGAAAAGGCTCCTCTTTCAATTCTCACTCTTCTACCCTTAGGACTGTCTCCAAAATTCAAACCATCGACTGAACAAATTTGTAGCTGGAACACTAAGAAAGATTAGCTGCAAAAGATGCTGCTCTGGGGGACATCTCAGTGGAGAGTCTGAGGCACATGTTGAAAATGTCCTGTTTGCAATTGTTTTTGTAGCATTTCAGAGTTAAACGAGAACTCTCCAGTGTTTAAAAATGCTCTGCTGTACTTTCCTCATCTTGGAAACACATTAAATAGAAATATGGTGCTTCTGAACTTTGGTGACCCTGCTCCACCCTGGTCTGAAACTAAGTTTTAGCCTTAGTCTCCCCGGGGCTATGCTGGAACACATGAAGGTCTGGCCCCTGAAGAATGCCTGTTTGCCCTGAGGTATACTAAAGCAGCTGGATGTCCTGCTGCTGGAGGATGCCTGCCTGGCCAAAGCTGCACTCCACTCATGGAAGTCCAGCTGCCATTGGACACCCACCAGGGCAGCTGAAGCACTTGGAGATCTGGCTGCTGCAGGACACCTGACTACTAAGGGCCGCATCGAGCTGGAGTCTGCCAGTTCCCCTGACTATGCTATGAATGTGGAGATCCCAGTGTTGGCTCTTGCCTGCTTCACCTCCCTGGGGCTCAGGATATCCCACTGGTTTGCTGAAGTGGGGCTTGCTGCTGGCTTGCTGGGATGGTTCCTGTCCTGGGCTGTGCTCCCCTTTTACCCGAGACAGGCTTTTCTTGCCGACCCTCCAAGTCTCCCAGGTTAAAAGACCACACCACCCCATCTTTCTGCTGGTTCCACTGTTTGAGGATTTGCCATTTTATGTTTGCTTGGTTGTTTGGAGGGGAATATGGGAGAGCTACAGTGATTTACTGCTGACTCTGCCATCTTATGAGCACATCTTTTTAACAAACAAGGGTTCCTTCTAGAAGCCACTGTCACCCATGTGAATCCCCAGATGAGCTACTGGCATTGTTTGGATTTCTGGGCAAGTTCCATTACATCTCAGGCACTCACAGGCCTCAGGCAACCTCGGTACAGCTATCAGGTTGGCAGAGAGTTTCCTTGGCACCTCCTGAGTGAGGAGTTGCCAACCCCTAGAACTCTGTCCCTGGATGGATGAGGCTCCAGTAACTCGAAGAGGTCATTCTCCAGAGGATAGGCAGCTTCTTGCTCCTCAGAGCACATAGCCCCTTCTTTTGGAGGTCCCTCAAATCTGTTTCCAAGCTCCTTCCCTTCTCCTTCAGTGTTACATCCTCCCATTCTTGACCACCCTCGACAAGGGCCAGTTGTCCCTTTCCTGCCCTTAGATTTCATCTGTGACCACTAAAGCCTCACTTAAGATTCCTCTGGGAACACTGCCTTCTCCCTAACAACCTGGGCATCCTTACAAATCCCTTTACCTTCTCCACCAGAAGGAAGATTAGTGTATGCTTGGAAAACAGATGAGTCATCTAGCTAGAGCAGAAACACAAACATTACACAATACATGCAAATCTAACCCTAATGGTAGAACTTTTTACCTTCTCCTTGCTTCTGCCTACTAACACCTCAACTGTAAGCACTCCTTAGAACTTTTAAAGCAAATTTTCATCTCTTATTCATTTGGCAGCCCAATTCAAACTTCTGTTCTTTGTATCAAAAGCTCCCCAAAATGTTGCCTTTCAAGACCAGTCTCCCTCATTTCCCTTCTTTCAGATTGTTCAATCACATTTGTTCTGCTTACCTTTTCTTCCTTACCTTGCCTTTTCTGGCCAAGCACCCTCCCCTTTGGTGAATCTCCTTAGGTTCTTCTCCCTAATCCCATCAATCTTCCAAATTGTCCTTTTCTCTGCCCCTCCTTCAACATGGCAGCAGATTTCTTCTGGCATCAGGGGTCTATATCCAACCCTTCTTCAAAATTTTCTCAATGTATCCCAAATTTTGACAAATACCTTCTCTCTAAACTCAACCTTCCCCTACTCTATTAGGCTTAACCTCTTCAAGTTACCACCTATGTGACTTTGTTCTCCTTCTTCTGTGGCTTATGTCCTTCTCCTCCCACAAAAGCCAGAAGGAGACGAAATCTTAACCCTACGGTTAGATAGTTCAGTTACACACTATCAGCTCCCTTTGGATACCTTACCCTTTATGTCAGTGTCAACAACATCCTGCCAAACCCCTAGCCTGGGTTACCCCCACAATCTAACTTTATCATTCCTGCTCATCTCTGGGGGAATAAATCTATATATACTATAGATTTCTCTATATATAAATATACTATAAATCTCAATGAGCCCTCTTCACTTCAGGAGAATTCTGCCTTAAATGACTGTCCAAAGCAGCTGTTCTAAAACTTCTCAATCTTCAAACCTCCTATACTCCCTACCTTTCCTTTATTTCTAGCATGTACCTTTAAAAAAATGTTTTTCCCTCCCTTTCTCTCCTCCTTCTCCTTGATATAAGCAATATGATATAGGTTATACATGTGCAATCATGTAAAACATATTTCCATATCAGTCATTTTGTGGAAGAAAGGAAAGAGATAAAAAAGGAAGATAGGAAGGAAGGAAGGAAGGAAGGAAGGAAGGAAGGAAGGAAGGAAGGAAGGAAGGAAGGAAGGAAGGAAGGAAGAAGAGTGGTGGTTTGTCCTTTGTTTTTGTAGAGGACCATAACATCAGGGTGATGATGACACGATTTGCAAATGACTTTGATTTGAGGGAGAGAGGGCTGTGCAAGGTCACCAGTCTCACTTTCTCCTCCAGAGCCATCTGGATCCAGTGGCTAGATATCGATCAGGACAACTGGAGATGGCCCAGGATACTGGGATTCCCTAGCCCTTTTAAACCAAGGCCTTTTCAGGTACTCACTTAGAGTGAGGTAATACCCATTCAGTGAATAGGCCTCTTTAAGTGTTGAGGAATGGCCCCTTTAACTAAAAAAAAAAAAACACAAAAAAACTAGGAGGGGCAGACCCTCAGGATTGCTGACCAAAAGAGAAATGGTTACTATTTACATTCACTCCAAGTTGGGAGGGCCCCCAAAAATCACCACTGGGCAAGGACCTACTGTGTCCAGTCCCTGAGATCTGGAGAGAATTGGGTTTAAGGCAGCGGTCTTTGAGAAAGAAATCTTGCCTCTAAACCCCAAGTCGGACAGGTAGGCTTCATCTGCATTCAGATGCCATTAGTTCTTTCTCTGGATGTAAGTAGCATTTTTTCATCCTAAGTCCTTTGATTGTCTTGGATCTTTATATTGCTGAGAATGGCTAAGTCACTCACAACTGATCACTGTTTTTAATATGAATAATGTTCTCCTGGTTGTGCTCACTTCACCCTGCGTCAGTTCGTGTAAGTCTTTCCAGGTTTTTTCTGAAATCATCCCTCTATCATTATCTTACAGCACAACAATCACATACAACTTGTTCAGCCATTCCCCAATTGATACGCATCCCCTCAATTTCCAATTCTTTGTCACTACAAAAAAAGCTGCTATAAATACCCTTGGGTATATAGGTCCTTTTCCTATTTTCCCCCCTATCTCTTTGAGACACAGATCTAGCACTGGTATTACTGGGTCAAAGGGTATGCACAATTTATAACCTTTTGGGCGTAAGTCCAAATTGCTCCCCAGAATGACTGGATCAGCTCACAACTCCAGCAACTAAATGCTTTAGTGTTCCAATTTTCCCACATCTCCTCCAATATTTATTGTTTCCCTTTTCTATCATATCACCTAATCTGGTGGGTGTGAATTGGTACCTTGGAGTTGTTTTAATTGGCATTTCTCTAATCAAAAGTGACTTAGAACATTTTTTCATGACTATAGATAGCTTTGATTTGTCTGAAAAATGTCCATATCCTTTGACCATTTATCAGTTTGGGAATGATTTGTAGTCTTGTAAATGACTTGGTTCTCCATATATTTGAGAAATGAACCCTTTATCAGAGATCGTTGCTATAAGTTTCCCCAGTTTTCTGCTTTTCTTCTAATCTTGGTCACACTGGGGTTTTTTTCATACAAAAACTTTTGAATATAATCAGAATTATCCATTTTATAGCCCATAATGCTCTGTTTCATTTGGTGCTAAATTCTTCTCTTCTCCATTGCTCTGACAGGCAAACTATTACATGTCTAAATCATGCACCTATTTTGACCTTATCTTGGTGGACAGTGTGTGTAAGATGCTGGTCTATACCTAATTTCTGCCAAATTGCTTTCCAGTTTTCCCAGCACTTTTTGTCAAATAGTGAATTCTTGTCTCAAATGCTTTGATCTTTGGGTTTATCAAACACCAGATTATTATGGTAATATACTGCTGTGTTTTCTATAGCTACTCTGTTCTACTGATTCACCCCTCTATATCTTAGCCAGCACTAGACAGTTCTGATGATTACTTCTTTATAATACAATTTAGATCTGGTATGACTGGTTACCTTCCTTCATAATTTTTTCATTAATTTCCTTGATATTCTTGACCATGTTATTTTTTCCAGCTCTATAAAATAATTTTTGGTAGTATGACTGGTATGGCACTAAAGAAGTAGGTTAATTTAGGTAGAATTGTCATTTGTCTTATAATGGCGCTAATCCACCCAGAAGCACCCCCTCTCTTTGAACAGAAGAACTGATTTCCTAATTTACTGAACAAAAAGAGAGGTCATGCTGCTTCTTCCCTACTCCTTAAAAATTCTAATTTTTCCACATTTCCTCTGATCTCAAAGTGTTTACAGGAAGATAGGTAGGATCCCAAGGACCAAAATTCTACAGGGAAAGTCTACCCTGGAGAACCAAAGGATGCTCAAGAATAAAACTCTGAAGACCCAGAAGGAAACAATTCCAATGAGGAAAAATTTTTTTTTCTCTACAGACCAATACGGATACACAGGGAATGAACTATCAACCTAGATTTTAAAAATAAGTGTACAGATGATAGGAGCAAGGCTGAGTGTGGCCAGGAAGATAGGACAGAGCCTTGTAAAAAGCATCTGGAGTCCGAAAGCTCAGAAGGAGTTGAAGGAGGTGGGAGGATAATAGCAAAAAGCTGTTTGGTTTTGAGAGTGAATATTGACTTGGAATGGATGGAGACAGAAGCCAACAAACAGAAGGGAGAGCAGCCAGCTTATTTCTGTTTTGGTTTTCTCTGTGAAGGACAGTCTTTACACGGGGGAAAAACAGGACAAAAAGTTACCACTAGGCAGCCCATCCTCATGGTAAGTAAAGAGAAAGCAAGAGGGTACCTGTCATTTCAAGTCACTTAAGTCATGCAAGTACTTCACCCTGGGCCAGAGGGGTTTTGTAAATGTGAACTTACATCATGGAAGGAACCACTGGCTGAGCCATCATCATCCATGGTCAAGACATGAAAGTGAGTGAGATCTCACAAGGCTGGATAGAGAAGGGCAAATGTTCCAATTTTCAAAAAAAGTGCAGGATTCCTCTAACTATAGGGCAGTGCGCCTAACTTCAATTCCGGGGAAATTTCTAGAATTTATTATTAAAAAGAAGGTCACACACATATACTTACATAAGTGTGTATACCTATATCTCTCTACCTACATATCAAGGGAATCTATTTGGCTTATCTTGTTACAAAAATTTTTTTCTTTCTTTTTTGTCCTAATGGGATGGGGGAATGGAAGGGGAAGAATGTATGGATTTCTTCTCATTTTTTAAAACAGAGATGGGGAAGGGGTGCTACAGATGTGAAATGTGTGCACTTTCAGATATGATTACTATATTATTAGTTTTACCTGATAGTTACAAGAAGCCTCTCACAAAGTAAGAGTGACCTGTAAATGTAATGTTAAGAAAAAAAAATCAATAAAACTTAAAAAAAAAGAAACAAGTAAAGATGGCAGGCAAACAGTTTTACAAAGAGCAGGTCATGCCAAATTAACATCATTTCCCTAGAGGGATGTCAAGCTCAACTAGAAACAGGGGCCACTGAAACATGTAAGGATCCCTGAGGGTCAAATACTGAGTCAGGATACCATATATTATCTATATTTTATGTATTTTAATTACTTTACTATTGTTTTAAAAATTCCCAGTTATATTTTAATCAGGTTCAAGTTGCACTTGAAAGTGTTCTGGGCCACATGCTGCCCATGGGCTGTATGTCTGATACCTCTGGACTTCATAACAATAACATTTACGTGCTTACTATGGGCCAGGCACTGAGCTTAACAATTATCTTACTTGATCATCATAACAATTCTGGGAGGTAGATGCTATTATTATCCCCATTATACAGATGGAAGAAACTGGGGCAGAGGTTAAGTGACTTGGCCAGGGTCATGTGGCTGGAATTGTCTGAGGTCACATTTCTCACTTGAGGCCTCATACTCTATCTACTGCGCCACTTAGCTGACTTGATCTTCATCATTAAGAAAAGAAAAAGATCTTATACAGGTATAACCTATTATCAAATTACTTACCATTTTAGGAGAGAGGAGGGAGAGAAGGGAGAAAAATTTGGAACTCAGAATCTTGCAAAAATGAAATTGTCTTTACATATAATCGGAAGAAATACTATAAATAAATGAAACCATGAGAAAAAAAGATCTACCCAAGAAAACATCAGCAGAGGCAAAGATGTCATACTTTTGGAAGTCTTTCTGTTCCCACTCAGGTCTATTCCAAGAGCTCATATCCATCTCGGTCAGCAGCCTTCAACCTTGGGCCTAGATCCAAATCTAGCTTTTTTCATCCCTGAACGGTGGCATCTGCTCCTAAATCTCAGGTCCTCCCTGTGGGCCAAGGAGCTACATTCTTCTTTCCGTCACCCAGCAGCTTTGCTGAGGCTAGACTTAATAACCCCAAGTTAAAAGCAGAGAAAATTTGCTGATTTTCACCACTCAACTTTCCCTGTCTTATACCATTCCAGAAATGTCATAAAAACCACATTTACAAAAACTCTCTGGCCGAGGGTGAAGCACATTCGCTGGAATGCATGCTTTCTAAATTCCCCATTTCACATGACAATAGCAGCGTAGAACCAGACTTAAAATGTCCAAAAACACGACAGTAGCAATTATCTCTCCTACATGTGTCCAGGGAAGTAGCCATCTTTTCCCCCCTTCAACTTTCTTTTCGTAAGGTAAGGACCAGTGTATGCCCTTGTAAGCAGACCCTCCCCCCACATCCAGACATCCACAGATGCACACTCACAAATTAGGTATGTGTGATCAAGTAGAGAGCGTACATGCTCAAAAGCAGATATTGAGAGATTGTTGGGAGTGCTTGTCCTGGTGCGTAAAATGCACAAGAATATATAAGGTAAGGGGCAAAATGCTGGCAAGTATCAGATATATTCCATGCTCCCCTAATTTGTTTATGAGATCACCTTTTATATCGAAGTCCTATACCCATTTTGGCCTTATCTTGGTGGATGAGGTGGGTGTACCTACTGCATAATGAAGTGGACTTAATCTATTCCACTGATCCCCCACTCTATTTCTGAGACAGGACCAGATTGTTTTGGTGATTAACTGCCTTATAATACAGTTGGAGGTCAGGTATGGTTAGGCCACCTTCCTTCACAATATTTTTTCATTAATTTCCTTGATATTCTTGACCAGATGAATGATTACTATTTCTAGATCTATAAAATACTTTTCGGTAGTATGATTGGTATGGCACTGAATAAATAGATTAATTTAGGTAAAATTGTTATTTGTATCATATTGGTTCAGCCTACCCATGAACACTCCCTCCCACTGAACAGAGGAACCGATTTTCTAATTTACTGAAAAAAAGAGAGGACATGCTGCTTCTTCCCTACTCCTCAAAAATTTCCATTTTTCCATTTTTCCTCTGATTTCCAAGTGTTCACAGGAAGACAGGTAGGATCCCATGGACCAATATTCTAGAAGGAAAGTCTGCCCAGGAGAACTGGGAGGTGTGCAAGGATGAAATTCTGAAGACACAAAGGGAAACAATTCCAATGAGGAAAAAAAAAACAGGCCAACATGAAACATTTATTTTCAAGCTTATGCAATATAAAAGGCTTTAAATCTCAACCACCACAAATCACATATAAGTAACAGCAAGTGCTCTAGTCCTTCCAAGTCTGTAAAGTTGGGGCCTGTGCGAAGTCCCACATACTAAACTGATCTAAAAATACATGCTTCCATTTTATTTTGAAAGCTAAACTTAAAGTTTTAAATACAAAGTAAACATCAATCTATTATTATCAGCACAACAAATTCAAAGTATAAAACATGGAAAAAAAAAAACCCCAAGCTTTGCTTTTTTTTGGTAAACAGTACACTGTACTCACTGTACATGACTCCAGCTCATTTCCAAGTCTCATATTAGACAGAGATGAAGACAAATGACCACAAGGCATGGAGAGGAGCAATGTCATTTCCAAAAGCACAACGGTGAGTGCCCACTGTCCTACTCGGGTCACTCTGATGCAGCGAGGCAATGGAATGCCTTCTTACAGCCCCAGAGGTCACTTTTATTTTTTATCACCATTAATTTTCATCACAAAATTTTTTAGTTTAGGTCATTTCCAACAGGAGGGAAAAATAGCACCACAGTCAAGAATCTCTCAAGTTTCCTAGAATGGGGTGGCTTCAGTAACAATTACCATCTCACTGACCCCCTCCCCAATACCTCAAGTGCTGATGAATGCAAGCATGCTAACTAGGCTGTCCCCCTGGACCCCCAGGTCAAACAACTTGTACAAAAATTTTACATTTTTTTAAACCCATTCTCTAAAGTAAGCACTTCTAAGTTCATTTTAAAAGGACTAGGTCAATCCAACACTCCTATCTAGTCAAGGATGGTGTAAAGTCCCAACTTCAGACTTGGTCCAAGGATTTTAGGAAAAACCAGAAGATCCAGAAAAGTTCCATCAGATAAAATCCCATTGGATCCAAAGTTGTCCATGTATTTTAAAATCCTGTTCCCCTTTCATCATTTCTCCACTTGATTAAATTTACTGGCGAATACAAAATTCATCTGGATTTTCAATCGTTTCTCCTGATTACAAAGCAGGCACATCAGATGAAGCAGATTGTTTTCACGAAGATTCTGGATAATCATCATCCTTCACAAAAATCTCAGATTATATCTGAAAATGTCATCCTCAAGACCTATTTTTGATAGGTCTTGGAAATGCTGTGCCTTTAAGCCCTGGCAGCCTGGAAGCATTTAAGATTAGGGTACCAGCAACCCTGAAAGGTTGCACAGGGCTTCCCCCAGTAATGACTGTGCAAGGAGGTAGGTGGTAGAATGCCCCCCAACACATGAGCACAACGAAGCTCAGTGAAGGGCTGTGACCTGTCTAGGGTCACACAGGCAAGGGTGAGAGCCAGCACCCAGACCTATGGCCTCCTGACTTGAGGTGCAGTGCTCTTTACACCACTGAGATGCTTAGCTGAGTATTTCTATAAATTGTTCACTTTGGAAACTTTAAAAATACATTATTTTCTTCTGAAACTAATTTTTTTTTTAAAAAAAGCAGTTAGCACTCAAGTAAATAAAAACTCACATCTCATCAGGACATGTTTTAAGAGGTGCTGTTAGCCACAAGGACATAAAAGTCAGTGCAAGAGCGGGTGCAGAAAGCGCATTTAATTCTTTAACTTCACTTATTCCCCATGCCAATATCCAACATAATGTTTAGTTGATGGGAATATCAGAAAACATTTTTGTTTTGGCCATTGCTACTAAAAACATCCTGCTTCACCAAGTAATAGGCTTTTTCGATGACTAAGGCTGCTCCCCTGTCCCAAACCCTGAGCATGCATCCGCTATCCCTGAACACTCTGAAAGACACACAGCTCTAAGACACAGAGATGGAAGTACCCTGAGCCAGGATGTGTGTGGGGAGTAGGGCTCAGAGATCTCATAGGCATATATAGCACACCCCACTTCACGAAGTTCCATGTGCAAGTCTGGTAGTATTCTCCCATAGGTAAACTGAGCTAATGCATGGAAAGGAAAACTGCACAGAAGTCATCAAATGGATGTGGAATTGACCTGAAGTGGCCCTTCAAAATGTGCATGGTCTGGATGTAGCACAAGATATTTTATTTCATTAGAGTAGGGAAGACTGTGAAAATACCCTCTGAAAACAAGTCTACAATCCTCTTTTAACATGTTCCTCCATCAGAATGCAAGTTCATTCTAAGGAGGGATGTTTCCCTCTCTACTGGCATTTAGAGTCTGGCTTCATGGAGACTTGATTGACAGCTGCCTAGACCACTGACAGGTCAGGTGACTTGCCCTGGGTCCCAGGTATCAGAGCCAGGCCTCTAAACCCCACAGACATGACTTCTCCTCTAGAAGGACACCAGACACCAGGGAGAGAAGGTAGAGACGTGAATGGGTGTGCATGGGTGTGTACTCACATGTCTTCCAGACGGATTTCTTTTGATTTCTTCCGTCATTAAAAACTAAAGATTTTAATGAATGGTTTAAATTAATCATGGTTTTCTGCAACCAAACCAACAAAGTTAACAAAACGTTCACAGAATGCTGTTTCTCACTTGAAGAGTTCATCTCTAATGTGATAAAAAATTTTTTAATATGTAAGATCTAATATCTCTCTTACTTTGCCATTTCCCCAGTATCTTCCTCCTTCCATCCCTTCAGCATACAGACCAGAGGAGACAAACACTGGCACATGGACAGTTGAAAATCACAGAATTCGGGACTTGGGAATTCTGCACTTGATGTGAGTCATTATTGGCGTGATTACTATCAAAATCATCACTGTTACTCTTAGAAAGAGAAACACTTCTGTGGCACTTAGCATAGAGCTGTAATTCCAATGCTAGTTCAAATGAAAGAAGCCAGGCTAAGCAGAAGAAAGCCTGGATTTCAAATAAATTTAATGATGATGATAACAATGATAATACTTTTGTTGAGAGGTGCAAAATAGAGAACAGATGCAAAAAGCTAATCAAAGGATTGAGGACAGTGATCCTGACTCGATTCTGACCATCCTCTTCCTCCATTATTATAAATGTAAAACTAGCATCACATTTTAAAAGCCACAAAGCAATTCATTTCCAAGCATCAACACACCCTGGGATACAAATAACCAATAATGCTTATTTCTAATTTTGTGTCAATCAAGAACACCTCTTAAATCAGATGTAAACTAAACCACATTTTAACAGCTCTTAATTGGAGACAAGAAAGGTATCTCCCATACAACGTTAGAATTCCAGTTGACTGATTTTTTTCTGATTAAAGCCTACTTACAGCAGGATGTTCTTCCTGCTTAAAGCCTGAGAGGATGTCCACAAAGTCAGAGGAATCGAGTTCCTAGAATGAAATGGATCCAATTCTAAGGAGACAATTTGATTACTCTGGTGTTTTCAAGTATTATTCTGAAATCAAATTTATAAGCCAGTTCTTGTTACTAATAAAATTTAAAGCAACTTCTGTAAAAATTTTCAGCATCAAATCATGATTTTTTAAAAACGTTTTCCTTGAGCTACCTGGGTACAAAATTATTTTCCTCACACCCAAATTCCAGGTCCACAACAAAATTCTCTGTGAAGTCAGAAATACTTGCATTTTTGTCACCAGGGCAGTGCCTGGCGGCCATTCACACCAACACAGACTCCTGGACAGTCACTCACAGCTCATCAGATGTGATGGTGATATTTGGCAAAGAGCACTCTTGGTCCGAGTGGCAGCTCTGCAGGACGTCCCTGTAGTGATCCTTCAATTCCTGATACACGGCGACAGTTTCTGGAGAGTGAACAAACGGCAGCGGCTCTTCATTGAGGAGCAGCTGTACCTGGTACTCTCGGGCGGGCGTCTCAGCATGCTCACAGTGGTAAAGCACAAATATGAGATTGGATGCATAGGGGACGATGTGGCCGCTCCGGAACTGACGGTTCCCTTGCTCCCTGTAATTGTAAGCAGTGAGGGGCTCCTTGTCCTTAAAATAGCCCATGAGAGAAAGCAGCGGCAGCAGCGTCTCTGCGTGACCGAAGTGGAAGATGACTGGAGAAGAGATGGGCTGAGACCTGGGAAAAACAATGTGAGAAATGATCAAGAACCCTAAGGCCAGGAGCAAGAGTCAGTAGTTCTCAATGTTTTCTCTCTCAACCCTATTCCAGATTCTCTGACCACTAGACACTCAACTAGAAGCAGAATGTGACAGTGACCGAATCCAAGCTGGACAGGAGAACAAAAATTTCTCCAGTGCCATGCCAATACATGGCCAAACAGTCTCTCGTCACCCTGGAGACGGTTCTCTCTGTAACTTCCAGCCACCATACTTATTTCTTTTCTCGGAGCCACAGAAGAGTGGAGCTCCAGCTGTGGGGCAAGTGAGCTTGTGCTGGACTCTCACCTCACACAAATACTACCTGGGTGACCCTGAGTCTCAGTTTCTTCATCTATGAAAAGACGAGATGGAGTTGATGTGATACAGAGGTGCGTCCCAGCTCTAAAGTCATGAATCCTACATCCCCAAGCCCTCTAGTCTAGAGGCACCTAGCACCTTCAGCCAATCCTTGGCCTCAGCAGTCTCAGCTCCCTCCCTTGGTTCACTCTAACTTGGCAACAGCTCTCCTAAAATGCCTCAAATTAAACCCAATATGACCAGCCTAGTAATCATGGTCCAAATAGAAATGTTTCTTATGGTATGTTCTTCATGAAATTATGATGCTCACTCACATCCCTTAAATCATTAATTCTATAATCTTGTTAGAAATTGCCCACTAACCTTAGCAGGTAGACCCCGTTCTCTTTCCTTTTCTAAAAATTAGGGGCACCACAGGCCACCCCGCCCCAGCATACAGCACCTCCTCCTATCTTTCAAGGCCTTTCAACAAGCGCTGAGAGGGGGCAGCAGCCATCACACCTCCCAGCCCTTCCAGTACCCATGAAAGTCCTTCATTAGGGCCTGGTGACAAAATGGGATGTCGCTACATGTTCTACTATTTCTTTGCTTCTTTTCAGTTACAGCTCCCCCTCTTGGCCATTTTTGTTCTAGCCTCTCTAATCCAAATTCCACATCTTTGCATTGGCTTTTGTCTACACCCAGCATGCCCTCCGTCCCTGGTCATCCTCAGAGTCCCTCCTTTTCTTTCAAAAGTGGCTTAAAGTCTTTCCATATAAGCCAATTGCTAATGCCATCCCCTCTAAACTAGCTGGCATTTTAACTCCTGTATGTATATATTAGGTTTCTTTTTATCTTGTCTCCCCCATTAGAACCTAAGTTCCATGTAAACAGAGGTTTTCATTCTTTGTAACGATCTCCAAAATGTTTTCCTCATCAGCCTGGGTTCATTCCGTGCCCTTCACGATACTCCAAATAAATCAATATATGTCTTGATACTCAAATGGTCACTCCAACACAAACATGGAAATAAAAGCAAGATGGTGAAAATGCTTGGAAATATGGTCAGGGATCAAGAAAGGGAAAAGTCTTTGAGTTTGTAGACTGAGTGGATACCAAATACTACTGAGCCTATACACCAAAGCTACTTCTATTCCAAACCCTTCCAAAGCTCCTTGAATCCCTGTGCCCCAGAAACATCTCTGTGAGGCATGTTCTTCAAGGAGATCAGATGTAAAACAAAGTCTCACAAAACACCAAAAGGTTCCTGGCAGCTTCATTTGATAGTCAGGACTAGAAACAAAGCAGATGCCCATTGGCTGGAAGAAAGCTTAACAAATTAGGGTACGAGTGTGATGGAACATTACTGCAACGTAAGAAGCCATGACTACGAAGAATTCAGAGAAGCAAAGGAAGGCGGATATGCCCTAGGAATGTACACTAATGACGGCTGACCCCCTTTCTTTTTTATGTTCTGTTACAAAAATAGCTTGCAGGGTGATGGAGAGGGGAGAAGGATATATTTGGAAATGAAAGTGATATAAAAGCAAGATATCAAATAGAAAGATCCCCGTTTTATTCCCTACAGAATAGTAAGGCCACATTCTTTGGCCACACACTTGAATCATTCTGCCCTTCTAAAGAATTAAGAATGGTTGTGGCACACATCGATGGGTGGCTCTGCCTTTGAAAAGAAGTGTAGAGTCCAGCTTTTCTACAGCAGATCTCATCTGCCAAGTCACATCTTCCTGACTCCAAAGCTGGACTCACAGTCTGCTACGGCACACTGACTGCTAACCCATCCACCCCCCAGGAACTGGTATCCAGACAGCACCTGCACACAGATCCAAACTGGAAGGGGTCTCCCACACCCTCATGGATACTGACAGTCAAAAAGTGAGCACAGTAGCGTCAGACCCTGGGAAGGTAGGAACCTTGCTCTTTCCACTAGGCTGTGCCATGACTCACACACTAGGACCCCATTTGATTCTCACAACAGGTAAGAAAACTGAAGCCATGGAGCTCCTTCCCTGCTGACTCCCCTGATGCTTGCTTACCTTCCCGCAGAGTCCAGCTTCCCACTCCCAAGGCTTGGATACTCATCTCACAGGCCTCACATCTGCCTGGCACTCAGCCCTTCAGATCCCCACACTGCCATCTGACTGCTGCAACCTCCTCAGGACTCAGTGGGCCTTTTTAGTCCATCCTTCAGTCATCCTTACATGTCCTATGTAAGTCATCTCTAATAAGAACTGTAAGCAGAAATGGGCTTGCTTTTTCCTTCACATCCCTTGCATTTTCCTTTACATCATCATGCTGGGTACATAGTGAGCCTTTTTATTCACCTGAAGGGCATCTTTGGCTGGCACTCACAAGTCTAACCAGCTATGAATATCTATTTCATTTACTCTTGGTCTTTGCACCCCAGAGAACTTTAACTAAACAAAATGTCAAATGTTCAGGTATTGCTAAAATATGATGGCAATTAATTGACCTCACAGTCCTGAAAGAAGGGGACTACAGGCTTCATAATGAAAAATGTATTTGACTACAAATCACAGGAAAGTAGCAAGTTACCTAGCTGAAAGAAGTCCAGTCCTTGATTCAAAATTGAGAAAGTGCAAATTTAAATACAGAAATAAGGAAGTATACGAATACGTACACAGTCAAACAGAGGACAGGTTGGCAAATATACTTTTTTCCTTAGACAAAAGTGAAATCTACCCCAACTGAACAGGAAGTTTTCAGCAGAAGACATTAAAGTTATCTACCGTCATATGAAAAAATGCTCTAAATCACTATTGATCAGAGAGATGCAAATCAAAACAACTCTGAGGTACCACATCACACCTACCAGACTGGCTAACATGATTAAATAGGAAGATGATAAATGCTGGAGAAGATGTAGGAGAGTTGGAACACTAACTCATTGTTGGTGGAGCTGTGAGCTGATCCAACCATTCTGGAGAACAATTTGGAATTATGCTCAAAGGGCTACAAAAATGTGCATAGCCTTTGACCCAGCAATACCCCTTCTAAAACTGTATTCCCAAGAGATGATAAAAATGAGAAAGAGTCCCACATGTACAAAAATATTTATAGCAGCACTCTTTGTGGTGATCAAAAACTGGAAATCAAGGGGTATGCCCATCAATTGGGGAATGGCTGAATAAATTGTGGTACATGAATGTAATGAAATACTATTGTGCTATAAGAAATGATAAACAGGAAGACTTCAGAGAGGCTTGGAAAGACTTATATGAACTGATGCTGAGTGGAAGGAGCAGAAGCAGGAGAACTTTGTACACAGCAACAACCACAGTATGTGAGAAATTTTTCTAGTAGACTTAGTACTTCATTGCAATGCAAGAACTTAAAAAATTCCCAATGGGCTCTTGAGGCAAAATGCCTTTCACATCCAGAGAAAGAACCATGGAATTTGATGGAAGAATGAAGCAGATCATTTTCTTTTGAATTATGTTTTGTTTTATGAGGTCTCCCATTCATTTCAATTCTTCTATGTAACATGACTAAGGTGAAAATGTATTTAACAGGAATGTATGTGTACAACCTATATAAAATTGTATGCTGTCTCAGGGACAAAGTAGGGAGGAAGGGAAAAAATCTAAGATATATGGAAGTGATTGTACACTGAAAACAAAGTACTTTTTAAAAATATGCTCAAAAATCATATAAATAAAATTGGAATATTCTTTTTACACAAATAAAGGAACATATTTAATTGAAAAAAGTGAAATCTAATTTGCAATATACATTTATGCTGCTCTATAGAATTATGGAAAAGTTAAAAAAAACCATTCCCACAATCCATGGCCCACATGAGGTTTCCAATCCTCATTCCATAAACTCAGTAAAAACAAGTATTAGCACCTCAACCAAGAAACCATCCCATGCCCAGAAGATTCATGAGCTAGGAGAATCAGGTTTCACACTTAACTGATATTATATAAAGTATTTTTTGCAAGTATGACCCACAATGATTAAATAGCCTTTTAGAGCTCAAAATTACATAAATCATTTGAAAAATTGTATGAGCTAATCAACTACTGTTGAAACAATGAAACCAAGAACCAGGACAGGCAAGTCTTTCTATAGATAATATGCATTTTAAAGTCCACTAAGAGCTCTGATGGAGAACAGACTGACAAATCTCAAAACTGAACAAAATCTAGAACTGAGATGACTAGGAAGAAGCCCTTTTCCCAAGGAAGCCCCCAACTCCAAGGAATGGAGCCAGTCAGTTTGCTGGGTGGACTTAGGATCATAAAAGCAATACAGGGAAAAGTATCATTTCTTCAATGGCCTCCCAACTCTTGTACCCACTCATGTCTCTCTGACACTGCTACGACTGAAGTAAAGATGTCAGGTATGGCAACGGTTAGAACTTATCCTAGCTATGGAGAGCGGCATGAGGAGCCACAGGGAGAAAGAGACCAAGAAGCAAAAGACCTGAAGACAGTCCATGTTCAGATCAATCTTCAAGTAGAAAAGACAACAGATATTGAGGAAAAAACGTCCTCCTTCACTGAGGGTCTTCGGTAAAAAGCCAAGGGAATCTTCTTCATAGCCAAATACAAATAGGACTATATGGCCTCAGAAGCAAACACCATTGCATCCAGAGTCAGGGGATCTGGGTTCAAATCCTACCCCCTATCTCTTTACGATATTCAACTACCTCCCTGGATCTAAGCTTCTTCATCTGCACAATGAGAACACTGGATGAGCAGCCCTCTGAGGGCCTTTCCAGCTCCACATCCCATGACCCAATGTGGAAATTCCCCCAGCACCAGGTGTCTGAAGCTAGCAAGTGACACCAAGTCGATTCAAAAAGCATTCATTCAGTACTGCACTAGGTGCCTAGGAGATCAAGATAAAGCCGATGAAGCCCATGTCCTCAAAAGGCTTCTACTCAATTGCAGGGAAATAACCACAACCCCATTAAGTAAGCATCCACTTCATGGTACAAAGGAAAATGGGGCATTTTCAGCTGATGGCCTGAGGAACTGAGAGGCTCAGGAAAGGTTACCCTTGAGTGGCAGCCTAAAGGCCACAGCAGGGCAGGGTGGCCCAGGGTGGCCTGTGCAGAGGAACAAAATGGGGTCAAGTTGTCATCAGACTGCACAGTTCCAGAACAAGAACAAGGTCCATCAGCTTGGACAGCGAGGCTGGCGCTCCTAAGCAAACACAGGGCTTTATTTCTTCCTGGAGTCAAAGACCACAACTACTGAGGCTGCCTAGCATTTGTATGGCACTTTTAGACCAATGGTAACTGACCCAGTCCTAGATGTCCACAGGCAGGCAGCTGCTGATATGGGAATGGAGTTAAGGAGCCCCTCGCTGCTCAGACACACCCAGAACAAGTGAGAGTTAGAGCTGGACCCAGAAGCTCAGGGAACAAAAGGGTGAGTACAACTCTGGCGGTTACAATCATCTTCCTTGAACTTAAAAAGTAAAATCGTTTGCTTCCTTAAGAATAAAACCAAACCTATCATGGCATTCCAGCAGAAGCACAAGTCGTAGACATGTCCACTGCAATGATCACACTTAGGTCTTCAACATCAGGCTCTTCAACTTTCCGGGCTGAAGACCATCTTTGGTGATAAAAAGCACTACCCAGCCAACAAGCCAGTCAGCCCAACCTTCCTTCAATGATCACATCTAGAAATTTCAGGATAATGACACCCAGGCAGGATAATGGCTTTGGCAGAACTGAGATAGAATAGCAACCTGATTTGGATTGAGACCCCATGAGGTCTAAGGGAGAAGTGATTGGGGAAAGGGGGGGGCTCTATCTCCCTTCCCCCTCCCCCAGGAGACCAAAGACTTGCCATGGGGGAGCAGAAGGTTATACCAAGCCTAAGGAGACATGCACAAGGTTCACAATAATAATAACAGCAGCACTTACAGAGCAGTTCAAGGTTTGCAAAGTGCTTTCCATGTTACCTCTTTTGACGGAGGACTCAACAAAGGGAAGGGCTTCCAGTAACCAGGTGCCAGTAGTTATTACTACAACAGATATCCTCTTTACACATAGGCCCACCCTTCCCTGGACTCTCCATGCCCTCATGCGAAAGCAGTTTTTTCTTTTTTCAAGTTTACTTATGTGTCTGTACCAAACAAACATGGAGAGATCACTCTCACTTTCTGAGGTCTCTTGTAACAAAGTGAAAGAGTTAAGTAAAACACCTCATCTGGAAGTGCAGCAGCATTCCACACCAGCAGCTGTCCCCTCTTTATTCTGTTGATTAACAGAATCAATTTTCTCTCCCTTTCACCCCATACCCTACTGAAAAGAAAAATAAAAACTTTTCTTGCCAAAAATATGCAGAGCTGAGCAAAATTTGGCATCTGGGGACATCAAAATGCTCAGTTTTCTCACCTGTAAAATGGTGATAATAACAGCACTTACCTCCCAGGATTGTTGTGAGGATAAAAAGAGTTATCTGTAAAGCCCTTAGTATAGCACCAGGTCCGTAGTAAGTAATTCGACAGTGTCTCCACCTGCACCCTCTCTATAACAGACATTACCCCTGGACAACATGGACACCGTCAGTCCTCTGGAATCACGATCACTATGCTGATTTGTATACCTCTATCACAGTTCTCAAGGTTTTTGTTTTTAAAATGTTGCTGTTACTGCATGAACTATTCTGCTGTCTCTGCTCATTTCATTCTTCATTAGTTTATAATAATGTTCACAGAAGTGTTCGTTTTTAGAAATAATGAGGTTGTGATATAAATTGGTTTTCTGGTTCTATTGACTTGCCGGAGTGGTCACCACACAGAGTATGCTACTTAAGTGTAGTAGAAACCATTTCCTTAAATAAAACTGGGCCCTAAAATGTGGTTTGGGGTATAAACTGTGAAATCTCAGGCTTAAAATCTTAACATAACTTCAAAGGAAAGGATGATTTCATCACTTTTTATTTTAAGGGAGTGGTATAGAAACTCTCAACCAGATTATTAAAAATTGAACTAAATGCCCTCCTAACCCTCCCAGGTCTCACCCCACCAGGTGATTCCAGTGCCTCTAAGTTGGTCATGTGCCCCCCTTCCCCCCAAGAAAGATCCAGCCTGTTTTCAAGCCCACTTTGGACAAGTCACCTCAACTGGCTCCTCTCTGCAGGTCCCCATTTTCACCACCAGTGAAAAAGGCGGCTCAGGCCAAAATCTCTGAGCAGCCAAAATGTGCCTTTGCTGGGAAAGAGCCAAGATGGTGGAGTAGAAAGATTCACATATGCTAGCTCCAAACCCACAGCCCATAAAATACCTGTAAAGAAGAACTCCCAACAAATTCTGGAGCAGCGGAAGCCACACAACAACAGAGTGGAGGAGATTTCTGTTCCAGAGAGCCCTGAAAAACCGACACCAAAGGTCCCTCGCGCACTGGACCCGGAGCAGAGCCAAGCCCTGCCTTGGCGGCATGGCACCGAGAGGAGTAGATCTGAGCAGGCTTCAGGGACAGAATCTCCAGCAGCAGCACAAGTCCCTCCATCCACGGACGCCAAAGGTCAGTGAGAGAGCCTGTTTGGCTGGCTGAGAGGGGAGCGGGGTATCTCCATAACTCAGGCCCCCTTGGGAGGCAGCAGCAGAGGCAGCAGAGGACAGGGGCTCCCAAAGCAGGCAGGAGCTTGAATCCATTGTTGAAGATCTCCGCATAAACCCCCTGAGGGAACTGAGCCCTGTGTGGCCAACCTGCCTCCATCTGAGCAGCTGAACTTAATCTCACACTGAATAGCAGCCCTGTCCCCACCTGAACACTTGAATTTAATATCATACTGAATAGCAGCCCTGACCCAAAAGCCCTGAGGCTGGGAAACAGCATTTGAATCTCAGACCCCAAGCACTAGCTGGGCAGATCTGGAGGCAAGGTGGTGGTGGAGAAGAATCTCAGAAGTCAAATAACTGGCTGGGAAAATGCCCAGAAAAGAGAAAAAAAATAAGACCACAGAAGGTTACGTTCTTGATGAACATATATCTCCTCCCATCCGTTCTGATGAGGAAGAAAAATGCTTACCAGCAGGGAAAGACATAAAAGTCAAGGCTTCTGTATCTCAAACATCCAAGATAAATATTCAATGCACTCAGGCCATGGAAGAGCTCAAAAAGGATTTTGAAAATCAAGTGAGAGAGGTGGAGGAAAAAATGGGAAGGAAAATGAGAGAGATGCAAGAAAAGCATGAAAAGCAGGTCAACACCTTGCTAAAGGAGACCCAAAAAAATACTGAAGAAAATAACACCTGAAAAATAGGCTCACTCAATTGGCAAAAGAGGTTCAAAAAGCCAATGAGGAGAAGAATGCTTTCAAAAGCAGAATTAGCCAAATGGAAAAGGAGGTTCAAAAGCTCACTGAAGAAAATAGTTCATTCAAAATTAGAATGGAACAGATGGAGGCTAATGACTTTATGAGAAACTAAGAAATCACCAAACAAAACCAAAAAGAATGAAAAAAATGGAAGATAATGTGAAATTATCTCATTGGAAAAACAACTGACCTGGAAAATAGATCCAGGAGACACAATCTAAAAATTATGGGACTA
The DNA here is from genome assembly GCA_023548195.1 of Bettongia penicillata ogilbyi. NCBI lineage: Eukaryota > Metazoa > Chordata > Mammalia > Diprotodontia > Potoroidae > Bettongia > Bettongia penicillata. Next base: position 1,762,137 of record JAJHZJ010000324.1, on the reverse strand, counting down.
CCTGAAAGCCATGATCAAAAAAAGAGCCTAGACATCATCTTTCATGAAATTATCAAGGAAAACTGCCCTGATATTCTAGAACCAGAGGGCAAAATAAGTATTCAAGGAATCCACCGATCACCACCTGAAAGAGATCCAAAAAGAGAAATTCCTAGGAACATCGTGGCCAAATTCCAGAGTTCCCAGGTCAAGGAGAAAATATTGCAAGCAGCTAGAAAGAAACAATTCAAGTACTGTAGAAATACAATCAGGATACCACAAGATATAGCAGCTTCTACATTAAGGGATCAAAGGGCATAGAATATGATATTCCAGAAGTCAAATGAACTAGGACTAAAACCAAGAATCACCTACCCAGCAAAACTGAGTACAACACTTCGGGGGAAAAAATGGTCTTTCAATGAAATAGAGGACTTCCAAGCATTCTTGATGAAAAGACCAGAGCTGAAAAGAAAATATGACCTTCAAACACAATGAAAAGAAGCATGAAAAGGTAAACAGCAAAGAGAAGTCATAAGGGACTTACTAAAGTTGAACTCTTTACATTCCTACATGGAAAGACAATATTTGTAACTCTTGAAACTTTTCAGTAGCTGGGTAGTTGGTGGGATTACACATATACATACACATACACACACACACGTGCACAAACGCACAGAGAACACAGAGTGAATTGAATAGGATGGGATCATATCTTAAAAATATGAAGTTAAGCTGTGAGAGAGAAATGTATTGGGAGGAGAGAGGGAGAAATGGAATGGGGCAAATTATCTCTCAGAGAAGAGGCAGGTAGGAGACTTTTTAGTGGAGGGAAAAGGAAGGGAGCTGAGAGAAAAACATAAAATTTACTCTCATCACTTTCGACTAAAGGAAGGAATAAAATGCACACTCATTTTGGTATGAAAACCTATCTTACAATACAGGAAAGTGGGGAGGAGATAGGCAGGGTAGGGGGGATGATGGAAGGGAGGGCTATGGAAGGAGGGAGCAGTTTGAAATCAACACTCTTGGGGAGGGACAGGATCAAAAGAGAGAATAGAAGCAATGGGAGGCAGGATAGGATGGAGGGAAATATAGTCTTACACAACACGACTATTATCGAAGTCATTTGCAAAACTACACAGATATGGCCTATATTGAATTGCCTACTTTCCCAAAGGGAATGGGTAGGGTGGGAGGGATGGGACAAGCTGGAACTCAAAGCTTTAGGAACAACTGCTGAGTATTGTTCTTGCTAGTAGGAATAAGAAATACAGGTAACGGGGAATAGAAAGTTAACTGTCCTACAGGACAAAAGAGAAGAGGGGACAAGGGAAGGGAAGGATGATAGAAGAGAGGACAGATTGGTGATAGGGGAAATGAGAATGCTCGGTATATTGGGGTGGGGGAAGGGGACAAATGGGGAGAAAATTTGGAACCCAAAATTTTGTGAAAATGAATGTAAAAAGTTAAACAAATTTAACTAAATAAAAAAAAATTAAATTAAAAAAAGTGCCTTTGCTGACCTCGCCTCCCTGTCTAGATAGATGCCTCTCTCACTTCTTGGGACTCTAATAAATGTTTGCACTTCCATCATTAGCCCCATTTTATCAGTCTATCTCCTAAAAGCACCACACCCCTCCCCTGCTCCATACCAACTGCCTCTAGCATCCATCCCAGAGGGCCTCATTCTCAGTGCTCTGTGTTCCAAAGTTCTCTCTTATTCACCTGAATCAAACCTCTTTCCCTATTAAATTCTACAATGAAAAAACAGCTGTTTTGAACCTATTGTTCACATCTGCCCCACTCCCTCATCATAATCCTATTTGCTTGAATCTTAATATTGTAGTCTTTATAAATTAAACATATTAGAAGTGACAATGGAGGCAGGTTTATCTATTGCTATAGCTCTGAGTAGACAGAAAAAGAAATCACTTATCACCTTAACACGGTAGAAAAAACTGCTGGGTTTGGAACCAGAGGAACTGGGTTCCAATCCTGGCTCTTAATGTGACCTTAGGCAAACCTGGCCTCGTTGGGACTGTGTTTGCTCATCTTACAAGGAGGGATTTGGAGGAGATGAGCTCTGAAGCCCGCCCCAGGATGAGACTTATTCCACGGACTGGGAGCTGCCTCTGGCTTCCTTCACATCTCAAATGAAATCCCACTTCCCCAATACTCCTTAATGCAAGTGTCTTCTCAAGTTCTCTAATACATGGAGGTTAGCTGCAAGACTTGGGAGAAGGTCCCAGAAGCTCTCAGGGCAACCTATCTAGAACTCTAAATTGCAGAACACAGTAGCTCCTGATAGGCACTGACAGAGGAGTTACTTAGACCAAGGAAATCTGTCAGTCAATTGATAAATATTTTTAAAGCCCCTACTATGTACTAGGCACAGTGAACACCTCATAAAGCCCAATCCTTTACCTAAATCATGGCACAACACACTTGGGACTGCGTTTGTTCATCTGTAAAAGGAGAGGCTTATATTTTACAGATGATGAAACTAAGACCCAGGTAGGCTAACTATATGGTACTTCTAACAATTTCAAAATATTTTTCCAAGGAGCATTTTTACTGAACTAAAACGTTTCTTTTAATTTTTCACATATGTAGATATTTTCTACATTTTTAAATATTTAAATTAATATTTAAATATTAATGTTGAAACACATCATGTTAGATTTTGGAAGCCATTTCATTAAAAACTTAGCTCACAAAACACGCTAATAGAATTTCATGCCCTGAACTTCCCTATACAACTTCAATTCTTATCTTTATTTCAGCAACGTACACACACACACATACACACACACAAGTCAAATGCTCACACACTATTTACAAATAAAATTGTTGCTTCTTTGAGTAATTCAATGAGGCCATATTTATTTACTCATTGCTCAAACATACAGGGCTTCATTTCTAGGTCACCAACAAATACAGCTTTTGTGCCAAACTCTGATTACACACAGTCTCTGGATTTAATTAGCTGATCCCCCATCAAACAACAAAGAATCCAGAAGCCAGAGCTGGGCCTAGAGAGGAGCACTGGCACAAAGGCAAAGAGGTCAATGTGGAGGCAGAGATGGGAAGGATCTTGTCCACCAGCAGATATGACTAGGGGTTGTGGGGGGAAGGAGAGAGAGAAATGGCAAGGAAAGGTTTTTCCACCCATTTCAAGGGCCTTTCCTAAGAAAGTGACAAAGGAGCAGGGACCCTCCTCCACCAAAACCTGGGAAAGTCATGTTACTTAGTTTGCAAAATCTCTAACCTGCTTAACACAAGGTCATTATCTAAAAACATAATGGGGGATGGGGAAATTTTTTTTTTCCCTCTTTCTACAGGGCCAGAGGTTCTTTAAAAAAAATAATTTTAAAAGAACAAAAGGTGAGTCAGAGGCCCCAGAACTGAATCTTTCCTTGGCTGCTCACTCTCTCCTGCAATCTTGGGTCACATTACTTAATCTCTCCAGGACCTGATGACCTCTTGGAATCCCTTCCCAGCTCTAGGCCTGTGAGTTTGGCATTTCTCTTGTCACTCCTTCTCTCCCCAGCCCTGCCGTCTCTCTGTGTCTCTGGCTTCGGAGTCTGAACTTGCTTCCCATTGCTGTCAATATGTGAACATGTCATAACTCTTAAGGTCAGAGCTCATGTTTCATTTACAATGACTGATCCGAGAGGACTAAGAAAGTTCAAAGACATCTAAATTAAAATATGAGGTCACAAATGCACATTGTTAAGGCTTGTTGTGATGGGCACCTAAAAAAATGCCAAACATGAAACAAAATAATCTCATCATAAGGCTAGAGGAAGACTGACAATGACTGAGGCATTCCTTGTCTTTCAAATGGACTTACCTTTGTCTCTGTTCAACAGCTCTGTCCAAATGATGAAATATGTCCTGGAATAGGCCGCAGCTAGAGCGACTATTGATTGCATAGCCATGCCCTCTTTTCCAATACTGCTTCAGGTCATTCAAGTATTCCAGCACCTGAAAGTGCACATTTAAAAGCCCTGTTCTATTTTTCAAGGTCACAGTCACTCCCGCCCGAAGCACGACCACTGGCACATTCATGTGATCAAGTGAACACGTGAATGGCTAAGCCACAAAGGTGTGCCAAGGATAGGAGCTGCAGCTGTCCCAAGAGGGGACGAGGCTCTTCTCAAGACCCTCCTAGAAAGGAGCAGCTCCATCTGCTTCCCTTCAGGCATGACTGCCAGCCACACCTGAATTACAGTTCTGGAATCAAACTGGACTTGGAATCAAAAGAATATGAAAAGTAACTACCACTAAGCTGTGCCTGTCCAATTCGAGGTGCAACGTATAGCACACCCCATCCTAAAGCGCCGGCCCTCCCTCCCCACAGTAAATGAGGTTGGCAGCTCCTCAGGAGGCTACTTCAAGGCTGTACAATTCTCTCTGGTGCAGCTGTGTATTCAGAGAAGCAACACCCATCTGCAAAGCCAGACCAACAGAAACCAGCACAAACATTTCTACACCTCACTAGCTTGGGAAGGGATGCCAGGAAGATCTGTTTATTTTGCAGTTAAAAAACTCTCCATATACTGAAGAACAGAGGCGATCTGGGGAGAATGAGTTTGTCCTCCTAGCTGCTGCTCCTGGTTTGGCCCTGGTCACCTCCCCCTGTGCCACTGACTTCAACTCCCTACATCTGAGGCAGGTATAACTTGCATTAAAAGCTGTCCTATCTATAGCCAAGATCTAAATGCAAAGTCATTACCATATTTTCCTTGAGAAGGGAACCTGTGATTTCATCAGTATGAAGTTCTTCTGGATGAGTAAACTCTCCCCACAGACGCAGGTCAGCAGATTCTTTGCATTCTCATCTCAGGACTCCCTGGCCACTACCCCATGCTGCCTCTTACTTCTACAGTCTCTTAACACAATTCAGCTATATTTGCTTGTAATGTTTCAAGGCTCCCTACCACTCACAGAAACAAAAATCCCTCAAAGCCCCTAACAACACTATCTGCCAAAAATAATGCGCCACCCAGTGATGAACCAGGAAAATTATGTTATAGGTTGTATGGGCTTTGATGGGCTGCCTTGAAAAACCTACCATCCCTTACTTATACATGGTTTCTGTGGGAAACTAAGTTTTGAGTCCCAAATAACCATTTTACAAATGAACAAAAGAAAAGGATCCATATGCACAAAAATATTTATAGTAGCTTTCTCTGTGGTGGTAACTAAGGAGGAGGGGGAAGGAAGTGTTTGCCCATCAACTAGGGACTAGCTGAACAAATAATTGTACATGAATGTGATAGAATACTCTTGTATTGTAAGAAATGATGAAAGGGGCAGTTTCTGAGTAACTTGGGGAGACTTACATAAACTAATACTGAAAAAAAGTGAGCAAAACAAGCAGCACAAGTTATACAATAACTACATTGTAATGATTTTAAAAAACTTGGAAAAACTTAAGAATGCTGCTCAACACAATGACCAAAGTGACTGCAGAAGATAGATGGTGGAGGGTGATGCTCACCACTTGACACAGAGGTAAAGGGCTCACGGAAGAATGGGACACATTTTGGGAACATGGCAGATGTGGTATGTTTTGCCTGACCATGCAGGTTTGTTACAAGGGATTTGATTTTCTTTAGTGGAGAGATGGAAAAGAAAATAGATTTCTATTAATTTAAAAAAATTAACTCAAAGTTTTATTTAAGAATTCGTCCACTTGTCAAGAGTAAATCCCATATCACTGTTCACTCTAATCCCTATTTAGGAGACCCATTCACTACTTCACAGAAAAGAAGCAGAAACACATTGGTCTCTTTATCAAATTCTGGGCTCCAAGTTCACTAGCAGCACTAAATCACGCTTTCCCACAATGCATCTTGTGTTAGAAGCTGGATCTGATTAAACGCTGAACAGCTAACACAACTGCAAAGTGAACACTTACCTTAGCATCTTCTGTGTCAAAGACATCGCACCACGGAGACTGAATGTCTCTAATTGCCAGGTCGAATGAGCAGGAAAAAAAAGCGACTTGGATTAAATCTGGTGAGAGAAAGCAAAATGTTCTGAGTTATGATTTTTGACTATTGAAAAAGTAGTGGAATATCAATAATCCTCTGTAAAAGACAAGGGTTGGACTCAATCGCTAGGGCTCCTTCCAGCTCTGAAATTCTATGATTCTGTAAGTTGCATTAAAGCAAGACTTTTTTTCCTACTGTGGTCAATAAAAAATGAAAAGTTATAATAAGGGTCAAATTCAAGGCTATAAACAAAAACATCACAGCTTAATTTCGCTAATATTTAGGTTTTTTTGTTTTTAATTATAATCATACACACACAGACACACAGACACACACACACACACACACACACACAGAAGATGAGGAGGCCAGCTAAGAGACTTTTACAATAGGCTGTTTAGGTGAGAACGTGACTTAAGATGGTATCTCCAAAAAATATTTCAAAGATGGATCTGCCAGTCCTCTAGAAGTGGGAAGGACAAGGGAGAAGAAGGAATCCAATACGACGACCAAGGTGAAGAGCAAGAAAATGATAAAAGAGCCAGGAATTAGGAATTAAAGTTAAACAACTCAATGACTTAGTATTCTACTACTAAGGCAGTTATAAAATCAGCACAGTTCAGAAGCTCAGCACCTCCCACTGGATGATTTCAAAAGCTTCTTAATTGATGTCTCTGCCTCTGGGCTCTTCCCACATCAATCTCCCCAACACACCACAGTAAGACCAAACTGTTTAATGTGGCCCTCACAGTCTTCCAATCTTTTCTCCCACAACCACTCCAGACACACACTCACTGGATCACTTCCCATCCCCCCAACCATCCCACCCTCTCCTGTCTCCACAGCCATAATCAGGCTCTTCCTCACATGTGTTCCTTTCTGCAGTCCCCTCCCTCCTCCCTGATGACTCAGCCCTATTTTATATCCCACTTGCCCATTTGTAACATCCTGACCCTCTGTGCTGCATTTAGATTTATCCACATCTCCCTGACAAAATCTATCCACCTTGAGGGCAGGAGTTATCTTCATTATTTCTGTACCTTCCTGGGCACCCACAACAGGTAAGGGCTCAATAGATGTTTGTTAACTGAATGGAAAAATGCTTTTTCCCCAAAGCTATTTGCTGTCAAAAAAAGTATCTTCCATAAATATAAATATCTACAAAAATTAAGATCTAAGACTCTAAATATGAGGTACACAAGTGAATCTTCAAGACACAAAATGTAGTTACTTTCAGCTTCTTTGGTAAGATCAATCCTGAATCTCACCTATAATGCCAGGTACCAAAAAAGCTCAGGCTAAAGGATCTCTTGACCTTGGGAATTCTGAGCCAGAGTGGGTCACAGTAATGGAACCAGCACAAAGTTCAGCAGTGAGGGGCTGGGGGAAGGGGGTAGGTGCTCAAGGTGGAAATGAACAAATCCTGTGACAATGTCTCTGGTGAGCAGCTCCTCAACTTCCAGCCTAGGAAAGATCCGGAAATCCAGTCTGAATAAATGAATGAATCAATGAATGAATGAATGAAAAATAGGATTAACCCAGCAGGTTGCCTTGCTCATTGCAGGGAAGTAACATTATTTGCATTTTAAAACACAAATAAACATAAAAAGGTACCTTACCTGCATTTAAATCACTTGTTGGCACCTGCAAAATAGCTGCAACTTTTTTAATAATTTTCTGCATTTCTGGTCCATTTTTGAAGGCTTCTACATGATAAAGAGCAGAATCATTCTTTTCCACCTCAGTTAGGAACTTTTCACAATGATCAAAGAATCTCATAAGTTTATCATTTATCTCAGGTGGCCCAAATTCCATATCTGAAAGAGAAAATAAGAAAGGCAAGTCTTATAGTAAGGTACTAACACTTAACCATAATAATTTGGGAAGCATCAGTCAAATAATATTTTGTTTCAGTGTAGACAGTAAAAGCTAATAACTTACTCATCTGAATACATGGGTTAAGTATTCACTGATGATGGAAGAGCTCAACTAGGATAGGAAACTTAATTATCCATCCCTCCATTTGTAATTCCTGTGATTTATTTATCTGTTTCTGGAGTGCACTGAGATCCCATAAGATATGTACTCTCTTTCAACATACACAGAGTCCCACACAAATCTTATCTCAGAGTCAGCACAGCAGGGAGATGAAGCTCTGAAGGGTATGACAGTCTCTCTGAGCAGGGTAAGGCCTTCTGTTCTAGTTCCTGGGGGCTGCAGCCCCTAGCATTGTGTGGCACTCCATTTGAAGCACCATAACCGGAGATGATTCACCAGCTTTCCCTTTTCCAGTTGTCAGGGATTCTAAGGCAGTGACTGGCTATTACTGATAGTCTCAAAGACAAAGGAGATATAAAAATATTAATTCATTGCAGTTAAGATTAACATCATCTTCATTTCTGGCAGCAAGGAAAGAGCTTGAACCTTTAGTTGTCACAAGGATGTTGATGAGTTTTCAAAAAATAACAAATTTCTTTGAATAAAGATAACCAAGTTTTCCTTAAGATGATTTCCTTTTCTGTCAAGATTAAGAGAAAAAAAAAAGTGAAGGAAGGTGGCCTAGCCATCCAGATCTCAAAATGTATTATAAAGTGGTAATCACCAAAACAATCTGGTCCTGGCTAAGAAATAAAAGTATAATAAAGTGTTTGATAAACCCAAAGATAAGAGATAAGAACTAAATATCTGACAAAAACTGCTAGGAAAACTGAAAAATATGACAGAAACTAGGTAGAGACCAACATCTCACACACACCATCCACAAAGATAAGGTCAAAATGGGTACATGATTTAGACATAAAGGGTGATACCACAGACAAATTAGGGGAGCATGGAATAGTTTATCTGTCAGATCTACAAATAAGGGAAGGACTTAGGACCAAGAAAGAGAGAGCATTACGGAGTGTAAAATGGATAATTTTGATTACATTAAATTACAAAAGCTTTGTACAAACAAAACCAGTATCTCCAAGATTAGAAGGAAAGCAGAAAACTAGGGGAAAAATTTTTGCCCAAGTTTCTCTGATAAAAGGTATCATATCTTAAATATATAATGGAGTCATTTATAATAATACAATTCATTCCCCAAATGATAAACAATCAAAGGACATGAGCAGGCAGTTTTCAGAAGAAGAAATCAAAATTACCTACAGTCATATGAAAAAATGTTCCATATCACTGTCAATTAGAAAAATGCAAATAAAAACAACTCTGAGGTACCACTTCACACTTATCAGATTAACTAATACGGCAGGAAATGGAAAATGATAAATGTTGGAGGGGATGCGGGAAAATTGGGACACTAACGCACTGTCAGTAGAGTTGTGAAGTGATCCAACTGTTCTAGAGAACAACTTGGAACTACATTCAAAGGGTTATAAAACCCTTTCACTCACCAATACCACTACCAGGTCTGTGTCCCAAAGAGATTAAAAATAAAGAAGGAAAAGGACCAATTTGTACAATGATATTTATAGCAGCTCCTTTTGTGGTAGCAAAGAACTGGAAATGAAGGGATACCTATCAACTGGAGAATGGCTGAAAAAATTATGGCATATGATTGTGATGGAATACTATTGTGCTATAAGAAATGATGAGCAGAACTGGTTCCAGAAAAAGCCAGAACGACTTACATGAACTGATAAAAAGTAAGTGAACAGAACCAGAACACTGTACACAGTAACAGCAATACTGTACAATGATCAATTGTGAAATGACTTAGCTCTTCTCAGTAATACAAAGATCCAAGACAATTCTGAAGGGCCTGGGATGAAAAATGCTATCCACCTCCAGAGAAAGAGGAATATAATAATATAATATAATAATATATATAATATAATAAATAATATAATAATGGAATCTGAATACAGATTGAAGTATATTAATTTTTTTTTACTTTATTTTTTCTTGCAGCTTTTTTGGTGTTTTCTTTTGCAACATGAGTAATATGGAAATATGTTTCCCATGCCTGCCCGTGTATAACTTTTACCAAATGTCTTGCCTTCTGAATGATGGAGGAAGGAAAGCTGTGAGAGAATCTGGAACTCAAAATTTTTAAAAATGAATGTTAAAAATAGTTTTTACATGTAATTGGAAAAAAAATTTTTTAAAGAAATCTGAAAAAACCATGAGGTGATAAGAGCCTGCATTAGTGTGGTAGCTCTGAGTGAAAAGAAGGCATGTCATAAGAGGGAGGAGATAAAAGAAGAAAGAAGGCACCCTGGCTTCAGAGTCCATCAGTCCATTGAGCCAGTCAGGTGAAATCACCACCCACCCTTTCTCCTAGAAAAACTAGTTTCTCAAGGCAATTGCTGTTGTGTTTGTCCTTTGTTTCTAAAGAGGACCATGACCTCAGAGAAACATGACTTTGTTTTGAGTGAAGGAGGGCTGTGCAAGGTAACCAGCCTCACTTTCTCCTCCAGAGACCAGATATTCATCAGGATGACTGGAGATGGCCCAGGATGCAACGGGAGACCCAGGCCCTTTTAGGCTAAGGCTTTTTCAGGTACTCACTCAGAGTAGGGTAATGCCCACTCAGTGAAAAACGCTTCTTTAAGAAGTAGTCAAGGGGTGGCCCCCTTAATTAGAAAAAGAAAAAAAATCAGGGTAGGAGGGCAAGACCCTCAGGGTTGCTGTTCCAAAAAGAAACAGTTACCATTGACATTCTAGGCAACAGCAGTTTTTAAATCCACAGGGTGGAGCACCAAACATTGGAACAGTATGATAAGACACAGTATCATACATTCAGACTTCTTCCAGCCAATAAAACTTGCAGAGCATAAAGGTGGGATGTGGGAGATAAGGTGAAGAGGTGAATTGTAGAAACTACTCAAGTACTGGGAAAACATCAAAACAATACTACAGTCAGGAGTACCAATTAATAGGTATCCAGGAAAGATGAGGAAGGTGGTATAAGCACTAAGCACAAAATGAGTTAGGGTTCAAGTAAAATGACAAATACACTGAATTTCATTTGGGAACCAGGAGCCCTGGGCTTCCATCCCAGCTCCTCCAATTAATAATGGCATGGCCCGAGGCAAGTGACTTCACACTTAGAGAGTTAGTTCCTACATCTGTAAAATGAGGTTAACACTAGCATTAAATTCTTCAGCCTTACATGAAAGCTCTCCAGTCCACCTCCAATATCCTTTCTCAGTTATCACCCTTGTGAGGCCCCTCAGGACTGAAAGCATTTGGTAAGCCACTTGTACACTTGACAAACCCTCAAGGACAATGTAACCATCTCCTGGTTACAGTTGTAACCTAAGAGGAGAAACAATTTCTTTGTGTAAGAAGAGGTATTACAAGACACGGAGGAAACGTGTAATGCTAAAGATGGGGTGACCCAATCACTGAGTAAGACGTTAGTCACAAGTCCAAGATCCTCTGTGGAAAATTTATGGGGCACTGACAAAATGTGAGAAGATGAAGATCCGTGGACTGGGTGTAAGCAACTTTATGTATGATAGAGGCCCCAGGTGGATGGGATCACAGATTCAAACCTTAATATTATTACTATTAATGATAAGTCTTCACAAGCTTCACTTTGCTCCTCTGTAAAATGGAGATGATCACATCAATAACTAGGACCCAGGTGGATGAGATCATAGATCCAAAGACTACAATTAAGCTACTAACAACCTCACCACTAATACTAACCTTCCTACGCCTCGAGTTCCTCATCAGTAAAATGGGGTGATCACGTTATTAACTACTTATGGCAGGGGTTTCTCAAAACAAGTTTATGAATCAGGGAACATAGTATCAAAGCGTCATACCAGCAAATTACCACAATTTTGCAGATGATGAAAAAAGCTAAGGTGACACAGTGACTGTAAGAGCCTGAATTGAATGCCCCCCCAACATCCCCGGCTCTTCACACGCCTACACGGAGTTGGCTCCCGGGCTGAGGTTTCACTACCTCTATTTCCCCCCGACTCCCGTACGTCTCAGTCACTTCCGATCATTCGGAGGGGTCCCAGGGGCGGCCGAGCCCCAGCCCCGTCCTCGCTCAGAGCCGGCCCGTGACGCCCTCACCCCGCCCCTACTCACCCGCGGGCCCGGGCTCCGGCCGGCCGGGGTGCCAGTGCGCCCAGAGGCCCCGCGCGAAGGCCACGGCGCTGTCCACGCAGCGCGGCTTGGAGCTGGACACCAGGCGCACGCGGGCCGGGCCGGCGCGGCCCAGCAGCGGCGGGAAGCGCGCGGCCAGGCGGGCGGCCAGCTGGCGCATGTCGCGCCGGCCCTTGTCCACCAGCTGCCCGTCCATCCAGTCCTCGTAGGCCAGCGGCCAGCGCGCCAGCGCGCCCGCCAGCCCCGGCCCCGGCGGCCCCGCGCGCAGCAGCAGCCCGCTCAGCGCCCGCAGGCGGCCCACCTGCTTGGCAGTGGGGTAGCGGGTGCCGTGGCGCACCAGGGCCACGAGCTGCAGCGGCGCGCACGGACCCGCGGGCCCCCAGCCCGGTCCGCGGCCTCGCCACATCCTCGTAGCGGCTCTTGGTGCCGAAGTACGCGCTCAGCGCCGACGCGCGGCTCGCGGGCGCCCGCTCCGCCAGGGCGCAGGCCGCCGCACAGGAGAGCAGCAGGGCGGCGCCCGGGCCCCCGAGCCCCCAGCGCAGCCGCCGCCGCTGGCGCCGCCTCAGGGGGAGCATCGCGACCGACTTCGCTCCGCCGCACCGACGCTTCCGCGGGGGCGGGGCGGGCCTTCCGGGCCCGGGGCCAACCGGCTCCTGCCCGGGGCTGCGCAGGCACGGGCGTAGGCGCATGCGCGGGGCAAGCACAAGCGCAGGGGCGGACGCGGGCGCCTCCCGGGAACTGCCCCGCCTCGCGCCCCTGCCTCCGGCCCCGCCCTCGCCTCGCGCTGGCTGTTGTTCATGGAACCGGAGAATGGGGCTCCCAGACCTGCAGCTCCAGGCCCCGATAGGAGGTTGTTGGAGGGCCGCCCCGTTTAACAGATCGGGAATTGAGGCAGCTGGCCTTCCATCTCCCGCCTCCGCGCCTTTGTCCCTGTGTTTACAAGCCGTTCCCAGCTCACTTCTGTCCCTTGGACTCCCCCATTCTCACCCCCCGGCTGAAGTTCCGCCAGCAAACGGCTGTGCAAAGAGTTTCTAAGGTTTCTGCATGAAACCTGGGGGATCCTATGCCGACCTTATGTTCCATCAGTCACTCTGAATGAGCCCCTGACCCAGAAGCTCCTGCCCCCAGCTGCCCATCTAATACCACACCTTCATGCACGTCTGTGCGTGCACACTGGCAGAAATACCCAGAGCACTCGTAGAAGGGGAAAAGCAAGCTTAGAACTCTTGAAGCTGGCAGGGACAGGGAGGGGCTGTATTCTGTCTACAGTCTCTTCCCGCTACCCCATAAGCTCCTGAAGCCGAAGTCGGCCCTCTTGTCTTGGTAGCTCCCAGCCTGGAGCCTGGCACACAGCAAATGCTTAATCAGTGTTTGCAGAATGAATGAACTTGAGGCCAGACCTGGGATGCAGAGCAGCAGGAATCCTAGGGGGCCGGGCAAAGCAGCTAGCGTTTCTGTGCCTCTTGAAGGCGAGCCAAGGGCTTGAGCTGCTTTGTCTCCTTTGATTCTCATAATTCAGGGATGTAGATGCCTTGTTTATATTTTGTTGTTGACGACAATGACACTGATGAGCCTGAATTAGCGGTACCCAAGGAGGAACACCCCTAACCCATGAAGACTGGCAGCTGCTCTGCAATTTCATCTCAGGACAGCAGGTGCCATTATTATCATCACCATTTTGCAGATAAGGAAAGTGAGGTTCAAAGAAGTGACCCTACCAGCTCCTTCTAGCTTTGACTGTAGCAGATTTAAGCACAGATTTTCCTAACTCAGGATTATCACTTAACATTTTGCCATCCTGACTTACCTAGTACAGGTACACTTGGCCTCATTTTACCTATGAGGAAAGGTCAGAGGAACATTCCGTTTCAACATACAGCACTTTGGAATTGGGAGTCAAGGAACCTGGGTTCGAATTCTGGCTCTGCCACTTGGGTGGCCTCCTCTTCATCTTGCTGGGCCTCAGTTTCCTCCTATATAAAATGAAGAGGTTGGATTGGATGCCTTCTGAGATCCTTTCAGGATCTAATATCTATGAACTCAGCAAAGGTTGAATCAAAAGTTGAATCAAAAATCAAAAAAACAATCAAAAATCTCAAATTGAATCCAAGTCTCCTGGCCCCAAATCCCTGTGGGATCTAGATTAGGAAGGGAGGTTAGAGATCACTTAGTCTAACCCACCAACCCCCACCCCAGTCATTTCAGAGATGAGGAAGCATGTGCTACACAGAGTACTAAGTCTTGGAAATACAAACTAAAGTAGAAAGAAAGAATCCTTGCTCTGGAAAAGCTTACATTCCAGTGGAGGAAAATAACACACACAAAAAAAATGAAAATGGGGTTACCCACACAGGGTCATGGTAGAGAAAGTCTGGGCACTTAGGAGGGTAGACTGCATTGAAATGAAGAACTGGCTGGTGTGGATGTCTTCCTTAAAGGAAGGATCTGGGAAGTGCCAGCCAGTCAGAGCTTGGAAGAGGCCACAAGGACAAGGCTGCCCTTCCAGGATGAGAAGTCCAGGCTGAAGAAGGTTCTATGGCCTGGGAGAGAAAGTCTGCACAGTCAGGGGTGCAACCTGCAGCGTCCAGAACCCAGACTGTTGAACCAGAGACATTTGTTCAGATCTTGACTGCCACCTCCTGATTATATCCACCACCAACTCACCTTTCCTCTCTGGGACTCAGTTTCCTCATCTGTGAAATGTATAGGTTGGATTTAGTAGTCTTTAAGGTCCCTTTCAGCTGTAAAGCTCTGGTCCTCTGGACTGTGCAGGGTATCCTGGGAGTAAGTGACAGGATTCAAACCCAAGTCTCCTTGCTCTACTCTGCCTCTCATAATACAAATCATATGATAGAGACTTGGCTGTAGATGAAAATATAATTGGAAACTATTCTACAAAGTAGATAAAAATACAACAAAACACAGATCATATTACTATGTGGTTTTCCAAGTTATTATACACCTTCAGGGATCCTTTAATGGCTCATTTTGACACAACATTGATCTAGAGCCCTATTTTAAGACTATTAAACAAGCTGTCACTAGGGAGGTCTAGAATTTATCCTATCTTTGGCTTTTAGCACAAAACAAATGCCTGAATATTTTCACAGTGTGAAGCCTGATGAGACACATGAATCTGCATGTCATGGGGACAGAGCAAGGAGGCAGATGTTGGGGGTGAACCCCCTTCATTGGCACGTAAGCTGTGGAGCAATGGAGTACTGTGGAGATAGCCCTGCTTCTTTCTTTCCTTCTCAGAGTCTTCATGTAACAAGCTAAAGTGAGATAGTACATTCCTTATTACAGTGAGGCTCTGGTAACAATGTTGGACATTGGTTACTTTGACACCAATGTCTTCACTATTCCAGAACGTTAGGTTGGAAGGAATAAAGGGACAGACCTGGGAACAATCTCAGGCTTTTAAGAGGAGGCTATTTAAAAGATACTGTTTCATATATTATATTAAAAATCTCAGGGTTTTTTTTTTTTCATTGTCTGCTCATGCATACTGTTAGTACGTTTTTATCTTATCACAGATTAAAGGATTTTGAGCTGAAAGTGGATCCCAGAGAGCACCTGGTCCTAGAGAAGATCCTAGAGAGATAATTGGCTGTCATTTCATGCAACCCTGTCATTTTATGGAGGTGGAAACTGAGACTCAGGGAGAGGAAATGAACTATCCAAGGTTGTGTTCAACTTTTCATGACCCCATTTGGGGTTTTCTTGACAAGGATACTGGAGTAGTTTGCCATTTCCTTCTCCAGCTCATTTCACAGATGAGAAAATTGAGGCAAACGGGGGTAAATGACTTGCCCAGGGTCACACCACTACTAAGTGTCTGAGGCTGAATTTGAAGTTGTCTTCAAAGTGTCTGGGCTCCAGGCCCAGAGCTCCATCTGCTGAGCCACTTAACTGCCCAAGGTTACATATCTAATAATGACACATAACAGAACCCAGGCCTTCTGAGTATAAAACTTCCATTCTTTCCAAGGCATTGCCCTGAGCTGTCATGGTTTTTTGTGACAGCTTCAAACTAAAATCAATGGCTTTGTCTCACAGACCAGCCCCTCACTTCCATGCCATCAGTGAAGGGCACAAAACCACTTAAATAATGAGTAATGATGTTTCCTCAATTTAACATGGCTTATATAACAAAAGAGGGTTTGATTTGGTTTTAACTGGAAACAAGGACTTGAACTGATATCTTAACAGATTCAAATATGGGAAATGAGTTTGAAGAGATACATTCTAGTGTGCCAATCCTGCATCCCACTAAATCATTAAGTTAGTATCTGTTTATCTTTTCCTCCAGCATCTAATCTACCTGCCTGCTTTCTTCATTAACTGCCCACCACTTTGTCCTAGACAGGGACATTTCCAAACTAAAGCAGTGTTCCAATAGTCGAGAAGCATTTCAAATAGGGCTACAAACAAAGAGGCCCTTCAGGGCCCATTGTATTGAGCACGGCTATTGTTCATGTATTCACAGTCATTTCCTTTTCTAAATTCATCCTTCCTCATTAGCCTCCCATTCCTCACCTTCTCCCTCAGTAGACTAACTTCCACAATAGGACTAGGAATCCCTAAGAGATGCTGAGCACTCCCAGATGCTCACATAATCACTAACTACCCTCAGACACAACCATACTCTGCTTCCTGGTCACAAAAAAGGAGACAGAGTGACCAGATGAGGTCATGGACATGGAGATTTTATGGAGGTGAGTTCTCCACTCATTTCTGAGGGCATTCTCCAGTGGGGATCGAAGGTTATAAGTCTCACAGGCAAGATTACATGGTAGAGCTTTCTGTATAGGGCCTCATTTTCGCTATAGATTGCCTCACTTGATGAACTCATCAACCCCCATGGGTTCAAGGACCACCTCTGTACAAATGTTTCCCAGCTGCACATCTGCATCTAGCTATTATCTCCCTCCTGAACATCAGTCCCACATTACCAGAGGCCTTTTGGACACTGTGATCTGGTCCCATGGGCATCTTAAACCGAACATGGCCAGAGCAGAGCCCCTTCACTTTCCCACAAAACCCTTCCCTCTCTCTGGCTTTTTCCCATTACATTCAAGGGCCCCAGTGTTTCTCCAGTCCCCAAATGTCACCACCCTGGGGTCACTGATGCAAAGCTCTTCACTCAAGCTCACCCCACCAATCCCTTTCATTAGCCAGTCATGTTTCTACCTTCACAACATCTCTGATACACATCCCCCTCTCTCCTTCAACATTGCCACCACCACAGGCCTGGCGCACTGCAGCAGCCTTAGACTTGTTCTCCTTGTCACTCCAAGCCAAAATGATTGACCTAAAGCCCAGGTCTGACCATGCCACCTCCCTTATTCAGTAAATGCCAATGACCTATCACCAATCCATCAATATAAAGTCATCTAGAATTTGAATCAATCCATCAGTAAGCATATACTGAATGCTAATTGCTGGGGATACAAAAAGAGGCAAAAAAAAAAATAGTCCCAGCCCTCAAGAAGCTTACAGGCTTCACTCCACAGCCCTTCCCCCTATTTTTTTTAGCTTTTTCTTCTCTCCAAATCAAGCGGTTTCTTGAAAACCACACCTGTCATATACTGGCTGATCATCATGCCTAGCCACCTTCACCTCCCACACCAAGCCTCCCTGGCTTCCTTCTGCCACTAGCCTTTCCCTCCCCCTTGGCATGTTGTCTGTCTCATTCAAAGGTGAGCTCCTTCTCTGGGGGCACACGTGGAATGTTGGCCTTTTGTTGGGGGGGGAGGAAGAGGGGGTGTTCCCAGCACTTAGCACAGGATCAGGTACATACTCTTGACCTGAAAGTTTGGTTAAAAAAGGAAAACAGGCTGAATGAATATTGTTTATTCCCTTAAAACTAGTGGTTACATGGCCATGGAGCCAGAAGGAAATCTCTGACTGTTACAGGAATGACCAGGCTTTAATAATATGTTTTAGGACAATCCCAGGATGTCTGTGTCCCTCAGATTTATGGTCATATGTTTTTAACTGTACCATGAGAGAAGACTTTCTTAATTGGATAGGTTGTAAATAAAATAAGATAACAGAATTGACAGGAAATTACTACCCAGGATATCTGTGTTTTCTTTACCATTAACATGCCATAACATAGCATATGTCCATAAAATATTAAGATATGTAAAAAGTACCAACTATTCAAGATAGTGTCTCAGGTTAAGGATCTCATCAAGTATGTAAAGTCAGCCCCATCTGGCCTTGTTGACATAGGAAGAGGGATTCTGAAGTTTACTTCCGAAAACAAAGAGACTGTTAAGTCCAGTCTTTTCTTCTGATTGTTTAAGTCAAGCTCTGGCCCTTATTAAAGTCTAAAAATTATATTAAATGTTTTCAATAGTACTTTATAAATACTCCTTCACTGACTAACTTTTCTATTTGGGATCCCTTTGTCTCATTAAGGATGCCCTGGGTGTCCTAAGGTTGCTGTTTTCCATATTTATATACAGCCTGCCCCATTCGATGTTTATTACGCACCTATGTGTATAAAGATGAGAGGTGGGATAATGTGATGAGTGAAGGCCTCACCTTCTAGTGGGCAAGATCTGTTTTTACTTCTTGTCTCTATCCTATTAGCTTTGTGGCCCTGGCCAATCTCTTGGTGCTCCCAGAACTCTCCTGGAAACGTTCTGAGTTTTACCGGGGAAGTAAGGAGGAAGAAGTTTCCTAAATCTTAAAATCACAGATCTAGGCCAAATTGTGGGTATGAGTGTATGTGTGTTTGTGTGTGTGTGTCTATATATATATATATATATATATATATATATATATATATATATATATGTATGTATGTATGTATGTATGTATGTATGTATTGTGTATATGTATGTATACACACATGAATAATACAAAGACAGAAACCCAAATGATCCCTGCCCTCAAGAGCTTACATCAGACCTTTGTTGGGCATTTCCTATCTCTCCAGCACCAAGATTGGGGAAGGTTCTCCAGCCCTACCGTTGTGTCTGATAGTGAGTGGTAGTCAAATGATACACTCCTTATGTACTGACCTAACCCATGTATTGGTATCACCCACCACTCTATTGCCTCAGTCCATGGCATGTCAATGCAGATTGGGCTAACTAATGACTTTCTAGGGTCCAGTGGTGAACTATCGGGAGCATTTAATATAGTCTACATACTCACAGCATCTAGTCCTGAAAGACCTAGCCTAGATAATAGGCAAAGTCTAGTGCACTCCAGAGAGCAGATTCCTGAATGGAGCCATAGAACGCTCTCTCTTTTGGTCCCAGCACACAGGATGGAGTGGATTTTGGCCTGACTAAGGCTAATTACATGACACGTGACTTTGATCCCATTCATGCCCATCTCCCTTGGGCCCTTGCTTCATCCACAGCGTCCTCCCTCCTTATTGACTGGTATTTTTATTTTCAACCTCTCATTACATAAGAGTTTAGGGGAAATTGCTCACAAAAAAAGATCAGGAGAACAAAGGGCAGGAAGCAATGAGCTCAGTGCTATATGATTACCTCAGGCTTTTTGTTATCCCACTCTACAAATGGGCAGTAAATTGAATGACTCACAAATGATGCAGATTTTTGCATAGCTGTCTTAATATCCCAAACCAGAAGCCTCTTTCATAATTTCTCTGGCATGCCAAATTTGAAATCTTGAACTTAGATGTATTTACGTTTTTCTGCATATGTATTTTTAAATAGGCTCAGAGTTTGAGGAGCAGGAAATGGGGCCATGGGCCCCTCCTCAGAATACATTTCTGTTTCTGCTTTCAAAACTAGAAACATGAACTGATGCTAGAAAAACATCTGAATTGGTCTGTATCATAGGAAATTTGGCATAGGGCCTTTTTCATTATCTCATTGTAACCACATGAGGCAATCAGCTGTGCCAGCACCAAGGAGCAGTGAGGCTCTCTCTCTGCCTGCCCCATTAGTCTCCTGGGATTTCCAGTTGGGAAGCAGGTCCATTCAAGCATCAGTTTGGGTCATTAGACAATAAGCCAAGATGCTGTTAGCTCCTGGCTCATGAGATCTAGAAGGAACCTGTGTCAAGTTCAAATTTCATATGTAACAGATGAGGAAATTGAGGTCCAGGGATAGGTAGATTTATCCTCCAGATGCTGCCATGTTGTGAGAGCCATGTGTCTAGACATGGATGAGACAGATCCCT
Organism: Bettongia penicillata ogilbyi; assembly: GCA_023548195.1. Taxonomy (NCBI): domain Eukaryota; kingdom Metazoa; phylum Chordata; class Mammalia; order Diprotodontia; family Potoroidae; genus Bettongia; species Bettongia penicillata. The sequence continues at coordinate 1,741,909 of JAJHZJ010000324.1, read as the reverse complement.
ATCTGCCCAGAAGCCCTTTCCATAATATTTGTATGAATAAGCTCTCTACAGTCTGTGGGGCTCCTCCATGTTAGCCCTTCTTGCCAGAGCAGCTGGTGGAATTCCAGTGGCACACAGATCTCTGGTAGACTAGGAAATGATGCTTCAGTGGGTCCTCAGGATGGTGTTTCTGAGCTGTCCTGCTCCCAGGCATTCTTCAGCTAGGTCTTGCCAGGGGTGGAGTGTAGTAAGTGGCATACAGTAAGAAGAGCCCTGGGTATCAGGTCAAGAGGGCCCTGGCTTCAGATCTCACCCTGGAAACTTACTACCTTTCCAGTCAATGGGATTGAGCAAGGACTTCTTCAGAACCTACCGTCCTCCAGGCACTGGACAAGTCCTTCATCCCAGGAAGAAGAGTTGGAAGAGGCCTGAATAGCTGGGCCAACTCTGTCCACCAAAGGATCAATCCCCTCTGTAACCGACCTGATAAAAAGAGAATCAGCTTGTCCTTGGAGACTTCTCTGGCCTCTCAAGGCAGCAGATTTCACTTCAGGCAACTTAACTAGAAGATGGTAACTGCCTTCAAACCTGAGTTTTCCTTTTCATAAATGCTACCCATGGCTTTTCTAGTTCTGCCTTCTGGAGTCAAACAGAACATAGCTGATCCCTCCCCCTTCAGATATTTGAAAACAGGAGCCTTCTTGCCTCCAAGATAACCATGTGCACTCCCAGCCTTCTTTTGGACAGCCATTCTCTCCCTCTTCTGCAGTGTCCAGTAGGTCCACCACCAGACTGGGTCATTCAGCAAACCTCAGACTAAAATGGACATTATTCCTCCCTGGGCCCCTAGGCTGAGAGATATCTGTTAGGTTACTGGGTAGGGTTGGATAATCTGCCTAGTAACAGGTTTTCTGTTGTTGTGCCCCTGTCAAAATATTATTCCCCTGTGGTTTAATATCTGATGAATTGTTAACAGTCATTTCTTGTTTAGTCCATTTGCATGGTAACCACCTGTGACCCCCTAATGTTAGATCCCCTTGCCAGGCAACTAGCCCCGCCCCTTCTTGACAACTACTGTATGTTGAATGACAACCAGTCTTTCATTGGGTACCTCTCCTGGCACCTCTCCTCTGTTGAGGTCCTTTGCCTAGTAGCCCCCTGACAACCACCTCAGTTCGGGGCTGTCTCCTCTGGGTCTCTACATGAGGCAACTGCCAACCTGCCTAATAAATGACGCTCTTGAAATTTTCAGTTAATCTTGCCTGTGACTTATTAACTCAGTCCATTTCAAGACAAGCTTCTCCCAAGTGACTGGCACTGGGAGTATTGAGACAAAAATAAAATAGTTCCTGCTCTCCTGAAGCTCACATTTTACAATTTTGTAACACCACATAGTGAGCCTAGGACAGGCACCAGATACCCGTGTGTTCAGAAACCTCTACTATTGCTAACCAGGGTCACTGATTCTTTAGCCATTCTTATCCTTTAAGAAGCTCAGTTGGCAATCAAATAAATCAGCTCATCATGACACCACAGGGTCATTTTCCCAGGTTTCCACACCTTCTTCCTCTCCTGTTCTATGCCTCATCTTATTCCATTTTCCAAGAGATGAGACATTTGCTAATAAGTTATACAAATCTAGGAGCTGATGAATTTCTGGAGGGTAGGTAGAGAGGCTGTTTTGTACAAGGTTGTATGCTGTATAGTACTCAACACAACACTTTGCTCATATTAAGTGTATAAAAATGTGTAGGAAGGAAGCAATCAAAATTGGTGAGTTAGGCAGGTGGTTTATCTTCATAATGATCTTTACATTCAAAGTTCTTTGCTATTAATTATCTCATCTTTTCCTTCCTAGCATCCTATGAAGTATGTAGAGCAAGTATCATTAGCCTAATTTACACAGGCAGAAATTGGGTGTTAGAGACATTCACTGTCTTGCATAAAGTAACACAGCAAGTCACTGGAGGAACCAGATTAAAGGGGAAGAGCCATCTTAGGAGGATAGTCAGGTTCAGTTCCTCCTGAGAATCACAGAATCAGAAAAAAACTCAGAAAGTTCAACCTTAGAAGGTACAAATGACCCCAAATGATAATCACACCTATGCATTTGATTCTTTAAATGCAAAATGCCTTTATATAGATCATAAGATTATAGATTTTAGAGCTGAAAGACCCTGAGAATCCATAGTTCAACCTACTCACTTTAAAACTGAGGAAACTGAGCCTCAGAGAGGCCAAGTGACTCAACCAAAGCTATTAAGCAGGAGATTTTGAACCTGATCCTCAGACTCCAAATCCAATTCTCTTTCCATTGTACTGTGTTACCTTTTGTTAAAGTAGGTACAATGGACCTACAATCCTACCACATCAGTTATTGTCCAGTCTTTCCCTGAAGACCTCTAATGAGAGCCCACTATCTCAAGACAGCCAAACTTCTCAGGAAGTTTTTCCTAATCCTAATTCTGTTTCTAAATAGAAATTTTCCTCTCAGCAACTTCTATTCCTGACCCCTAGGTTCAGCCCTCTAAGGTGAGGCAGAACATGTCAATCAATCAACAAGTACCTACTACATGCTGGGCACCATGCCACATGTTGTAGATACAAATACAAAGAATGCAACAAATCCTGCTCTCAAGGAGGTTATATTCTAATGGAGGAAAAAGCAAGACCTATATACAGCACAAATATAAATGGGATAGACAAATATGTGGGAAGTGATAAATAAAAGTTAGTTGGTCTAATCTTCCTTCCATGTGACAGTCTTTCACATACTTGAAGGCAGCTATCACGGTCAAACACACATCTCCCCCACACCCCAAATACACATATCCTGATTCTCCATTATCTCTCCCATCTTCTAACACTAAGGCCCAGTGAGCGGGATGATCTTTCTTTCTACAATTCTACACACTCTCAATCTCCATCTCATCCACCCTTTTACGACTTATTTACCCCCCACTATGAGCTGTTCATTTTTAACCTTATTTCCCCATTGTGGAAATGATGGAGAAAGGAAATAGACTGTATTAGGCTTAACCAGCACTCTTGGTGATGACTAAATGGAAGGAAGAGGCCAGGGCAGAAAAAGAACCAGGTGGGTAAGAATCCAGAATCCAGAATTGTAGCTCTGTCAGCATCAATCAAACTGGCAAAATGAGAGCTTTAGGTTGATTAGTTTGGGAATGGAGAATGGAATAGGAAAGGGAAGAGATGAGGGAGGAACAAAATCTACTTAGATCATTTTTCCCATTGAAACATTGTTATAAATATTATACAATGATCATTAGCTTCCCAATCCACATATGCCTATTTAATCCATTACATAGCTAAAATATTTATTCAATAGAAAATATTAGCTAAGGGGGAATCATGAGGGTGGGATGAGCTAGGCAATGCTATACAAGTGACATTTAGATACAAGTCATGCATTTTGAGAGAGGTGTGGAACAAGTGATATAGATTAATTATAGATTAAAAAACACACCCTTTTCTGATAAGAGAAAATTGCTGTACATTTACTAGAGTCAACTTACTTTGTTGTTCAATTGTGTCTGATTTCACAATCCCATTTGGGATTTTCTTGGCAAAGATACTAGAAGAGTTTGCCATTTCCTTCTCCAGCTCATTTTACAGATGAGGAAAATAAGACACACAGGGTTAAGTGATTTGCCCAGGGTCACAAAGCTAATAAGTGACTGAGGCAGGATTTGAACTCAAAAAAATCAGTCTTCCTGACTCCAGGCCCAGCTCTCTATTGAAATCACCACCTAGCTTCAGAACACAGCTAATAAGAATCAAATACTGTTATGGTTCAGACCAGATATAAGGATGGAGAAATTATTCTCTACCTTTCATATGGGTAAATTGATCCTGTATTGTATTATAATGTTTATATATCTCTGACCAAGAAATCCTCAAATGGGGCAGAATAACAGGGAGGAGTAAAACATTAACCTCTGTGGCGTTTTTTTTCCAAAATTCCCTCACTGCCTCTTTTGCCTTCTCCAGTCACAATAATTGCCAAGAAAAATACTGAAAGAGTGAAAGGAGAGAACCTCTCACAGAATTTCAGAGTTGCACAGAAACCCAGGGGAAAGAGAAAGGAATAAACATTTGCATATCACCTACTACAGGCTAAGCACTTTACAAATATTATCTTATTTGATCTACATACACCTACCCTGGGAGGTGGGTGCTATTGATATCCCCATTTTACACTTAGAGAAACTAAGGCAAATGGAGGTTAAATGACTTGCCCAAGGTTACACAAGGTCAGTAAGTGTCTGAGGCTTACAGGTTTTCATTCAGACTCAGGGTTCTATTTATATTGAAAAAAAGATTCCCCCCCTCCCCATTACAAATATCACTCAGCCTTTTCTTGAAGATTTCCAGTGAGGGGGAGATCTTTAATCCCCCTCCCCAGGAATCATAATAATGATGATAATAGTAATGGCTCGTATTTATATCGGGCTTTAATGTTTGCAAAGTGCTGTCACTCCACTTCCAGACAGCTCTAATTCTTGGAAAGTCTTTCCTGACATCAAGCCTGAATTTGTTTGCAACCTGGACCCCCAGGCCCTAGTTCAACCCCCAGAGGGCAATCGGAGCAGATACGATCCCTCTTCCAGGATTTGACCACAGCAGTATCGTTTTCTCCTTCAGACTAGTATCTTCAGTTCCCTTCATGGATGCTCTTCAGGCACATACCCCAGGCCCTTCACTGTCCTGGTTTCTCTTTCCTGAACACTGCCGAGCTCATCAATGTCCTTCCTAAACTGTGGCTGCCGGACCTGAACCTAACGCTGAAGAGCGCATTCAGTCCTGCTGCCTTCTCCTTCTTCCCGGGAGCTACGTCCCTCTCCCAGCATCCCACCATCACATCAGCTTTGTCCACCGTCAGGTCCTTCTGCTGACTCACCTGGGCCTCACAGCCCTCCCCAACCCCGGGTCTTTTCAGATAATATAGTGCCAGGCAGTGGTACGTGCTTAACCAATGCTTGCTGACTGTGACTCTGTTTCTTAAACCCAGGTGAGAAGCCGTTCCGTTCTCATCTTTTTCACTAAACTTCATCTCGCTACATTCACCCCAAGGCTGCGGCCTGTGGACCCCACTGGATTCTGCCGCTGTCCTCCTGGGTGCTAGCCAGCCTCTTCCCTGGCAGGGTCCCCTGCAATCGGCGTTAAACTTCGCCTGGGTGCCTGCGCAGAACGAGTAACCCAGGCAACAGAGGCAGAGCCCGCGGGGGCGGGGTGTGTAATCGATCAGGCTCCCAGCCTGGGGCTTCGGGTTGCTTGTCCTCTCCGGATTGGACAAAGACCAGGCTCGGGACAACTCGTCCCATCTCCATGGCGACCGAGCCCGCCCCCCGCAGGACGGCGGTTGCCGAGGGTCAGCGCCTAGCAGCGCAAAGAAAGTCGTTTACGGCGGCAGACTAGGACTGTCCCTTTAAGAGGTCACATGACGCGCCCCACCCGCTTCCACTGCAGTCTTTTTCTTCGCAGCCTCCGCCCCGAGCCAGAGCAATCGCCATCGCTGTCGGAGTCGGCCGCCGCCCGAGCTCCGGGCTTCGGCCCGGGGCGCTGCCGGGGCGGCGGCCGGCCTTCCCCGGCCCAGCCGCGCCCGGGGGCCAGTCCCGCCCAGCTCGAGGTCCACGCCAGTGTCCAGCCGCTGCCCCGGACCAGACAGGACCGAGCCCGAGGATTCCCGCGTCCCCTCCTGCCCCTCTTCCCGCCCCTCCTCCACTGTCCCGGGGCTGCTGCCTCCCGGGCCTGGGGCGCCGCCGTGCCCCCCGCGGCAGCGCCCCCAGGCCTGACCTGGGGTTGAGTTTGCTGGATGCAGATGGAGCCTCGCTGGGGCTACGTTCTGGCCGGGCGGCCCGGGATGGGGGTCTAAAGCCAGGGGAGTCAGAGGGGGGGATGCGGGGCCCCGCCCCCCATTGTCTGCGAGAGCCTACGGCCGGAACCCGAGTCCCCCTTCCCCCTGCAGCGCCTCACCCCGCCTTACAGCCCCTCCTCTGCGGTGCCACCGAAGCTGCAACCCCTTCTCCCTGCGGCGCAGTCCAAGCTGCAACCCGCGCCCCCAGCAGCGCAGTCCAAGCTGCAGACCACCTACCCCTGCGGCGCCCCAGCTGCAACCCTCCTCCCCCCGCAGCGCCCCAGCCCTGGGGCCCCAAGTCCAGTGCCGGGGCCTCGCGCTGGCGGGTCAGGGGCTTGTGACCGCGGTCCGCCGAGGTGGGTCTGCCCTGGATGGCCCCGAAGATCTCCCCTGCCTTCTCCAGTGCCAGCTTCCGCTGCCGGTCCGGGAGTAGGGAACCCACCCGGGGGCCTTCCGACGCCTCGCCCTGGCCCTGAACGCTCCAGGATTTCCAGACCCAGGCCGACCACCTGCCTGGTGAAAGCCGCCCCGGTGCCGAGACTAACGGACTGTACGGCCGCTTTTCTCCCCTGTCCTCGGGGCGGGGCAGGTCTCTTCTCTCTTCCTCTTCTCTTTACCTTTCGTCTGCTCAGAGTCCTCCGCTTCAGGACAATGGATTCGCAGAATGGACCAGGGGAGCATCCTCTCCGTGCCCCCCAGGGAGTGACCCTGCCGACGGCGTAGATCTCTTTAGGTTTCTCTATTTCCCTCCCGCCCCTCCTCTGGGGGTTCCAGGAGGTTCTCCTGTCTCTATCCTTCCTTAGTATTTAGAGTTCCCAACGTGTGTTATCTCCTCCCCACTTTCCATTCAATTCAATTCAACAGGCATCTGTTAAGTGCTTCTGTTATGTGCTCAGTGCTGGGGACGCAAAAAAAAACCAACCCAATGCTTCCCGGATTGTTTGGTCCCCTTCCTCCCCCCACCCCGAGGTGTGGAGAAAAACTAGGCAGAGATCTCGATATGGAGCTGGAACAGTCCTCTAGTCTCACCAATAAAACCTCTTTCCACCTAGACCCATAAAATGACCTTCATTTTACAGATGAGGAAACTGAGGCCCAAGGCAGTTAAGGGATTTACTCGAAGTGATAAAGATTAGACAGTGAGTGACAGGTGAGATTGGAATCCATCAGCTAACTATTCTTCACCACAATCGCTGCCCGAGATGTTTCCTGCTAAGAAGTCAGGGAGGTTTTCTGAGAACTTGAGAGTTGAGGATACCCTGGGACTTACTGAGAGACAGAGGGTCTGGCCCAGGGAGGTGGCAACTCAGCCCCTGAGCCTTTGCCAGTGAGGTGGGCCCCTCCTGACAATGTTTTTCGTTAATTCAGGATTGAAAAAGTTGCATGATATCAGAGGTTTGTGAAAGAAATGTGTAACTTTGTTTCTATCTAAATGAACTGTCACCTTATGGGTGACATTAAGAACAGCTAATATATAGAAACCCCTCACATGGTGGGGCCTCTCCAAATGCCTCCCCTCTCTCACCACAGCTGCCTGCCTTTCTCTATTCCTTCCATGATGAACCCCACCCTAGGGCAGGAGCTGCTTTCTCCCTGAAGTTCACCCAAGACTAGATTGCCACTTGCCAGTCCGCCATATTTGGAATTCTTGTTCATCAAATGGTTGTGCCTGGAGCCTTTGGTGTTGGTCAGCTCGAAGATGGAGTAATTCTGCCCTTAGTAATCAGCAATCCAATGATTTTGGAGCAGGCAGGAATTCTGTTTGTGAACCGCATTTGGCTGAATGGGAGACCTCAGTGAGGGTCTTCCCACATAGGTGGATCCCTCCCCCAACCCTGCTGTCTGTATTTGTATGAACTAGTAGTTTTGTTGTTATTTTCCATTTTTGTATTCCCAGCACTGGGCACAGTACCTGGCACATAGTAAGCACTTAGTGAATCCCTGTTGATTGAAGAAAGATTCCCCCCTACTGGGCCATGAGAGCACAGTAGATGTCAAAAGCAAGGGCTTTCTACCTCCCCAGCTAGGAATCACATAGACTGGTTCCAGCTGGTCCCCAGTGTTGGGTGGGAAGTGGGGCCACACCCCGCCTCCCACCCAGCCCCCATGCAGCCATTGGAATGGCTGTCCCTGTCTGTGTGTGTGTTTGTGATCTTAGGTGAATGTTCGTAGTTTTAGGTGATAAGTATCCCGTGGTGCATGTACCAGGACTAGGAGAGGCCTTGGGGATTCCCAGTGGTCTGAAGATGGCAGCAGCCTGCCAGGAGCATGGCTGCAGTGGTCCCGGCCACCACCCAAAGGCCGAGCCCATGGTGCCAGCACAGGAGTGCCAGAGGTGCTTGGACGGTGTAGACTGAAAGGAAGTGGAAAACCCCAGAGGGCAGGTGGGCAAAGTGGCATTCTGTTCTGTTGAGTTAACAACATCACCTTCCCTGTTGATTGTAACAGTAGTGGTTCCCGAAGCCTGTTAACTGCTTGTTTTCCTGTGTGCTCCAATTCTATTTTGAGCATTTGTGTGTGCGTCCTTGACAAAGAACGGCCACATCCAACTGCCCTGCAGGACGCTTCCTCGGCTTCCTGACTGTGGAAGGAGAATGGGGTTGTGCTTTTGTGGTTTCCTTTTTATTCTTGTGATATGTGTTTGAACACTTCGATTATTAAAGTAGTGTGAATTGGATTTGGGGGTTCCTGAGTGCTTATTATCATCACAAAAACTTAACCCTTCCAAACAATGCCAAATTGCAGTTAGCCTGTAGGAGTTCTAGATTCTTTTTTTTTCTTTAATCATAATTGTTTATTCAGGATCAAAAGAACTTTTAGAACATATGTCCAACACAAGGGAAGAAAAATGCTGAGATTTAAAATGCAAAATCTTTTTTAAAAAGTCATGTTAAAAAAAATCTAAGAGGTGTTTCAGTACCTGGAAGTGACATGGAACTCTAAATATTTTTGACAGTATCGTAGACAAAGTCTACAAAGCAGCCAAAACTAAAGAACAGAAAGATTAGAATTGTATTTTCTAAATATTTCCCACTGAGTCTGGAATTTCCTAAACAAGATAGCTACAATAAATATCAGGTTACAAGTGATCTTCAGGCTGGAATTCTCAAAGATAATTGGAGAGAAATTGGTTAGCAAATACAACTACTTCAAAAAGTCCCCAATTCATAAATGACTTTGTAAAAGGAAATAAATGTAAGAACTTTAAAAAAAATTTCAATTAACAAAAATTTCTATTCCCTCCTCCCCCAAATAATTTTAAATTGCTACTATATAGAACACTTGAAATGCTGAAAAGCAGAATTCATGAATTATGCCTTTTATGTCATACTTGAACATACTAATAACGTTTTAGTATATTCTTAGGCTCAATTCAAGGACCACCTTAGGAATTCTAGAGGCTTTAGATTAAACTTCCTGCATAATGGGCTACTTGGAACCAGATTCCTTTTTTCCAGTGACCAGCACCCCCCAACCTTCTTTAGAAGATAGACTGTTTTGGAAAAAGAAGCTCCCGCTGATGCAGTGAGATTTTTCAAACAGGAGGCACTGATGCTGGAAGTGCTGTTTGCTTCCCTCTGTCATTTACAGAAAAGCTGTGTTGCCAAATCAAGAAGAAAGGCGTCATCAGTTGGTACTGTAGCTGGAATCAAAGACCTGGATTCAAACCTTGCTTTAGTGGTGTGACTGGGTGAGGCAGATGTAAATGAGCTCTTCATTTTTAAAGCCCAGGCACTGAAACCAGATGGGCTTCACCCTAATGGATTTGTTGATTCCCATGTTAAGAAGTCCCTCTGGATGTAGGGAGAGACTGAGGCCAAAAGAGAAAAGGATGCTTTCTGCTCAAGATCAGGCACATTGGAATCAGAGGGAATGAACCAGGAAAGTCTGGAGCTACGTGTCTGAGCTAGCTCTAACTAGATGCTGCTTATCAAATGTTCAGTGTAAATATTTACACCTCAGAAATTGGCAATCTCTCCAAATGAAGGATTGATTATTTTAATGATTGTGTAGACTTAAGTGTTAATGAATAGAAGTATGTGCAGACAGCCCCCAAATGTGAAATATTTCCCAGCACACTCCATATTTTTCTAGAAACATTGCTTGAGTTCAGCAAGAGGAAAGTAGAAAATTCAGGGAATGAAGTCATAATCAACTAAAAGCCAGGGAAATGAAGGCATTTATAATAATACTGGAATTTATATTTGAACTTTGGCAAAGGGCTTACATTCATTAACTTAAGTGGAGCCTCATCACTGACTCAGGAGTATCTCCTTACCCCTCATGGGAAGTCTTCCAATAGGGGAGGGGGAAAGTGGGTAAGCCTTTGATGTGAAAGATTGTAAGATTGCAAGTGAAGTTTAAACAAGTTAATGATACATTAGGATAACGGCTGATCTGGGTAGGGTTTAATTGGAGGTAGGGTGCAATGAATAGTGTGCCAGGCCTGGAGTCAGGAAAACTCATCTTACTGAATTCAAATCTGGCCTCAGACACTTGCTAGTTATGTGACCCTCTGCCCGTTGTGTCACCCTGTTTGCCTCAGTTTCCTTATCTGTCAAATGGGCCGGAGAAGGAAATGGCCAACCATTCCAGTATCTCTGCCAAGGAAACCCCAAGTGAGGTCAGATATGACTGAATAACAACTGATTGGAGGTGATTTGGTACCTGTCAACTTGTTAAATTGGTGTTTGTTGCTGCAGAAATCCATCCATCTCCAGTAAGGAGAGTTTATAAATGATTTGCTGTTGCCTGTTGAATCATTTGGAGGCCTCCATGAGGTTCCCCCTTTATCCCTTCTCAGGTAGAGTGGTGGCAGGTTATTAGCCTCATAAAAATGAATTCCCTCCACACCCAATTATGTGATGGGGGGGAGTTTCAAAGTTTTTAAAGAGATTTGCCCCTCCCCACAACCCTTCTCAGTCCACTTGGGGTCCAAGTAGATCATACCTTTTGGGTAGAACAACTAGCTATGACTCTTCTCTGTCAGACCCCACCATTCAAGCCTCAGCAGACCAGTTGGTCAAATTTAAGTGGATAATTAGGGCAGCTTTAGTAACAGTTCAGATCAACAGAATTGTTCACACGTTCAGGTACCCTGGAGACATGATGCCTGTTGATGTGTTAGGTGAGTAGAAGGTAATGATACCCTCCCCCATAATAAACTTTGGCAATAACAGATAAGTAGGATAACCTACAAACCAGTAAGGTTGGATTGGATCTAGGGGGCCAGGGTAATAAGGGTTCTTCAGCAGCAACCATATTTTGGTGAATCCCTGAAACTTTCCATCCAACCTGTTCAATCCCCTGCTCCAAGCTGAGACTTGAGGAACCATTAAAATGATTCCCCCTATGATGAAAGCAAAGGTTTCCCCAGAATTTTGGCTGTTTTAATATGCCTGAGTTACTGTGGTATGAAAAAAGGATGGGGTAGGGGATACTGGATTCTGGTATCCATTGGACCCTGAATGACTTTTTGGAGGTACCTCCGTTTCTATTCAGGTTGGGGTGAGGATGGCAGACCACTAAGGGAAAGATTAGTTTGGGGGTGAAGGTAGGGAGGGGGAATATACCTTTTGTGGGGCTCAGTTGTGGGACTGATGGGGAGGAGGAGGGTGTTAAGGACACCGATGTTGCAAGTTCTTAGGAGTCAGGAGCTGTCTGGGCACTTAGCGTAGCTTGTCTGCTCACTACTGTGGGTAGGAGTAAATGGGAGTCAGCAAAACTATCCTATGTAGTGGTTAACAATGGGGGTGGAGTGGGGAGGGGAAATGTCCTTCCAAGTCATGGAAAGAAGCAGATGGTACCAGGTGATTAACAGTTGATTAGCAGGGAGTTGAGTGAAGTAAGGATGAAAATTGCTACAGCTATCCTTCCTTTTGCCAGCAAGGAAACCCAAACATAGTTCAGGCCCCAGGTGAGTAACATGGAGTGATTGTTCTCACCAAAGCTGCTTTTCCCACCCCATTTGACTGAGACAGTCAGGATTGGTTTGCTTTTATCTGGGAAGGAATTCAGTCTTTGTTTACGATCATTTCCCAGGCTTAACCTTTCATATTGCCACATTTTAGCGAGAAGAGGTTGAAAGAGATTTCATTCCAGGGAATCCTGTCTGCCTTCATATTAATGCTGTAATGCTGGCTGGACCAGATAAGACTGCAGTGGCAGATTTCTTAGATCAGATGGTAACTCAATAGAGACAAGGGATGGGAGATCAAACCAGAGAGAAGGGGGATGGGGAACAATGTCAGACAGAACATGTGGCAATCACAATGATTTTATTCCCCTGACCTCAATTTTAAGAACTCCCCAGATAACATTCACCTCATCATTTTAAACTGATTATTCATGTAATTTTATAGTTTTATTTGTTTTAAGTGCCATCCCTAGTTTTTAGGGTTGTCTGAAGATTGGTGAAAGTTTCTTCAGAAAAAATTTTGAGATCTTGTCACTGAGGAGTAGATTGTAATAAGAGGTTGGGTGGGCTAGTGGAGCTTTTATGCTGTTTGTAGCCACAACCAAGGTCCTCCCCGAATCTTGACTCAGTCCTGTCTTATGCTTTCAAGCCTGGTGATTTCTGGAGCTTTGCTCTGTGCCTTGAACATTCTTACCCTGGACCCTCTGCCACTGGAGAGTTCCTTCCAGGTTCTCCGGTTTGGGTCTGATCCCAGGTTGGTCATGTTTCCTTTCTCCCCTAGCCATGCTTTGGTCCCTCAGGACTTCACCACCATGCCCAGGATGTCCCCTTTCCTTCACCTTTCGGCAGCCTGAGGGCAGGGAGAGACTGTCTTTCTCTGTGCTAGTAATTTGTATCCCCAGTGTTTAGCACAATAACTACCACATAGTAAACGCTTATGATCTGCATCCTGAATTATAAAAATATCAGCCTGGTGTAGAGGAAGGTCTTCGGATACGTTTTCTGGAGCTCAAACTGCCTGTGGGGCATCAGTTCTTGACTGTGAAAGGAGAGTGACATTTTATATCCTTTTCCTTCTTGACTTATATCTTTTTAAACCTCAAGTATTAAAATAGTTTTAATTGGATTTTTAGGGTTCATTGGTGTGTACTGCATTTTAATAATCACAACAAAAATGTTTTTGGCTTAGCCCCCAACAACCTGGATATGCCACTTATTACCTATGTGAACTTGGGCTAGTTATTTATTCTTCCTAGGCCTCAGTTTTCACATATGTGAAATAAAGGATGTACAAATGAATTTGTAAATGAATATACTAACTACCTCAACTTATTTGAGTTCCCCAATTATCCAGATAACTGAGAAGAACTGTATAAAGACTGGCTGTATTAACTAAGATACAGAGTAGTTTGACTTACTAATAATCCTCTGCAGTGACTGATAATAAACCCAGCTGGACATGCAGAAAATCAGCAACTCTGAAGCTAATTAAGCTCATACCGGCCTTAAAATAGACCCTGAATCATCTGATGGCTTATGGATCTTCAGAGACTCTTCTACCTGTTGTTTGAGACGCTCAGACACATCCTGTTTTACGGTTTTGGGAGGCATTTCCTTATCTTATTGGTTATGCTCAAGCCTTGAACTATCAGAATTGCTGATTACCAAGAATGTCTGATGATCTGGGTATCAAAAGCCACAGCTCTGACACCTGGAATTCCTCACTCCTCTTGTTTCCTGGATCTCGCTCTTCCTTGGAAATGGGGCTGTGCCCCATTACTTCATGGAACCAGCCCAATCCCCCACCTATTTCCCCCATTCCCTGCCTCCTTTTGCTCAAAAAGTATATATACTACCCTCAGGTACTACTTAATTGAGCTGTTCAACATTAGGCTAACTGCTCCTTCTGATGGGTATGTCTTGTTTCCCTGTCTAATAAGAATTTTCTTTACTTTCAGAAGCATCATCTTCCTCTGGTTTGTTTCCCTTTAGGGAAAAGAGGAATTTGGATCTGGAAGTGGTCTTTTCATTCTGTAGGTTTCTTCACCCTTTGGGAGAAGCGTCTGCCTCGGTTTACCAAGGATTGGACTAGATGGCCTCTAAGGTCCCCCCAAACCCAGCCTATTCACAATAGAGCACAACAATACATCAAGGAATTACTTGTGGGACTTTTTTGTGAGTTGGCCACCTACTTGGGAAGCAGGCGATTCCACCCCTCTCCACTCCATCAATACCCTAAGTTTGTACTACACTGACTATTGATGAAGAATTCTAATAAGAAGGGGAAGGAAGGAAGGGCCTACTATGTGACATGATCTGTGCCAAGTGCTGTTTTACAAATATTACCTCATAGGATCTTCACATCATTTGTTGTTTTCCCTTCATTTGCTAAGAGGACCATGACATCAGAAAGGTGATGTTATGACATGCAAGTGAACTGAAGTGAGGCAGTGCTGTGCAAAGTTACCAGTCTCACTTTCTCCTCTGGAGCCATCTGGGTCCCATGGTAAGATATATACATCAGGACAACTGGAGATGACCCTGGATGCAATGGGAGACCTTGACAATAAGTACTACTATTATCCTCATTTTACAATTGAAGAAAGAGGCAGACAAAGGTTAAAAGATTTACCCAGGCTTCCAGAGCTAGTAAGCGTCTGAGACCGGATTTGAACTGTCTTTCTGACTCCAGGCCCAGGGCTCTACACTATGCTATTTAGTTGCCACATTCTACTAAAAAAAAAAAAACCAGCAAATTACATGTTCCATCCCAGAACTGCATCAAAAGTTAGCTGGACGCTTACAGGCAACAGGAAAAGGCCCTCCCCATTGTTACATCCCCTCTGAAAAGCCAAAGCCAGGACCTCACAGTGCAACTGGAATTGGGATAAATGTCGCCTGCAAACTCAGTGTCCAGAGATAGAAAGAGGAAGGGGCTTCCCTGAGAAAGCCACACAGTGTGAGGATCTTTGGGGCAGCAACAATCAGTAAGGTACTTCAATGCCACAGTGCTCAGACTGTGACTGCCAGGGCCTAAGGGGCTCTGGGTTTCCTAACACTCTGTCCTGAGATGCCAGAGAAGGTCCATATATTCAGCATTCTGAACCTCAAAAATCCAGAAGTGGAGGTAATCTCTCCTCCCCCACCAGGAAGGTGGAGGTCAGTGCTAGAACCCAAATGATCCAGGGTAAAACCAGAGGTAGAGCTGGGCCCTGGATTAAAGCCCCAATTTAGTAACTAAAGCTGGAGAGATGAGCAAATCAAAGTAGAACACTACTAACCAGTATAAATAATTATTGTGAATCTAACACTATGACAACTGTGATCAGGAACTAAAATTAAAAAATGGAGTTTTGAAAGGACTACTTGAATCCCTAGAATAGATGAAGCAAGAGATAAAAAAATGAAATGAAACCTCTGGAGTAAAAAATTAAAAAGAGAATGAATAGTTTACTAGAGAAGATGGTAATCCTTACCCAAGAAATGAAATACTTGAAAACTAGAATGGATCAAACAGCTACCAGTGACTCCATAAGGTAGCAAGAAATATCAGAACAAAAGTTAAATATTTTAAATAAGAGAAAATTTAACTGATAAAAAAATTACCTGGAGAAAAAAAAGGTCAAGGAAAGATAATTTGAGTCATTGGACTCCCTGCACTGAATAGAAACTTTGAAATACAAACACAAGAATCTTTTTGTTGTGTTTGTCCTTTGTTCTCAAAGAGGACCATGACATCAAGATGATGATGTGACTTGCAGTTGACTTTGATTTGAGTGAGGAAGGGCTGTGCAAGGTCACTAACCTCACTTTCTTCTCCTGAGTCATCTGGATCCAGTGGCCTGATAATTCATCAGGATGACTGGAGGTGACCCAGCATGTAATGTGAGACCCTGGCCCTTTCAGGCTAAGGCCTTATCACATTCTCACTTTGAGTGAGGTACACCCATTCAATGAATAGGCTTCTTTAAGTAGTTACTCAAGAAATGGCCCCTTTAATAAGAAAAAAAAATCAAACTGGGAGGAAAGACCCTCAGGGTTCCTGGGTAAAAGAGAAACAATTATTTAGTAATCACTTTGTGCTAGGTTGGTGGGGACTTGATAAACACAAGAATCTAGAGAAACCTAGAAAGGTATATTTGAGCAACTGAAAGGATTTATATAATGATGCAGTGCTAACATTCTAGAGAAGGGAGAAGAATTAGGTGTCTTTCAGAGAGAACTTTAATGTTTTCAAAGGATATTGAGAGAGTGGATTAATAAAAACAGAAGTTCTAGGGGTGGATTAGTTCTCTTTTGACAGTTTGAAGAGGGAAGGAAAGGTAAAAGAAGGAATACACTAGTGTAGAAAAGAAGCGGGGTTGGGGGGCAGTTTATTTGGTATTTCTCATAATGCGATGAACGTGGAGAATCTACAAAAAGGGGTAAGAGTGGTATCAGATGAACTTCACTCTTATCTGAAATGTCACTGGAGGATTGAGCACATACACAAATAGTTTGGTATAAAAAATACATCAAACTCAAAAGGCAAACAAAGACTAGTAAGCAGGATGCTGGGTGAATAATACTGAAGAGGGAGTAATGACAAGCAGAACAAACTTTCTCATCCTGAAAGGAGGATTTAAGTGAGTGGGGGAAGAAAAGAACTGGATTCTAAGGGAACAGCTTAGATTGCCTCTTAGACAACTGGGAAATGGTTGAACTAACTATGGTATAGAAGTGTTACGGAATATTCTTGTACCGTAAAAAATGAGATGACCAGAAAATCCTAAGAAGTACAGACTGATGCAGAGTAGATTGAGTAGGACCAAGAGGACAGTTTATACAAGGGCAGCAACATGAAAAAGCAAAATGACTTTGAAATACTTGAGAACTCTGATCCTAGCAATGACCAATAGCTCCAGAGGACTTATAGTAATGCATGCTGAGTGCTTCTTGATAGAGAAGTGATGGATACAAGGTTCAAAAAGAGGCATCCATTCTTGGACTTTGCCACCATGAGTATTTGTTTTGTTTTATTATGTTTAGTGGTTACACATCCCCCCTTTCTTCCTCTACATTAATTGGGGGATGGAAGTAGGGGTTAGAAATAGTAAAGCCCCTAAAATGAAGACCACCAAAAATTTTTAATGCACAGAAGAGATAGAAGTTCAGTTTTGCAATAATTGCAGATAAGCTGGACAGTTTTACAATTAACATTGAAGTGGACATTATTCCTCCCTGGGCCCCTAGGTTGAGAGATATCTGTCAGGTTACTGGGCAGGGTTGGATAACCTGCCTAGCAACAGGCTTTTGCTGGGCCCCTGTCAAAAACGTTATGTGAAATATCTGTTGAGTTGTTAACAGCCATTTTCTGTTGAGTTCCCTTGCATGGCAATAACCTGTGCGCCCCGTAATGTTAGACCCCGTTGCCAGGCAACTACCTTCTGCTGGGCATTCGCCCCTTCCTGACAACCACTTTCGTTGGATGACAACCATTCTCTGATCGGATCCCTTTCCTGGCACCTCTTTTCTGTTGGTGTCCTTTGCCTAGCAGTACCCTGACAACCACTTTCTTTTTGGGGGTTCTTGCCTAACAATAAGCCCCACCCCTTGCTCTGTCGGATCTATGTTTGTTGTGGAAACCGCAAAGCTATACCGAGTAGCGCCGAAATGCTTAAAATGCACACACCCACCTCAGTTCAGGGCTGTCTCCTCTGGCTCTCTCCATGAGGCAGCCACCAGCCTGGCTAATAAATGATGCTCTCGAAATTCCCAAGTGATTCTTGCCTGTGAATTTCTCGGTCTGTCCATTTCAATGTGTAGAATTTATTATGTATGCCTTATTTTCAAAGCAACTGAGCCTAAATGAAGATTCTGCTTTCTTACAGAATCCTCTTGTGTTCTGCTCTGTTTAGTGTCATTTTTAGTGTTTTATCTCAAAATGAAAGATAGAATTTGAAAGAAGGGAATTTTTCTATGATCGCCAAATAGAATTTAAACTGGAATGTATGGATGAATTGCCAGGAAAATGATCAATCTATCCAATCTTATCCACAAGAGAAATGAAAACAGAGTCTAGGATTAGAGAGGTAATAGCCTGGCCAACGAGCCCAGCCATTAGGAGCAGGTATCCACATGCTCCCCTGATATCATTCCTCACATGGAAGAGGCTGAGGAGTCTGATGCATAAGTATGTGCCCTGGAGAGACTGAGTATAGAGTAGTCTGTATCACAGACCGTATGGTGATTAGGAGGGAGCCTCTTGGACTAACCAAGACTCATCGTCAGCCCTGGAAGTGCATTCTGAAGACACTAGTGAACCTTATCTTCCCTTATTTCAGCTTCTTCTGGTCTGGTGGCATTCAGGAAGAGACAATGCCATAAGGGGAAAGAGCTCAGGGTTCTCCCCATCTAAGGCTGATGTGACCTCTGAACACAAGCTTGGGTCTTTGCCTGCCTTAGGCTTCATTCTTTTGTTCTAGTGAGAAGAGATTGGAGGCTAGGATTTGGTAAGTTACTAAAAGTCCAGGAGTGGAGTCCAGGTGGTGTATTGTAACCAGCCAGTCCAGCTTGGAGGATCTCTAAGGATCAGGAAGTGACCTTCAGCACCCATCTGAGCCACGTGTAGCTGAGACAGGGATTCAGCCAGCATCGGAGTTCCATTTCAACATAACATTGGCGAGACGAAGGTTTCACAGAAACCATGGGAAGCTTAAACCCAATGTCCCCAGAGACTGAGGTTGTCTAAGGGAGAGAAGGCTCCTGAGGTGTCAGAGGAAAGGCTTGTACTTCTGTTCTTGCTGTGCCTTTGAAATAAATATCCCTTGTAAAAGTCAACTGATGTTAATTGGTTAAGTGAAACCAGGTGCTACACTGCTGGTTAAAAGTAGAGGGACTACATCTGAGTGGAAGAATTATAGAGGAGAAACCACCATCATCAAATGAGAGCCAATTACTTCTCCTTTTCAAGGTTCTAGGTGGGTTCCATATCAGCCTCAGATGGAGAAGACCCAAGGCCTCTGACCTCAACCTTGTATCTCACCAGCCACAGAGTTGCCAGACTGGATGAAATTAAAAGAAGAGAAGAGATAAGATCAACAAGCAACTTTTAAATCACTTCTACTTCTGGCTGTGCAGCCACAGCCAATCCAAGAGGGCTCCTGTTCTTTAGACATCTCTACACATGCTCCCAAATCTCTGCAGGGCTTTACAGTGCTCATCACCACGATTCTCCCAGAAGCCACCCAGTCTTTTCCACTTGAGGAATTAATTATACCACCTGAGTGTGCTGATCTTAGTAGAGCTATGCTTGTTGGCTGTTACACATAATTAGCTACCAGGAAAGTTCCTGATAAAATATAGCATTCATTTCTTAAAAACATGGAAACAGTATAATAGAAGGCTCTTTATTATGATTTTAACAAATATAAACCTTTAACTATATGCTACTATATACAAAGGAGATGCACTGATAATTCTTCCTCAAGAAACAGATGCAAAATGGGGCTTGTCTACTTTCTCGGCTTTTGTCATAGTCTTTAAAATGTTAATTGTAGGAATAAATCATTTAAAAAAACACTCTCAATTCAACAAATATTTATTGTGTAAAGAACTTAAACTAGGTACCAGGGACTCCAATATTTAAAATCCCAAAGCAATCCTGGTCCACAAGGACTTTACATTCTACTGGGAGGACTTCATAATCCTTCCAAGAAAGGAGAGAGTGGAGACCATAGGTTAAAATGAAAACCTGAGGCCTAGGAAGGAGACACCAGCTGGTGCAGCCAGGGATTGGAGGTCTTTAGGCACTGTTTCCTAGTCCCCTTCTCTCCATCTGTAAGACAAATTTGATACTTTATGAACTCTGACCTAATGTAGTCCTGATATTAGCTGATCCTGAGGGTGGGGAATCTCCAATATCTAGGACAGGCAATCCAGATGAACAGTACACAAAATAGCCCTATCTTCGAAAAAGAAATTGAACAAGACATAAAAAAAATTCCCAAAGGGGAAAAAAAGCAATCCACAATCTGATGGATTTACAGGTAAATTCTACCAAAACACTTAAAGAATTTGGTGTTGAGTTTTGTACAGCTCTTCATGATCCCACTTGGGGTTTTCTTGGCAAAGATACTGCCATTTCCTTCTCATTTTACAGATGAGGAAACCGAAGCAAACAGGATGAACTGACTTGCCCAGGGTTCCACAGGTAGTATGTGTCTGAGGCCAAATTTGAACTTAGATCTTCCTGATTCCAGACCTGGTGCTCTATCCACTGTGCCCAGCTACCCTATTTAAAAAACAGTTAGTTCCAATACTTCATAATTTGTTTGAAAATATAGGAAAAGAAGGGGTTCTACCTACCACATCCCTTCTATGACACAAATATGGTCTTGATACCTAAACAAGGGAGATTTAGAACCAAAAAAGAAAACTATAGGCCAAAATCCCTAAGGAATATTGAATTACAGGTGAAGTATTAAAAACTGAAAAACAGACTGACGCAAAGGTCATATTCACTATTTGTGACCTCAGTCATATTCACTATTTATGCTGTCTTTCTTAGTTCTGATGACATCAGCAAAGGCTTAATGGCAGATTTATTTTAATCATAGGTCACCTGGGAAATGCACACCTCCTGAGGAGTGTCTCAGTAATGTTCCTGCACTTCGTCTTGTATCTGTAGCTTAACACAAGGCCTGGTTCTCAGTAAGTCACTTGCTTGCTTCCTTTTTACCTTCATTATTTGGGCTTCAGTGGTTTATCTAAAGGAAATCCCTCCTATTAAACATTCCCAAACTGATGCCAGATAACAAGAAAAATAGTCTTTGGTATTTATGACACCCACTTTACACATATAGTATTTGTCAGTCAACTAGCATTTATTAAGTACCTGTGTGCCAGGCACTTTGCAAACACTAAAGATACAAAGAAAAGTCCCTGTCCTCTAAAGGGAGATAACCTACAGCCAAAAAGGGACGGTCAGCCATTACTGTTTGTTCTAAAAATGACAAACAAAATTTGGCTGCATGTGCATGTTTATTCCTCTCAAAACTGGAGGATTGTGTTCATAGAGACTTGCATGGGAGTTAATTATGGAAAGGAACCCAAGGAAGGAAAGACAAAGGGGACCTTATATCTTTACAGCAATTCACTCTCTCCCTGGCTCAGGATGCCTGTGTCAGCCAAAATTATAGTCTCTGTGGGTTAACCATAATATGAGAAAGGAATTTTTTAATTGAATAGATTGTCCGTACAATAAGAGAAGAGAATGTTAAGGTGTCAGTTGAAATTATAGATCCAGGATGTCTGTTTCTCTTCTATCTATCTATCTATACATCTATCTATATATCATAACATAACATAACATGTTCATAACATGTGACCACAAAATACCAAGACAGAAAAAAGTCCCATCATTCAAAGTAGTGTCCAGCTCAAGGCGTCCTTGCCTGAACAGTCATATGCAAAAGAATTCTTCTAGTCAGTTTCATCTGCCTTCGTAGTTGCTAACACAGAAAGGGACATTTTGGGTTCACTCAGGGAGCAAAGCAAGGCATGTCTGTTATTCCAGAACACGCAAGGCATTATGGTAGGTGAAGTTCAGATTGGGCCAAAATGTCTTTGGTTAGGGATCTCTAAGCAGCTGATAGAGGTGACATAGCTTCCCAGCTACACAGGGCTAGGTTCAAACAAGACAGTCTGATTTTTCCCACTTCCCACAATTGAATACGGTTTTCTCACAAGACCCATAATTGAACAGAAAGGAAACTGAACTAGCTCCACAACTGAGTCACAAGATAGAGTCAGTGGGCTTCACATAATTCCCATCACCACTTGCTGCTTCAGTCCCCCCAATTCCCTCATCTTTCCTCTGACTCTCCTAACTTTGAGACATTAGAAAGATCACTTGACCTCTCTAAACCTTGGTTTTTACTTCTGTAAAATGGGCTAATAATGCCTCACAGAGTGGGTGGCAAAAAAATACTTTGCAAACATTAAAATGTTTTGGGTATGTGTAATATAATTATACATGTATAAATATATCTATATCAGATTGCAAGCCACCTTGGGGAGGGAAAGGGGAGATATTTAGAACTCAAAATCTTATAAAAATGAATGTTCAAAATGAAAAATAAGCAATTTTTTTACTAATTAATTTTATTTATTTTCAGTGTTCTACAATAACTACCATATAACTTAGATTATTATTTTCCCCTCCCTTCCCCCTCCCTCCCCACTTCCTCCCTGAGATGGCATACAATTTTGTACAGGTTCTACACATACATTCCTATTAAATACATTTTCACTATAGTCATGCTGTGTTGAAGAATTAAAATGAGTAGGAGAAATCATCTAACAAACCAAAACGCAACACACACACACACACACACACAAGCATGATCTGCTAAAATCTATGATTGAATTCCATAGTTCTTTCTCTGGATGTGGAAGGCATTTTGCCTTAGAAGACCACTGAAAAATTTATTTTTAGTCCTTGCATTGCAACGAAGTTCCAAATCTACCAGAAAAAACTCTCGCATACTGTGGTCATTGCTGTGCACAAAGTTCTCCTGGTTCTGTTCCTTTTACTCAGCATCAGTCTTTCCAGGCCTCTCTGAAGCCTTCCTGTTTATCATTTCTTATAGCACAATAGTATTCCATTACATTGATATACCATAATTTATTCAGCCATTCACCAATTGATGGGCA
Source organism: Bettongia penicillata ogilbyi (assembly GCA_023548195.1). Taxonomy (NCBI): domain Eukaryota; kingdom Metazoa; phylum Chordata; class Mammalia; order Diprotodontia; family Potoroidae; genus Bettongia; species Bettongia penicillata. The sequence goes on along the minus strand of JAJHZJ010000324.1, from coordinate 1,719,440 downwards.
TTCCCTTGATTTCCAGTTTTTGGCCACCACAAAGAGTGCTGCTATAAATATTTTTGTACATGTGGGACTCTTTCCCATTTTTATGATCTCTTGCAGATACAGTCTTAGAAGTGCTGTAGTTCCAAATTGCTCTCCAGAATGGTTGGATCAGCTCACAGCTCCACCAACAGTGCATTAGTGTTCCAACTCTCCCACATCCTCTCCAATATTTATCATTTTCCTGTTCTGTTATATTTGCCAATCTGGTAGGTGTGATGTGGTACCTCAGAGTCGTTTTGATTTGCATCTCTCTAATCAATAGTGATTTCAAGCATTTTTATATGACTATAGATATCTTTAATTTCTTTCTCTGAAAGTTGTCTGTTCATATCTTTTGACCATATATCAATTGGGGAATGACTTGCATTTTTATATATTTCACTCAGTTCTCTATATATTCTAGAAATGAGGCCTTTATCCCTGAGATTAGCTGTAAAAATTATTTCCCAGTTTTCTACATCCCTCCGAATTTTGCATTGGGTTTGGTTGTGCAAAAACTTTTCAATTTAATGTAATCAAAATTATCCATCTTGCACTTTGTAATGCTTTCTGTCTCTTCTTTAGAAAAAAATTCTTCCCTTTTCCACAAATCTGATAAATACACTATTCCTTGCTCCACCAATTTGTCTATAGTATCCATCTTTACCTACATCATGTACCAATTTGGATTTTAGTCTTGTGTATGGTGTCAGGCATTGGTCTATGCCTAGTTTCCGCCACACTTTATCCAGTTTTCCCAGCAATTTTTGTGGAACAGTGAATTCTTATCCCAGAAGCTGGGGTCCTTGGGTTTATCCAACAGTAGATTGCTATATTCATTGCCTACTGTGTCTTGAATACCTAGCATATTCCACTTGTCTACCCTTCTGTTTTTTAGCCAGTACCAAGTGGTTTTGATAACTGCTGCTTTATATTACAATTTTCAGTCTTGTAGCACTATGTCACCTTCCCTAGCATTTCTTTTCATTAGTCCCCTTGGTATTCTGGACCTTTTGTTCATCCAGATGAATTTTGGTACTATTTTTTCCAGCTCTAGAAAATAATTATCTGATAGTTTAATTGGTATGGCACTAAATAAGTAAATTAATTTAGATAGAATTGTCATTTTTATTACATTGGTTCAGCCTACTCACGAGCAACTGATGTTTTTCCACTTACTTAGATCTGACTTTATTTGTGTGAAAAGTGTCTTGTAGTTGTGTTCATATAGTCCCTGGGTCTGTTTTGGCAGATAAACTCCCAAATATTTTATAGTGTCTACCCTAGCTTTAAATGGGATTTCTTTTTGTATCTCTTGCTGTTGGGCTTTGTTACTAATATATAGAAATGCAGAAGATTTGTGTGGGTTTATTTTGTAACCTGCAACTTTGCCAAAGTTGTTTATTGTTTCAAGTAGTTTTTTATTTGAATCTCTGGGATTTTCTAAGTATATCATCATATTATCTGCAAAGAGTGATAACTTAGTTTCTTCTTTGCCTAGTCTAATTCCTTCAGTTTCTTTATCTTGTCTAATTGCTATAGCTAACATTTCCAGTACCATATTGAATAATAGTGGTGATAATGGACATCCTTGTTTCACTCCTGATCTTATTGGAAATGCATCTAGCTTATCACCATTGCATATAATGCTTGCAGAAGATTTTAGGTAGATACTGCTTATTATTTTGTGGAAAGTTACTTTTATTCCTGTGCTCTCCAATGTTTTTAATAGGAATGGGTGTTGTATTTTATCAAAAACATTTTCTACGTCTATTGAGATAACTGTGTGATTTCTGTTAGTTTTGTTGTTGATATGGTCAATAATGTTAATAGTTTTCCTAATATTGAACCAGCCCTATTTTCCTGATATGAATCCTACCTGATTATAGTGTATTATTCTCATGATAAGTTGCTGTATTCGTTTTGCTAAAATCTTATTCAAAATTTTTGCATCTATATTCATTAGAAAAATTCATCTATAATTTTCTTTCTCTGTTTTGTCTCTTCATGGTTTAGGTATCAAAACCATATTTGTATCATAAAAAGAATTTGGGAGTACTCCTTCTTCCCCAATTTTCAGAAATAGTCTATATAGTATTGGAATTAACTGTTCTTTAAAAGTTTGATAGAATTCACTTGTAAATCCATCCGGCCCTGAAGATTTTTTCCTAGGGAATTCATTGATGGCTTGTTCAAATTCTTTTTCTGAGATGGGGTTGTTTAAGTATTCAATTTCCTCTTCTATTAATCTGGGCAATTTGTGTTTTTTAAAATACTCATCCATCTCATTTAGATTGTGAAATTTATGGGCATAAAGTTGAGCAAAGTAATTTCTAATTATTATTTTAATTTCCTCCTCATTGGAGGAAATTGGAGTTCACCCCTTTCATTTTTGATTTTAGTAATTTGTTTTTCTTCTTTTTTTAATCTTTTAATCAGATTGAACAAAGGTTTATCAATTTTATTAGTTTTTTCATAAAACCAGCTATTGGTTTTATTTATTAATTCAATAGTTTCCTTAATTTCAATTTTATTAATCTTTCCTTTGGTTTTTCAGTATTTCTAATTTGGTTTTTATTTGGGGATTTTCAATTTGTTCTTTTTTCTAGCTTTTTCAGCTGCATGCCCAAATCATTAACCTCCTCTTTCTCTATTTTATTCACGTAGGCATTCTAAGATATAAGACTTCCTCTAAGAACTGCTTTTGCAGTATCCCATAAGATTTGGTAGGTTGTCTCATTATTGTCATTCTCTTGAATGAAGTTATTGATTGTTTCTATGATTTCTTGTTTAACCCACCCCTTCTTTAGGATTAGATTATTTCATTTCCAATAAATTTTTGGTTTATCTTTCAATGGCCTTTTATTACGTATAATTTGCATTGCATTGTGATCTGAGAAGGATGCATTGACTATCTCTGCCTTTCTGCACTGAATTGTGAGGTTTTTATGCCCTAGAACATTTTGTATATGTGCCCTGTACCACTGAGAAAAAGGTGTATTCCTTTCTATTCCCATTCAATTTTCTCCAGAGATCTATCATATCCACCTTATCCAGAGTTTTATTTACCTCCTTAACCTCTTTCTTGTTTATTTTGAGGTTAGATTTATGAAGTTCAGAGAGGGGGAGGTTGAGGTCCCGCTGTCTATTTCTTCCTTCAACTCCCTCAACCTCTCCTCTAAGAATTTTGGATGCTATACCACTTGGAGCATACATGTTTAGTAATGATATTGCTTCATTGTTTATTGTGCCTTTTAGCAAGATATAGTTTCCTTCCTTATTTCCTTTGATTAGATCTATTTCTGCTTTTGCTTTGTCTGAGATTAGGATTGATACCCCTGCTTTTCTTACATCTGCTGAGGTACAATATATTCTGGTCCAACCTTTTACCTTTACCCTGTGTGTATCCCCCCATTTCAAATGTGTTTCTTGTAAACAACATATTGTTGGATTATGACATTTAATTCATTCTGCTATCTGTCTCCGTTTTATAGGAGAGTTCATCCCATTCACATTAACAGTTATGATTACAATCTGTGTCTTCCCCTCTACCCTCTTTCCCACCGTTTGTGCTTTTACTTCTCCCATCTCCCTTCCTCTCCTCAGTAGAGTTTTTACTTTTCACCACCACCTCCCGCAGTCTTCCCTTCCTTCTTTCAGCCCCTCTCCCTTTCACTCCCCCTTACCCTTACTACTTCTTCCCTCCCTTTTAGCTTCCCCTCCCCTTTCTTCCCCTTTCCCCTCCTAGTGCCTATAAAGCTAGTTAGATTTATATACTTAATTAAATTTATTGCTCCCTCTTTGAACCAAATCAGATGAGAGTACCTCTCAAATAGTGCTCATCTCTCTCCCCTTTCCCTCTACTATAATTTTGTACTCCTTCCTATGATGTAATTTACCATTTTCTGCTTCCTCCTTTTCACATCTCCTGTTACAATCCCTTTGCACACTTATATCATATTTTTATCATCACATAATTTACTTTATACCCGTTCCTTCTATGTATATCCCTTTTATATTTCATAATAGGTGTACAATTTTCAGGATTAACAAGTATCATCTTCCCAAGCAGTTTGCCCAACTTGAGTAACAAGTTTTTCTTTTCCCCTGTTTACTTTTTTATGCCTCTCTTGAGACCTGCATTTGAAGATCCTGGACTTTTTGTCAGGAAGATTTGGAAATCCCCAATTTCATGGAATGTCCATCTCTTTGCCTGAAATGTTATGCTGAACTTTGCTGGGTAATTTATCCTTGGTTGTAGTCCCAGCTCCTTTGCCTCATGGAATATCATATTCCAATTCCTTCAGTCTTTTAATGTAGAAGCTGCAAGGTCCTGTGTGATCCTGACTTGCTCCTCAATATTTGAATGGTTCCTTTCAGTTGCTTGTAGTATTTTCTCCTTCACAAAACAAGCAAATTTTTAAAAAAAAAGTTTTGGGAATGGGAATCATCCTGCAAATTTCAGCTGTGAGGAGGGAGAAAAGTCTGGATGAAAGTCTTCCTGCTGCATGAACCCAGCCAAGAAGAGGAGGGCTCTTTAGACATCCCTGGGGGCATTCAACTCAAGGCTGGGGTGTTGTAATGGGAATGCCTTGGTCAAGGTACAGGTTGGCCTGGAAGTCCACGGAGGCCCCTCCTAGAACTCTGAGATGAGGTTGTTGTTGTCTGTTAGTCTTTTATTCTCAAAGAGGACAAAGGACATTAGGAGGGTGATGTCTTGACTTACAAGTGAATGGGATGGGATTGATATGAGGCACAGCAGAGCAGAGCTGTCACCTTCACTATCTCCTCCAGAGTCATTGGAGTCCAGGGGCAGGATACAGGTCAGGACAGCTGGCTATAGCTCTCTGAGATGATGCTAGAACTTCATAGAAAGCACAATGGAATGAACTAAGACTGATGTGATTGGATCGTTTGCACTTCCCTTCCTGCACAAGTCTGTGTACTGCATGAGCAAAGTCCAGAAAGCATGGGACAGGGACCTGAGTGAGTTAGAAAGTAGCCTTCTAACCTCACAACTGACATCCTTGTAACACTAGAAGGTCTGCAAAACCCTTGACACATACAGCCCATTCCACCAGTGGGCCAGCAGGTACAGGATACAGGGCTCCCAGGATAGCCGCATGATGGATTCTTCACCATGCCCCACTGCTCTTCTTAGCCTAGAAGAAAAGAGGGAGTTTTAAATAGCAGAGATTTAAATAGCAGTTCAATATTTGGCTGCTAGGTGGTGCGATGGATAGAGTACCTATCTAACATGTTAGTTCCAAAGATGGCCTCCTTTTCTGTTTCTCCCTTTGAACATTCATCTATTCTCATCTGTGTGTTTTCAGTGTTTTATTGACAATCATTTCTTTCTTCTTTTTCTGACATCACAATCATTATCCTCCTTCTCACTCTATGTCTCCCTTCCCTTTGCTGACACACACACCAAAAGCCTTTCCTTCTGTCAGATATGTGTGCTCCTTAAATTAGGTGATCATATGAGGGGCCTAAATATTTAGACACATGGCTCATGGGTAGTGTGAATAGATACCTTTGGAATGTGGTCTGTCTCTCTTTAAGGGAGATCATTTTCTGCCATAAGGGGAACAAAAGGAGGGCCATTGGTCATGCCTTAAAAAATATATCTTGAGGGGTGGAGCCAAGATGGTGGAGTAGAAAGACTCACGTATGCTAGCCACGAACCCACAGCCCATATATTTTCTGCAAGAAGAACTCCCCACACATTTTGGAGCACTGCAAGGTGCGCAGAAACACAGTGGAAAAGATCTCTGTTCCAGAGAGCCCTGGAGAGTCGTCCCCAGGGGTCCGTCACGCTCAGGACAGCGGAGTCCACCCCTGTGCTGCCCTGGCCATGCGGCCCTAGAACAGCAGATCCGAGCAGGCTTCAGGGACGGAATCTCCAGCAGCCACGAAGGTCCCTCCGCCCACAGACTCTACAGGTCAGTGAGAGAGACATCTGGGCTGGCCGAGGGGGGAGCGGGGTGTCTCCATGACTTGGGCCCCCTTCGGAGGCAGCGGAGGAGGGAGCAGCAGAGGCAGAGGCAGTGGTGGCAGCCTGGGATAGCAGGCAGCAGCAGGCAGAAGTTCAGGGCCATTACCGAAGGTCTCTGCATAAACCCCCTGAGGGAACTGGGCCTGGGAGACGGCCCTGCCCCCACCTGAGCACCAGAACTTAAGCTCACATTGAATAGCAGCCGTGCCTGCTGTGGAAAGCCCATTTGAATCTCAGACCCCAAGCACTAGGTGGGCAGATCTAGGTGGGGGTGGACAGGAATCTCAGAAGTCAAGTAACTGGCTGGGAAAATGCCCAGAAAAGGGAAGAAAAATAAGACCATAGAAAGCTACTTTGATGGGGTATAGATGTTCCCACCTTACAATTCTGATGACGAGGAAGGATTCTTACCATCAGGGAAAGATGTGGAGGTTGGGGCCTCTGTATCCCAGACATCCCAGGTGGATGTCCGGTGGGCTCAGGCCATGGAAGAGCTCAAAAAGGATTTTGAAAATCAAGTTAGACAGGTGGAGGAAAAACTGGGAAGGAAATGAGAGAGATGCAAAAAAGCATGAAAAATGGATCAATACCTTGCTAATGGAGACCCCAAAAAATGCTGAAGAAAATAACACCTTGAAAAATAGGCTCACTCAATTGGCAAAAGAGGTTCAAAAAGCCAATGAGGAGAAGAATGCTTTCAAAAGCAGAATTAGCCAAATGGAAAAAGAGGTTCAAAAGCTCACTGAAGAAAATAGTTCTCTCCAAATGAGAATGGAACAGATGGAGGCTAATGACTTTCTGAGAAACCAAGAAATCACCAAACAAAACCAAAAGAATGAAAAAATGGAAGAGAATGTGAAATATCTCATTGGAAAAACAACTGACCTGGAAAGAGATCCAGGAGAGACAATTTAAAAATTATGGGACTACCTGAAAGTCATGATCAAAAAAAGAGCCTAGACCTCATCTTCCATGAAATTATCAAGGAAAACTGCCCTGATATTCTACAACCAGAGGGCAAAATAAGTATTGAAAGAATCCATCGATCACCACCTGAAAGAAATCCAAAAAGAGAAACTCCTAGGAACATTGTGGCCAAATTCCAGAATTCCCAGGTCAAGGAGAAAATCTTGCAAGCAGCTAGAAAGAAACAATTCCAGTATTGTGGAAATACAATCAGGATAACTCAAGATCTAGCAGCTTCTACATTAAGGGATCGAAGGGCGTGGAATAGGATATTCCAGAAGTCAAAGGAACTAGGACTCAAACCAAGAATCACCTACCCAGCAAAACTGAGTATAATGCTTCAGGGGAAAAAATGGTCTTTCAATGAAACAGAGGACTTTCAAGCATTCTTGATGAAAAGACCAGAGCTGAAAAGAAAATTTGACTTTCAAACACAAGAATGAGAAGAAGCATGAAAAAGTAAACAGCAAAGAGAAGTCATAAGGGACTTACCAAAGGTGAACTGTTTACATTCCTACATGGAAAGACAATATTTGTAACTCTTAAAATTTTTCAGTATCTGGGTAGTTGGTGGGACCACACACACACATACACACACACACGTACACATGTGCACACACACACATACACACATGCACGCACATACAGGGACAGAGAGCACAGAGTGAATTGAATAGGATGGGACCATATCTTAAAAGAAATTAAGGTAAATGGTGAGAGAGAAATGTAGTGGGAGGAAAGAGGGTGAAATGGAATGGGGTAAATTATATCTCATTCAAGAGGCAAGCAGAAGACTTTTTAGTGGAGGGAAAAAGAGGAGAGCTGAGAAAAAAACAAGAAGTTTACCCTCATCACATTTGACTAAAGGAAGGAATAAAATGCACACTCATTTTGGTATGAAAACCTATTTTACAATACAGGAAAGTGGGGGAGAAGGAGATAAGCAAGGGGCGGGGATGATGGTAGGGAGGGCAATGGGAGGAGGGAGCAATTTGAAGTCAACACTCTTGGGGAGTGACAGGATCAAAAGACAGAATAGAAACAATGGGGGGCAGGATAGGATGGAGGGAAATACAGTTAGTCTTACACAACACGACTATTATCGAAGTCATTTGCAAATCTACACAGATATGGCCTATATTGAATTGCCTGCCTTCCCAAAGGGAATGGGTGGGGAGGGAGGGATGGGGAGATTTGGAACTCAAAGTTTTAGGAACAACTGTTGAGTATTGTTGTTGCTACTAGGAAATAAGAAATACAGTTAATGGGGAATAGAAAGTTATCTGGCCCTACAGGACAAAAGAGAAGATGGGGACAAGAGAAGGGAGGGATGATAGAAGAGAAGGCAGATTGGTGATAGGGAAAATTAGATTGCTCAGTGTATTGGGTGGGGGGAGGGGATAAAAGGGGAGAAAATTTGGAACCCAAAATTTTGTGAAAATGAATGTAAAAAGTTAAATAAATTTATATATATATATATATATATATATATCTTGATCTGTAACCCTAGTCTATCACCTGCCAAAAGGTGGGAATCATGATTCACAATCAGTCTTCAGAAGTCATGATTAGTTGTGCATTGGTCAGATTTCTTAAGTCTTTCCAAATTGTCATTGTATAAATTTTTCTACTGGTTCATTTTATTTTGCTCTTCATCCATTCACTTATATCTTGGTAGGTTTCTCTGAATCTTTTCCTTCATTATTTCTTGTGGCAAAATAATATTCCATTATATTTATGTATTATAATCTATTCAGCCATGTTCCATGATACCATTTGGCCTTTCCACAAAGACTCAGGAGCAGAAACTGCCTTCTATTCTTTATCCATCAGCCTGAGAGAGTCCAGGCTTATTATACATTACTCTTCTTCAGGATCTCTATCATCTAGCCAAGTTGGCCATCTTGCTGTTCTTCAAGCACAGTATTACGTTTCCCATCTCTGTACATTTGCAGTGTTCCATGACTGGCATGCACTCCCCCATACCTCAGAACTCTAGGCTTGCTTTAAAACTTGTGTCCAGCATAATCTCCAACATGAAGCCTTTCTAGATTCCCATCTCACAGCTACTAGTAACTTCTCCCCAAAATGCTTTTTTTTCCATTTTGTATGTAATTTGTATGTATTTAAATGTGAACATGTTGTCTCATCTAGTACTGTGAAAGTAGATACTATTTCAATGTCTTTATATCCCAAATATTTTGCATAGTTCCTAGCTTATTAAATACTTGGTGATTGACTAATTGGCCAGAAACAGTGCCCCAAGGTACACAATAAACTCAAATGCTCCTTAGCCACCTGGTTCCTATGGCCACCAGTAACAAGGCGCTGCTGGGCTCATGCCAGGCACTGACTTGACACCAGTTCATTCTTATATGTCTTCCAGCACAAGTCTGACTCTGTGGAGGAAGTGGGGAGACCCGTTCAGTAAATTATGGGGAACAGGGCTGTGGTCTGGACTCAGAGAATTTCTGTTCCACCCCAGCTCAGTCACTAATTACAGGGGTGATCTCAAGCAAGGCACTCATGTCTCTTGGCCTCAGTTTCCTCTGCTGTAAAATGAGGAAGTTGGATGAGAGGACCTCCTTCTATCCCTAGACCCATGATCAATTACAGGGCCAAATATCCAATCCACCAAAAGCCTTTATTAAGCACCTCCTATGTATTAGGTATTGGAGTTACAAGTACAAAGATGAAATAATCCTTCCTTTAAAAGAGCTTACCTTCTAATGTGGATGGAGGGGGAGTATATATATTATATATATGTATATGCAGAATAAATGTAAATAGAATAACTGAAAATACCTACAAAGGACTTGAATACACAGTAGTTTGGGAAGAAGACACTAGCAGTGCATAAAAGGAATCAGCAAAAGCTTTATTCAAAACATGGTGCTTGTCTGAGGAAATGACATTTATGGGTGTTTTTTTAAATGAGGCCAAGATGAATTGGAGCTTTCCACACAGGGAGGATGTTAGAGTAAAGGTCAGTGTGCCTGGATTATAGAAGGAAAAGGGGGGAAGGAAGAAAACAGAGAGGAAGGGACAGAGGAAGGGAAAGAACAAACAGGAAGAAATTTCATCTTTCTGAACTCATAGAACCTATTGTGGAGCTATCCAGCACTCTGATGCTGGATCTGGAGCCAGGAAGACCTGGGTTCAACCAATGAGGGTTCAACCTCATGTTTCCTAGCTAGCTGACCTTAAGCAAGTAGCAACCTTTCTGAGTCTCAGTTTCTTCATCTGTAAAATGGAAATGTTCACCCAGACCTCACAAGATTATTCTCTAGTTCAAATGAGACGCTGTCTGTAAAGCCCTTTGCATCCCTTAAAATCCTAGATAAATGTTGAATCCAGGCAAGTAAATGAGTTTTCCTAGAAAAAGAAGAAAAGAGGACCCAGGGTCCAGTTTTGGGGGACATGAAATGTAGAAGATGTATCAGCAAATGAAACTGAGGAGGAGCTAGATGGGTAGAAGGAGACTGTAGAAAGCAGGGTCAGGAAAAGCCAGAGAAAAGAGGATCCAGGAGAAGAGGATCAACACAGTCAAATGCTGCTGAGACTGAGAAGTATGAGCATGGAGAAAAGGCTGTTGGATTTAGCAAATGAATCCTTGTAATTCTGAGCTGAGAGGGAAATAACAACTCCAAAGATATGAGGGCAATTGTTGGGCAAAGTTTATTGTGCAATCCCTAGTTCTGCCACAGTTTAGTTTTGTAAGGTTTTTTTATATTTTAATTATTACTTTGGGGGTTCAATAGGCTTTGTGGGCTGATCTGGGTAACTGACCACTTTTAAATTGTCTCCATGGAAAATTGCTTTAGAATTTCTAAACAACCAACATAGAAACAAACTTTTGGAACACAACCCTTTTGTTAATTTGAGAATTTCCTGTTTTCTGAGAACCATAATTGTGGTATAACGGCCAAATATAGTTTCTCCATCTCAGCCAAAGTTCCTCAGCCCAAATTGTGAAGGCAAATTTGCCTTTAGACTTGTGGTTTCTGGGCCTCCCCATGCCTTTTTGGGGTTCCCATTTCCTCCCCCCCAATAGACAAGCTACCCAGTGCCCTGTTCTCTCCTAGAATTTGATACGCTGTTGGCAGAACTATGTTTAGGATTAGAGTTGGAGCTGAAGGCAAACATTCTGGAATGCAATTTGGAACTATTTCCCAAAAGTTACTGACCTGTGCATAGCCTTTGACCTAGTGGTACCATTATTGATTCTGTA